>JAFBJR010000194.1:8287415-8397661 GCA_016785285.1 Brachirus orientalis | reverse complement strand
AATTATTATTTCATATATCAGTCTTGAAATAATAAGGGAAAAAACAGATCAGACTTGATCATATTATAATTTTGTTTTAAAATGCTGTGTTTAGCAAACAGTATGCCTTCACTGACTGATTACTGCATCTTTACACTTAATATGAAATAAATACTGTACATTAAGGCAAATCTAAGTATTACTCTGTGCATTGTATTCAGTTGTTAAAAGTCCACTCTGAGTTACCTGTCTTTACTACTTCTCAGTCTGCTCTTTGCAGTAACTAAACCCACTTGTGTAATTCTGTTTATGTTGTCTAAGCCCAGAGACCTGAAGCATGATTCCACTTTGACACTGTCTGGGCCATGATTGCATCATTTTCACTTCAATCAATTTCATCAATGAGACAGAAAGCAGAAATAGTCTTCTTCTGGTTTCCTTTCACCAGATCCGACATCCAAATTCTGTAGTCAATCCAGTGAATCGGTGCTGTCTTTGTAGCTATTAAAGGTATAGTTTGGTCATTTTTGACACACAGATGTACGGGTCAGTACAGTGTAGTTCAGGTAACTGAGCTCTGTGGTAGCAAAGACCATCAACTCCAGTGTTACAAGTAACAATCATAGTTTTTGTTAATTTGGTGTGAGAAATTTGGAAGTGGTTGACAAAATTTCTGCCAGAACAGACAGTGTAACAGCAGCAAACATATTCTTAATTTAGTATGCACTTAAGCTGACATAGGTTTTATTCATTAGAGCTTTTTGCTAAAATTTCACTGTGTTTTTTTTTCTGTCCCTAGTCACTGCCATATTGTCAGTGGCACAGGCAGAGCATAGAATGCTGTCATTTGTACATAATACACTGACTATGCATAAAATCTCACACAACCCTACTTAAAAATCTCCAAACTGTCACTTTCACAGTTTCTGTCTCTGGTTCTTGATAGACATAGCGATATGGAAGACGAAAGTTTAAGCACAAGCATCAACATAAAGACTGATTTCATAGATACGTGAAATGAACAGAGGTCACATGTAATCGAGTGGTAAAATTCAGTAGGGAGGTAAATGAAATCAGGGGCTCAACTTCATGAGCTTAAAGTATGTGCAGCATGTACCTAAAAACACCAAATGCAAGGCTCTGACTGATGATGTGCTTCTTTCAGCAACACAGTACATAATAAAGACAGCTGTCATAATTTGGCAACACTGCTGTGAAAAGAAAACTATGGTGCCCACTGATTGAAAATGCCTTTGCTCCACTCCATGTGTCTTTTTAATATTCAGCCATATCAGTTCTAAATTACATCATCCAAAACAAGACAGATATAACTGAACAAGATCATTTTATTGTTTTGACAGGTTGAAGCAACGTGATTTTGCAAGTGATGCTTTTTTTTTTTTTTTTTTTTTTTTTTTTTTTTTTTTTTCCTTTTTTGAGCCTCAGTGCAGCATGTGCTGATGAGAGATACTTCTCCATCTGTAGTGTCTGTATGCCCTGCACATGTTTAGCTTCTGTAGGAGCATTCACCCACTCCTTGTCATGCATACTCTCATTTATGTGTCATCTCCAATTCCCATTGCCATTAGTCATTAGGTTGATTATAATTGCTGGTGTACGGAGTCGTGTTGTAACTGACTCTGGTGCTGTGTAATACTGATGCAACATGTGGCTTTCTGTCTGTGTACGTGTATGAGTGTGCGTGATGTGAATATAAGTGACTGAGCTGCAAAAGCTAAACGTTGTAGGAATCATATCTGGATACAAACCTACATACGCTGCTCTTTACAACCTATCCTCCTCCTATGTTACCATTATAACCAAGTGCCGCCTGCTCGCTGCTTAGTGACTCACTCTGCTCTCCAAATTTGCAACAGATTGAGTAAGACTGTTGAGAGAGAGAGAGAGAGAGGACAAAAACACTCAGGGTTTTCTTTTTACCTACTTTATTTTTTTGTTGGTGAAATTCTAGTGATGATGTGGCATTTTAAGGTCACAATACCAGTCAGCAGTGGATGAAGTGCTGTTCATGCTGTACAGGGAGTCTCTGCAGCTGACAGAAAAATATAGAAGAACAGAATCTTGAGACACAGAGTGGGAAAAGAAACGCTAAATAAATAAAACCCTAGAGAGAAGGAGAGGATCAAAAACAGAGACAGAAAGTGACAGACTTGAAGAAAGTCACAAAGGCAGAAAGATATAGATCCAGCAGCAAAGACAGACTCAGGCTGAAGGTTTTCTTCCCTCTTCCTACTGAAGCATTTTGTATGCCAAGGTACCTGCTTCACTCTCTGCTAGACAGACCTTGTGGCAAATTGTTGCCTTATGCTAAGTACGTCCTTCCAACTGAATTTTCAATCTGCTTCACTGTTAAGCAAGAAATTGTTCACTTGTCCCTATATACTGTAAATCTGACCAGGTCATAAAGTACTCCACCAGTATCTGGGGATAGAGGGGAGGAAAGAGGGATGCATGAATGGAGTGGGATGGATACATTTGGAGAAAAAAATATGAGAAAGCAAATGGGTCCAAACAAGACAAGAGACTATCTGAAACATTAAAATGACTAGATTATAGTGTGTAATGTATCTGCTTCATGTCTGCTTCCAAATGAATGTTGGATTGTTTGGTTAATTATGCCGCGAACACCGCTTCACTATTTTGGAAGAATAACTCCTCACCTACTGGATATACAGTATGTAATATTTCAAATTTTGAACTTGAAAAGAATCAAGCCAAGTTGTTGCAAATGCACCTTAGACACAAACAGCTCAACAAAGTCAAAATCAATTTTGCCTGTTCAGTAATTATGGAGAGACAGATTCATTATTTTATGTTTTTTAGTTCCAATCCCATCTGCTGATTGGAGCTTCATAATTCATTTTTAAATTTCTCAGAAAATATTCATGATTATATTTGCCAGAATGTGTTTTTCTCGTCTGACGACCTTACCCTCACACCAGCATTCCTTCCTGCTTTTGTTGCTGCTTGTTTTGCAGCTGGGTCCTTACATGCAATTCACTTTGGCCTTCCTGTGTCAGACACAAATTCCTTTGAATCAAAGTTCTAACTGAACACAGCCTTGTCGTGTATCCTGGTAACTGATTTAGTCATGCTTGACATGCTGCACTGCATTTTGCAATTGTCTTCACAAAATTGGTACAGCAGGGATACAGAAGCTAGCTGTCAACAGATGTGGATTGGAGATGGGGTGGATAATACATACAGTAAAGTCATCTGACTTAACTGTGAGGCACAGAGACAAATGTACATGCATGCACCACATGCATGTACATATAAGTATAAATATTTTGTATTTAAAGCTGCATTCCTGGTATTTTATATCATGCTGCCACCAGAAAGAATTAGTTATTTCATGCATATTTTTGTACAATCATCACAAATCAGTGACACAAGCCGGATATTTATTATTTAGTAAAAGTAGCTCATTTTAATCACAATTAAATATTTGAGTATGATGTAACAAACACTTAATATGATATACATTATCTATTAGATGAAACAGTTGCATGTTAAGTATATACAGAGAGAAAGGATATGATATAACAAATAAAAATGATGTTCACTGTTTATCTTCCATTGAGTAATTTATTTTCGATACTTCAGTGTCAGTTGTAGACCTATATCAGGCAAATGGTTTGCGACAGTGAGCAGCCATAAATAAACACATGTAGTTTTTAACAGCTCCCAACTCCAAATGGCTCAACAGGGAACAGATGATGAAACATATACATAAAAACTGTAAATTACCTAATGAAGGTATTCTGTTGTCATTTAAGTTAATAACAGCATCCATGATATATTGATATTGTCCTTTATAGTTTACAAAGTTATGGAGACTCAAGGAACAAATCCAAACAGACACACAAACACACAAAGATACCTGTGTGCACCACACATGACCATACATACAGTACAGCATACTTCAGATTAATAATCCTGTTAAACACACTCAGCCATGCTCACGCTAATCCATAGTGGATGAACCACACAGCTGCTGATAAAAGGATACCTTAAAGCTAAATCTTAACATTGACATTTAAACAAACATTGCTTTTGTTTAAAGATGTGTAAACATGTGCTACATAGTCATTTTCCTGCACATACACACACATAAAATATACAGTATACCTTGTTCTACATTTTAAACAGTATAAAAATACTTACATTTATATATATTATCAGCAGAAATTTGAGAACAAAACTGAATAGGGGATTATTTGTTTGTGAGCTGAGACAGAAGCTGCAAGCAATTGCACATGCACACAGAAAAGCAGCATTTAATATGCCATTCAGGGTCGCTACAGTGCATCAGTGGTTAGGAAAATCAATTTTATTTCCATTTGATGAGATTATGATTCTAATATCCCTGGTTTTAATATCTCTGGTTTTACTCAGAATTCCTCCCTGATAATTTCATCGTGCTCTACAAGTAAGTGTACAGTGCAGAGAGAAATGTATAAATCAAAAGGATAGTGACACATACCCTCACCGCTGGTGCGGTCAGGAAAACATGATTTGTTGGGATTAATGAAGTCAGTATCAACAGCAAGCCACTGTTGAATTGGTAAAAAGAAAATCTGACTTTTTGATACTGTTGTTTTGCTTCTGTTCTGACGTGGTATTGTTGGACCAAATTCCTGTTTATTCCAACTCAATAAGTATCTGTGATCCATCTAGCATTGTTGAGTATAATTAAATAAATTGGAGCCTGCATTAATCTCCACAAGTTAATGTTGAGGTAAAATATGTAAATAGTGTAACAGTTATATCCATCAGTGCTATGAAACCAAAAAACAAACCAGAAGAAGGGCATCAGGGGAAAATGCATGGGCGAGCATTTATATATGTCTTTGGATAGAATAGTCTCCATTCCGGGTATAGAGTAAGACCCTTATTGGCCATTATTACATATGCTCTCCCTCCCCCACAACATGTTCATAGGGTGTGTTCAGCAAGAATGAAGATTCATAGTCAACTGGGATATGAGAAATTATAAATGTGTTGTTTTTTAAAGGCACATTTGAGAGAGAACATTGATTTTGAGAAAACAAATCAAGCCCTTACTGAAATATATGCTAGAGGGCAGATTTTAGCATTTAAAGGAATGTTGCTAATCTGCAGACAGATAAGTTAACTTAATTCAGCACCAAGTAAATAGCTCTCTACTTCACAGCACTGTTGTTATAAACCTGGTGGCTGCATGTGGTAACATGCTGAGGGAGGTAACCAAAGACAATTGGTGAGGCACTGTTGAGCACTGTTTTCAATGTATCTTTTATAGAGATGTAAAACTTTCAAACTTTGCATGGCCTCTTATAGTGTGGTGAGTCCAGTCTCAAAATAATGAGCTGTGCTTTTTTAATTATGTATTAATGGATGGAAGTCCCTAAGCTGGAGTTCCGGGGAAACATTTCAACATCTTGCTTGTCCTTTCCATTTGTAAGAAAATTGAGGACACTCACCTGGTCAGAGAAATTGTACAAGGAGAGGCCCTCTACTATTCCAGTTGTCATTTTTAGTGTTCTCATGAGTGCCAATAAAATCATACTCACACCACCTGCCAATACGGGAGGCAAGAACAGCAAGATGGATCCATAAATTGTGCATATTTACAGGCCATCTGTTACTTGATGCTGACAGTACAATAATAAATGATGTCACGGTGTCCACCATATTGTGTTTAGTTGTCAATCAATCCTGTTTTGCTGTGCAAACTCGCTTCACCTCAGCTTTCACCCCCTTCTAGTGGACATTTCTCTGCCAACCCGGTCAGAACCTTGTCAGAGTTTGCCTGATTGGCCGAGTGGCTCCCAAGCTGACCAATTACCATGTTAAATTGAGCTGAACCTGTTGCCAGATGGGGTTCCTTACTGTTACATTATGAACTGTTGAACCCAATCAGAACATGGGCCAGTGAGGTGTGAACAAATGGTGTCAAATCATAACGTGTCAGGTGATACATATTGCAGATCACTCAGAAGGGAAGTGAAGTGTAATAGTCCTGTGGGCTGTTTACTAGGATATAACACACATAGTAATGTGTGAACTTGTCGTGAGCATGACCGCTCGAAGCTCCTATGTAACTGTTAGGTGAAATAAACTCATCTCTACTGATTACAAGGCCACTGGCCATTAAAAGTGTTGATTGCGTTCAAACAGCCGGCCACACATGGATATTCTTATCAGACATAGTTGTCTAACAGTAAGTAAATATTAAGCAACCAGAGTGTGAAATATTTTGTTAAAACAGGAAATATCAGCAATTTGTTGGAGAATTACATAGAATGCTTAAAGGACCCGTAAGGATTTAGTGACATCAGGGTATATAGCTGCAAGTACATTTGATTTTAAAGTAGCATAAAAACACGTTGGACTGTAGAAGTTAATTCTACTGCTCAAAAACCACAGCCGTTCAGCAGTTTGACTGAATAGATGCTTCTTGCTCCCACCTGCTGCTACACTGCAACTGCACACACACAAGTGCTCCCTAGGTCAGGTCTTTAGTATTGCTTGATACATTTTCAAAAATGGAGGAAACAGCACATAAATAATGTCACATTGTTTCTGTTCAAGAAAACCTAACACCGGCAGTATAATAACACCGACAACAAAATTACCCAAAGGTACATAGTGCAGCTTTAAATTCATCTCAGGCAGTCTGAGCGCTATTAAAAAAAGCATCCTTCCAACCTCAGGGTGAGGCGTAACTCTTCACCAAGCACACCACTCTGCCCAGCTACAGCAGTTGTTAAGGTGAGAGAATATTCAATAATTTAAGCATTCTAAATATTTTGCCCAACCATGATGATACTGTTTCTGTTCTTGTCTGGTTTGAAGTGGCAGTGAGCTTGGGAAAAAAAATCATTGCAAGGAACAGATCTGTACTTACAGAAAGACTTTTGCTTTTGCTCATCCTTGCATCACTGATCACAACCAAACACAATCCATTCACCATTGATTGCCTACTGCTACTTTATCTTTTTGTTCAGTAAGCCATTCCCCTTTGATATATCATATAGTTACGGAAGTTGACAGGTTAGTATCCACTGAATATCTCTCAAAAAAGTGCAGCATTTGTTACGAAGCTCAAAAAATAAGTTATTTTCACTTGTTTGAAGAAAAGCTAGGTTTTCTTTACATTATACAGTACTGTATGTACTATGTATGTCCTAAGGTTATTATATAATCTGTAATCAGGCTGTTAATGTTACACCCTGATTACAGATCAGGGTTAATTTTGACATGGGCAAAGATTTAGTTCATAAATGACTATACCAAATTTTTGACTACCAGATTTAGATTGTATCATATGACAATATTAACGATTGACAAATTATTATTATTATTTATTCATTTATTTATTTATTTTAAGAGGAGTGAGTGTATTATTTAGGTTTAACTCCAACTATTACACAATTTCATCTCCCATTTAACCTAAGAACAGGAAAATGTAACACCCTTAGGGCTTTAAAGTGTAAATGTGTTGTCATTGAAGGTATTCAGGGTTTTTAAGCAAATATCTCATCACCACAGTCTTTGAGGACTGTGGCAGCTTTTACAAACCGTGCCAGGTTTAGGTGCTTAAGGCTTTATCTCAGTGGATTTCCACTCCCAACCTTGTGTTATTGCAGAGGGGGCGAAGATGAGTGAGACAGGGGATTAAACTGAACTCCCACACAGCAATATCACTCTATTAATCAGCTGCCTTTGACTATGAAGGTTAAAATGAAAACCTCTATGGTGCACCCCTGTGACAGAACAGGTGCATTCATGTATAGGGTCCCAGGGTCATCTTCTTATAGTTTCTTGTCCTTTCCTTTTCTTCTTTTCAATCGTTCCTCTTCCTTATAATACTTACTATATCAAGCCCCATTTATTTCCTTCAAAATAAATGTTCTTCCTGTTTTAATTTTCTCAGCTCTCAGTTTGATTTTTGTGTCTGTTTTATTCTGTCTCTAGTCTCACCACTGTCTTTTCTCTTTCGGGTAATGTAACTTCACTGTTTTCAGGCACCCACAAACAAAGGGTGGCGTTTTTAATGAAACAGCTTAGTCAATCTGCTTCCTTTTTTTTCCCCCACAATAGAGCTGCACCTTCTTTTCAAGTGGGTGAATGTGCAACTTGAATGAGCTACTGTTTGAGAAACACGTCTTTAACACCTCATTGTAACAGGTATTGATGGAGATGTAAAGAAAATAAGGACTACAGGGTTTGTACACAGCTCATACCAGCTGCATTTTAATGTTACCTTAGAAATGATTAAACTTTCTTCTTTCTGAAGTCGCATGCATTTATATAATTTATATAATTAATTGTTCCTTAAGTTAGAAAATTATGTTCCACTATTGCACTAACAATTAAATCAAGATTTTAACTTTAATCTAATTAAAATTATACTTTAAATTCAATATTTAAGGGCTTAGAACATTTTGATTTATTTTTCCTCTGAGGTAACTTATATTAAAGTATATTAAAATGAAAATGTTTACATCCAGAAAAGTAAGGAAACTTTTAATAAGGAGTTCAACAAACCTGTGAAGCTATGAGCTTTCTCTCTCTCTCTCTCTCTCTCTCTCTCTCTCTCTCTCTTTTTCTTTATATTAATTTTAAAAATAAACAGAAACGTGACTTCAGAATGTGGCTTTGCCTTGATAGCATTATTCAGCAGGAACCCACATAAGAAAATATGTTCTAATAATAAAAAAAGTTCTTCTTATTTGCTATTTATTTTCTCTTATTTATGTCTTGCACTTAAAGGTTCACAAAACGCAAGCTCCAAATAAAAGGTTGTTTTTCCAAGATGTAAGAGTCATGCAAAGAAAAAAAACATTTTTAATGTTTTAAAGCTGAAAAAAGGCAACTTTAACGGCATACTTGAAGTTTATTCATGAAAACAAAGTGCATAAAAGCAATGCTGGAGTGAGAGTCTAAGCAGCAGGCAGGAGACAAACACATCACAGCCCTTCTCTGCAGTCAAAGGTGACACACTGTCTTATGCTGTCTCTCCTCTCAGTCTGTCCCCCTTCTCATTTAGTTTCTGATGTCTATACATTAAACCATATGCACAGTTAGAAATGTCTCTTACTTGCATAAGATGGCTATCAAGCATAAACCATCGTCATTCTGTTCATATAAAATGTATGTACACACAAGTCCCTGATTGTATGTGTCCATCCCTTTGTCATGTGTCAACTGTACATGCATGTGTGCTTATTTCTATCTTGCCATTTGCCTACCAATATGACTCTGTGCATACCTGTGTGTGTACGTGTGCGTGCGTGTGTGTGTGTGTGTGGGTTGGCGGGTGTGTGTAGGTGCGTCCACCCAGGACTCAGATGCCATGGAGCCAGAGAAGCAGGTGGACAGCACAGTGAAAATGGCTGGTGTGATCGCGGGGATCCTCATGTTCATCATCATCCTCCTCGGCGTTGTTCTCACCTTCAAACGCAGGTAGGTAATGAACCTGATGTCAGGGCTCAGTAGGGCTGAAAAGTGCTATGTTATTTAATTATTCATAATCAAAATCTTTTAGTAAAATACTGTTTCACATGAAGCTGGGGTAGGTGGGCTTGTCAGGATGAAAAAAAAATTGATTGTAGTTTAATTTCCAAATTTAAATACAAATGTGGGATGGAGGCCTTTTGTCCTAAACCCCTCCCACAAGATGAGCAGGAACAGTCGTATGTGTTCCATACATATATTTGTAGGACCCTTTCTTGTTTGGGTTGTTTTGCTGCAAAGGCAGTTGTTGCCTAATTGCTGCCTAATACCCAATATGGAAACCAATCACAGACCACATTCCCAAGGCAAATAATACAGCTTAGAGGAGGGGCAGTGGTCTCCATGTCTCTCATTTCACTTAATTTACATATTACCAAAAGGTTATTGAATTATTGATCGGTAACACCTAGGATATCTTGCCTACCCTAGCTTACACTCATATACTGTGCAAGGCAGTTGTTAGCTGCTAATGTACAGGACAGGAGTACAGTTAAAATTGTACCTGGAAATTTTATAATTTAAGGTGAGAGCAGGTGATAATTATAGCTAGCTTCTAATTAAAAAAAAAAAAAATCTGTTTAAATGTATTGCTTCTAGTGCACCAGAGTCTCATGTGTAATTCTGAATCCACAACTCTGTTTGTGTTCGGTCAATAAAATACTGGTTGTAGCATCTTAAAGCCATGTGACTGAACAGATAGCAGGATACGCCTTAGATCAATTTAAAATGTCCTCACTGTTGATGTAAAGCCATCAATTGATAAATTAATGGAGGTGACAGGGGTTTTCATAAAAGAAGGAATAAGGCATGTAAGGTCTGTAATAAATGTATTTATTTTTATTAGGTTGTAGTGTCAGTCAATAAATCCTTCCTCAGAGATGAGCATTTCTCAAATATTGTGGGTTGCATTTTGAATGATTAAATCATAATTATAAGGCAACAGACTTTTTATTTGATTCCATGATCCAAGATAAAAAGAATTATGTATTAAATTTTGTGATTTACTTAATCCTCTCTAACCCTCAAAGGCAAAAATAAATAATACTGATAGATGTATGATGATTTCTAAAACACAGATGGATTGTGTTACTTTTTTCACTGAGCAGACTCACACTGCTTACAGTGTCTCGGTTGTTAACATGCACACTGCCTTGCCACCATCACCTACCTTTCTTTCCTTTACTCTCTCTTATTGTCTTAATTATGTCATTCCCCATTTCATCCTTCTCCACCCCACTCACTTGACTGCTAATACATTTAATTTTGCTTGGACTCATACTTACAACTTCAACTTCATAGTTACAACTTCAATGTTTGTTTGTTTGTTTTTTTTGTTTTGTTTTTTTTATTTAGATCCTAAATTCACTGTCAAACATGCACAACACTTGGCCTATACCAGAAAAAATGACCTCAAATCTGCAGCTTGATATACTCTATATATAAAACCATTTGCATATGGATTGGAATAATATGACAGAATGTTGATCTTGGATGATTAGGCAGCTGTCAGCATGGCTATATAATGCTCAAGCGTAAATAACGTGAGTAACCTTGTTGGTTACCTAATCTCATTCTTAGACAGAGTGGAAAATGTATCAGCTGCTCACTGCCCTACACCTACATCTATACAGGAGTCGTTAAAAAGCTCCTGCCTCCATCAGTTAGTTCACATCTTATTTTGTGATTTCTGTGTTTGAAATCTTTCATTTGGATTTGCCTATATGCGACACACACACACACACACACACGGTTGAGAAATGAAGCAACACTGACTTTGTTGCATAACAGCAAAATCACTGGCTTACAATAGTGTATGCAGTGCACCTGCCCACACCTAATTTTATAGCCAACATGCCCATGTGGCCTCAGATGGGTGCAAGAACACTTACTATTTAAACAAAGTGGACAATTGATGAGAAATTGAGAACTGCTTTGCCTTGAGTTGTTTTTTGCCTGGTGCCACTCTGAACCAAGTATAAAATGCCCTTACTTAAAAGGAAACATAAAGATGTGTTCAAATGCAGTAAAAGCAACGTCAAATTCCCTTATTGCTATTACAAATGAAATAGAGGCTAACACTGGCTTACAGGGAGTACCATAAACACTATAAAATTGTATAAGAAATGGCAAGAAAATACTACAGTTAACAAGGAAACGTACTGGTATAGACTTCAGAGGAGGGTTTGCAGAAGGGAGTAAGACAAGCAGAAAAGCAAAAATAAGAGAGGAAATTAATAGAAAAAAAATGCATGAAGTGTAAAACATATGGGGAAAAAAGGAAAACAAGCCAGCCCTGATTAACCCGTGGGTCAAGTGAATATGCTAATAAAATGCTAAATAGGCTAACAGGGCATAATCTACACAAAAGGCCAGGTCGAGGGCAAACATTGCCACAGTATAAAAAGCAATGTGGTGCAGCACAAGAGAAAGAGAAAGGGAAAATAGTTGAGAGCTGCTCAGATTCAGTCATGAACAAAGGCCACAAAAACCATTGGTGAAAGGTTCCACATAGGTCATATAGCACACACTTGTGTATAGGTCATATACACAAGTATAATGGAGAGAAAGAAGAAAGAAGACAAGCAGATATGCATGACACAGATGGGGGGGGGCACTGAATGAATTGAATATACAGTACAAGGACAAGACAAAAAATACTACAAGAGATGAAGAGTAAAAACAGGGAAAGAGAAAGACTCAGACTATTTAAAAATGCAGTACAAGAAATGCTAAGAAGCATAGAAAATGAAAGAGGTAGTGAAGAACGATAGAGGGAGAACTAACTAACTAGAATAGAACTAGAATAAGAACTAAATATTTGCAAAGAGTTTGTTTAGAGATTTTATAATGATTTTGAATTACACTTCGTGTGACAATGTCTCAACTCTGACAGGTGCAATACAAATGCATTATAAAATTGGAAAAGGACCAAAAAAAACACACAAAACCTAAAATGCGAATGTGTAAAAGCTGTGATCAATCAACCACGTTTCTACATCTAAGTATGACGACACTGTGAGGCTCCACATTGGGCGGGATTGTGATAATTCTTAGGCCTTTCGCCATTCATTTGCAATTTTTTGTAATCATTGTTACTCAAAAGGCTGAGAAAAGTCATAGCACACCATTCCTGGTCAAAACCACATGTTTTGAAAAACAATATGTGTTTTGTTTTTTTTCTCAAAACTCTGGGACGATTTTTGCTGCGACATTTTGGACAACCTGGACAATAATTTATCAATAGATCCAGACAAACAGCTCTGAACAGTGAGAGGTTTACCACTGCACGCACCATTTTTACAGGTCATCTATAATTCATTTCACACACTTATCCAGCTGTCCGAGTGGAGTAAAAGGTGTTTCTTTTCAATCTTAAGTGTTTTACATGCCCCTCAGAGCTCATAAATTATATATATATAATATAAAACGTTGCTGAGAATTGAGCACCCACAACTGTCCATTTAATCATTTAGGATGCTGTTACACATAGTCCAAATTGACTTTACTTTCTAAGGAATACCCAGGCATGTTGCTGATAATGTCATGTAAAAGTGAAAAACACAAGACATGACTGAAGTCTTAATGGGGATTTGATGTTTTGTAGAGCCAGGTGGCCCTGAGGGCTCAAACAACCAGCACTGGAAGAAACTCTTTTCATTATAAGTTTGATAGCAGATTGGATGAATAATGAATGTTTTTTTCTACAACATGAAGTGACTGAGAAAAGGTGACATCTCTTAAAAAAAAAAAAATGATGGAAGACTGTTATTTCATCTCATACAGATCCTTTCTTTCGTGCAAGAATTTGAAAATCCTGACCTTTGAGATACATATTTTTGTGTTTTAAATGATTTTATGCAGCGTTCATGTTCAAGTCAAGTTGTACAAAAAAAGGACATTTAGTGGCTTTTTTTTTTTAACAGCCTAAATTAATCACCCATGGCTATACAAGGAACAAATACAATCCACGTCCTCATTTGGTAGGAGTCAAATCTTCCCTTTTGTACCTCTAGAACTCATCTTTAAAGATGCTGTTGTACAAAAAAAAAGTTAAAAATGTGAATTATTAATTACTCACCTGGAGGGACCCTGTGCTTTTAAAAGTCCTCACCAAGGCTGGATCAGTCATACTACATTGAAGCTGTCAGTAGGTTTTAATGTTAGTCGTAGTCTCATGCATTTCAGCGAGACACTTTATATCACATTTTCTATTCACACTTAGACAATTCAGTATTTACCTCCATTATTTTTTAGTAATACAAATACAGCACCACTGTAATGTTGTGCCCTCTTTTGAAAGTTTATGCGTCCAAAGAAGAATATTAAGGAAAACTGAATTGTGGGCTCAGATATCTGTGACTAAAGACACACTTTCCAAAGGCTGCATGAATCTACAGCAGTGTCTCCCAAAGTTTGTATATGGAGTCCCAAACCAGTGGGACCTGTTTCACAGTATACTGTTTATAGTGGCAAGAAAACAACTTTATACATTAATACAGGTTGAGTTATTATGCTGCACAAGAAGGCTACTTCCACTTACACCTTACTCATGTGGCAGGTGAGCTTGCTTGCTTTTGAATATTGCATGCCAGTCCAGTGAGAGGGGAGAGCACAGCACGTACATTATATTTAATACATTTTTCTTTTGCCTTGATGATTAGGTGGGCCTTTGTGTTACATGAAGGCTAGTACTCCAAAGAGGGTCATCTGGACAATTTAAACATCTTTAAAGGGCAATAACTAAAAAAAAATAGTTCTAATAATAATTTTAACTAATTAAAAAATAATTTCAACTAATATTATATAATATAATTAAATAAATTAAAAACCTATGGATCTCTGACCCTTCCCCTCAGTGGGTGAATTTGTTATTCTAACAATGTTATTTTATTCAAATTACAAAACACAAAATTGCTCTGGATATCTCTACCTAGAATGGCCATAGTGGTTATTTTGACCATTATAGTGTTTAAATTTGTCTATTTTTGATCCTGACCCCACCACTTGAAGATGTACACCGCTGTTACTATCATTGCTGGTAGTTGTATTGATAATAATAATAATAATAATAATAATAATAATAATAATAATAATAATAATTTTTATTTATAAGCACCTTTTAAAACACTCAAGGACACTTTACAAAGACAAGAAGTAGAATAAATCAACAGACAAGGAAGATACAGTAAACAGAAAAAGGAACAGTGAAAATACTCAGAGTAAGCTATTTTGAACAGGTGAGTTTTGAGTCTGGATTTAAGGAGGGGAAGAGAGTTAGAGCTACGGATGTCTGGTGAAGTGAACTCCATGGTGCTGAGGCGGGTGGGGCACATTGAGGTGGATGGAAGAGGAGGATCTGAGGGAGCGGCAGGAGGTCAGAGAGATAAGGAGGGGCGAGGTTGTGGTTGTTGTGTTGTGGATTCTGAATTTAACTGGGAGCCAGTGGAGCTGGAAAGGAGAAAGGAAAGGAAAATGAATGTGACAGAGACTTTGGCCCTCATTCAGAGCCTGAATGAGGGAGAGCCTGACGAGCCTGACTTTGGCACAGGTTACGACAGGTTACACTTTGCATCCTGATGTTGTTTATCACCTATTTTAACATTGCAGATTATCTGGCCATTCTAGTAGTGTCAGCGAGCCAAGCATCCATTACTTGTGTCTGGCTTCTGATTGTGAATTATTATGGCAGAAATTGTGACTGTGGTGGAAAATTAAGAGGCTTCGTCACGTGGTAGAGGTGTATTGCAGATGCAGATGTGCAAAAGGCTGGAAAAAATGTGGAAATGTAATTGGTGATCCAAAGAAATCTCATCTGTGGGTCCTGACTCAGTCTGTGGCAACGATTGGTCTAAATCATTAATGGGGAACACACATATTAATCTTTCCGTCGAACAGTCATTGTTAATTATTTGCTGGTGTGAATGTGTCTCATGTTTGTTTGACTGGATGTAAAATACCGTATGTCATTTGACGGTATCACCATCTGCATGCGTGTGTTTGTGTGTACTGTACTGTATGATGCACTGACACCAATATAGCCGTAGATTTGTTTCACACATGCAAAAGATGGGTCTGTGGACAAAGATGGTTGCATATACAGATCAGCTGCTCTCTCCCAAGCGCAGAGCAAAATATTTGTTCTCATCTCACATGTTCTTCAGTGTCTTTGATAGCAACAATAAAGTTTCTCATCATCCAAGAAAATCTACCTTTAAACTTTTAATTTTGGTCCAGTATTACCAGAGCATAAATATATCCATAAAAATAGTTTGTCCTGTGTGAATCCCTGCCTTAGTTGATATATGTAAGAAACAATCACATACTGTATAGCTACTTATTAGTATGACTTTTTTATTGCAAAATTATCACATGATGTAAGTAGATGATGATTGGTCCATGTTTTAAGTCATTGTATTTTATAATTATCTAAATAACAAGATGCACTGGTCATCACTGATCCCTCAGTTCAAGAAAGTTCTTGGTGTCAGTCCCAATTTACCCAAAGCCATTGTGTGTGGATTTTGCATGATCTAACTGTGTCTGAGTGAGTTTCCTGTGGATACTCCTGCTTCCCCCCAATGGTCCAAAAACCATTATGTTAATGTTAATGGGATATGTTAATATAAGACTCTTAAAGGTCCAATGTGCATTAACTAGAGACATTTAAGGGTTGCGGTAGATTGTGACAAATGGATTACTACTCTGCTCACCCCTTCCTTTCCTAAGCATGTCAGGGAACTGCTGTGGCCTTTGTATATCAGAAAGGATGCTGTTTGCATAGTTAGCTTCTTCTTCAAAAAGTGAAACACTCTTGGTCTGGTTTGATCAGTTTGGGTTGCTGTGAAAATATGGCATAAAGCAAGGCCATTGCCCAAAGAAAGCTATGGCGTTTTAATTGTTTTTATTCTAAAACAATTATACACTTAATATATAATTCCTGCAAATTAACAATCCTACATGTTACACTATGGGCCTTTAATTGACAGTACACCCACACAACATCATCTGCAATTACTCCAGCTCCCCTCACAGCTCTTAAATGATAAGCAGTATTGATAATTGATTGATGTATGTTAGCCTCTTTGTGGATCACTGTGGAATTTGAAAACTTGACCATGAAGTTATAATTTTAGAAAATCAGGAAGAGAAACTAACTAGAGTAGGGAACCCACAGTTCTTAATAAGGAAGAATTAGAAAAGTGTCTGAGTGTCTGTGGAGGGTTTCAATCCAGATACAACAACTGATATTTAAAGCACCTACAGTAAATACATAGTTTTATCAGCAATGAAACTCACATACACAAAAACACTGTATTGAGTTTCTTTACATGTCTCAGATAAGACAAACAACACATGAAACATCTGGTAGCTCATGAGCCACTATATACTTGTTTTATCAACAAAAGTATATAAGTGAAAAGGAGTGAAGGCCATAAAAACACAAACCTTTCCAGGAAACATGACTAACTCCTTACATGTACTATTAGCTTAACTACCATTGGGCATACAATACAGTACCATGTCAGTACATTAGAATCCATAGTCAGAACAACATAAAAATAGAATAGTATAATTCAGTCACATTTTACTGTTGTTAAGTTGTGTTTTTTTGTTTTTCTTTTTTTTTCAGTTTATTTTAATGCGTATTCCACTACATGAGCATACACAGTATCATGCTTTTTCATAAGTACTTGATTTTTTAAATTGCACATCCATTGTTTCCTGCACTCAGGCAGTTCATCCCAGCATCACAATCACCCTCCTCCTAACTTTTGACACCTTAACAACAGCCTTGCCTTGCCTTGTCTAAACAAATGTTTCATTCCCATTGTTGTGAAAGAAGAATGAGAAAGAATCTGCCAAATGGAGACTATTAACTTTAGCAAGATAAACGCACTGGCTTCATTTAAAAAAATGTAAACTGCTGGCAGCAAATGAAATAATAATAAATAATGATAAATTGTTGATTATAAAATCAATAATGTATTTTTATAGTTCGATACAGTAGTATTTCATCATCAACAGGTTTCACAGTGTCTCCAAAGTCAAGGGCTTGGGGGGGCAAATGTATTTTCTCTTGTTTTCATGTCCAAACCCCACTGGTGTTGACTGAAACAAGTGAATGTTTCCTGTGTCTCCTGGCTCTAGATTTCTTTGTAATTTGTTATCTTGAAAAATTGTTCATGCCAGTCATGCCAGTCTATTGTAGTGTCCATTTTATAAACTTGTCATTTTGATACATCACTGAAGAAGTGTTGTTGCTTAAGACCTGCTGAAGTTGTGCACACTGGCACATTGTGGTGATTTATGCTGCACTGAGGCTGATCTGGTCTTTTCATTGCTGCCTAAACAGAGACAAATTAAATCCGCTTTCTCGCTCCTCAGCCCATCACAGCTTGTTCACAGTCACTGTTCTCCTGACACAGCAGTCCATGATTCATGTTAAAGGATTAGCAGAAAAGGGACTGTGAAAGTCACAGCCATGAAACAGAGAGAGAATGGAGTACAGATGTTTTCCCATTCAGCCCATTGTCAAATCGAGACAGCCATGTCGCAGGCAGAATGGAATAATACATGCGAGGATGCCACCATAAATTCATTCTGACAAAAAAATAAATAAATTTTATCCCACTTGTAACTGTATCACCAGAAAACGACAGGAATTCTGGAGATGAGCCAGGTTTACTCTTTGCTTTGGTTTTCTCAGTGTCAACAATAAAATAACAAAACATGATAGAATGGAAAGAAGGAAAAACACAAATGAAGCAGATGTTTTTCACCACAACCTCTCTGACTCAATTTTCTCCCCCTTTTATGTCTCCCTCTATCTTCCCGTTTCCTGTCTCTTGCTCCACCCCTTCCTGTCCCGTCCTGTACCTGCCTTGCCCTTGCTCCGATAGAGAGATTCACACATGGAGAACTCTGAGCGTGGGGTATTGTATGTTTACTTCTAGACACCAACACATCCACTTTGTTCCTCACTGTGACTCTCATTACAGCCTTTTTTGAGCCTTACGTGTTTTCCAAATGCATCTGATGACCTCCTGGATATACGTGGAGTATGGATGTTTCCACATCATCATTTCGCTAAAGAGTTAAAAATTATTCATTCCAATTTACAATTATTAAATGAAAAGAAAAATACAAGCATCAATTAAAAAATTATATGATATACCTTTTTATTTACTCTTCTGAACAACTCGTTTAAGAAGAAATATGTCATTGTCAAATAAAAACGTATAGTTTTAGAGATGATACACAGACTGGCTTTCATTTTAGTAGCAGTCTGTGCTGGTGGTGTGCACGTTGTCATTTCTTTGGTAATGAATCTCATAATTGTTGAAGTGTGCCACAGAATGTTTCAGATGCTGCGTATTCTGGGTACTTTGAGAGAGTAAAAGAGGAAATTCATGCTGTTCATAATATCTGTGGCACAGGCTAAGTAATCATTGCATAGGGGTTAAATCCAATGCAAGCCATTATAGTGGTTCTTTATACTGTACTGTACAAGAGATTATTTTCAAACTAAATATTTATAAATGGCTCCATGTGATGCTTGAGGTCATACTTAACAAAGGGACAAGTAACTTATACAAGATGCTTTTGGTAAACCTCCAAAGGTGTGTTTGGTCATCTCTGAATCTTGCACGTCAGTAGGGCTCAGTTTTTATTTTGTGTCAAAAAAAAGTGCATGTTTTGTACATCTATCATGAATCCATTATTGAGTGGACGTATCTTTACCTCTCATTGCATTTGTATGGTGCCTATCTCATTATTTCCAAATAATTTGCTTTGACTGCATTGTAAGTAATTACTGTATGACTATATATCTGCTCCGAGTATCAGTCACAGGCAGAAATTGAGAAGCAAAAATAAAGACACCTGCTGTTGTTGCCTACATCTCAGCACTGAAGCAAGAAATAACACTGGAACTTTTAGAAGTGAAGATCCACTTAGTCCATCGCCTACACTCATAGAAAAAGGTTAAATAATTAGTGAAACCTTGTAGGTTGGAAATGACATGTTTGGCTTTGACAAACAAAACTGAGATGGGTGATTTAAAGGGATATATACGAGTTAATGTCTCACTCAGTGAAATGTGAGGCTTCACAAATATCTCCACCCACACTATTCTGGGCTCAAAGACAATCCATTTTGTGTCCTCCATGGTCGCTATCGTTTTCATGTCAGGTTCCTCTTATAAAAGCCAAAATCCTTAATTTTCAAGCTGCACCTCAGTATTCCTGGGGTTGATGTTTAAATCTAGTTTGATGAAGTTGTTATAGTTTTTCAGCCTTTAAATGAGAGCAACCACAATGTGATTTTTGTGGAATTATTAACATTTCTTATAGATGAGAAATAAGTTGACTCACTTCCTCCGAATATTATAAGAGTATCTTGACCCAAAGTTTTTCTATTATTATTATTATTATTTTTGTTTTTTAATCCTGACAGACCCAGAACTGCTTTATGAATATCAATAATGAGGCAGCAAGGGGGCCCATCCTCTTGCCAGACAATATACTGCAATTTCACATAAGACTGCACAGGCTAAACACAAATTGGCACAAGTAGTAAATGACATCAGCTCAGGAGATGGGCTCAGGCCGGGTCCACGGACAATGTTCTTACATGGCTAAGTGGTCTTAATGGTGTGTGCATGTGTGTGACTCCTGACTGCAAATGTCTGTGCACATTCATAATCGGTGGAGACTTTCAGTCTCCAAATTAAGGTATACGCTGCTCATTGACACATTAGAGAGTGCTTCCATGCGGACAGATGCTAAACCTACACAGTGTAACTTATTCACAGATAATTTGGCACACACACACACAGGCACACAGAGCAAGAGTGTTAGACTTGACCCCCTTCTGCAGATGTGACACACTGTTGAATAATGGACTCTGCTGCTTGCTGACATAACTGCTTGATGGTCCATTCATTGCACAGTTAAAATGGTGATGTCTGTCCATTTACACACACACACACACACAGACAGACTTGTCATGTCTGGTGCAACGGGAACACTGCAAAGAACAATCTCTTGTTTGTAGACTGTATCTTATTGTCCTGTTCACACCTTTCTCCTCTTGGTAATTGTAACATTGAATTCCCTCCCACCAGACATCCGCAACTCGGACTCCCTTCCCCTCTTCAAATCAAGACTCAAAACCCACCTGTTCAAAATAGCGTATTCCATCTAGCTCTGTCAGTCCATTATCTGCTTAACCCCCTTTTTTTTGGCTGCTTGTAAATTGTCCTTGGGTCCTTGAAAGGCGCTTATAAATTAAATGTATTATTATTATTATTAATGCTCTACTACACACAGTTGTAAAATACAGACATAGTACAAGCAACACAAGTCATGAGCATATCAAACAGCTTGTAAACAAATCCACAGCTCAGCTGAATTCATTTGAGCTAGCACTGAACATAAAGTCACCTTAAAATGTAAATGACTCATTTGACTGTTTTATAACGTGCCCAATATGTCACATCTATGGAAATATGAAATTTGCGAGGTCGCATGTTCCTTAACATTTCAGCATAAGCCTAATGAACTGTGGTGTTGCACAGAATTCAGTATTGTCATAAACCGGACTAATGACCAAATCTATAAAGTTACATTTAAATACACACTGAGTTTTCATTTGTATTGTAATGTCTGATTTAGCTTTTCTTCATAGTTTTTCAAATTACGTTTTTTAAAACATTTAATTAAAATGTAACCATGTGACGGAATTCATTAACTATTGAACAGTACAAGACATTGTGAATGCAATTACAATAAAACACCATATGTTACTGTGAATAATATAACATTTCTAGTGTTACTGTGTCCCTTTTAAATATGGCAGAATAACTAAGATATATGTTTTGTACAAAAGTGAAATTATTCATAGTGTTGCTGTATGTTGCTGCACATTTTAATGTGCAGGGACAAGCAAACATGTACTCCTGTTGTCTTTTGGTTGATAAATGTATAAAACTAAAGGTCAGTTTGCAGTGACCAGGTCAGTCACTGTGCAGAAAACCATTGTGCAGAGTCTGGGAGCGATTTATTAAAACATTTGTTGAGTAATATTCCCTCCATAAAGAGAGAGAGAGAGAGAGAGAGAGAGAACGACTGTATGATTAATTTTCTAACTCATTCATTGGTGGGTGGGTGTTTGCAGTCTGCTTTCACTGTAACTATATGCATATGGCATGTTAATATTCATTCTGTAACACAGCACTAATTAACTGGATTATGAATAGAGATGAAAACCTGTCGTTTTGTTGGGGCTCTTTCACCCTACAATTTTCACATCTTTTCATTTATGTCTGTTCTTGCCAACAGCCACTTTTCACACTGTTCAGATATTAACATTTGACTGCCCATACTTCTGCCTTGATAAAGGGCATGTTGACAATATTTGTAGATGGAAGAGGAAGCGGATTTCCCCTCATTTTCCTGGTGCACCCTTTTGTTTGCGTTAGCATACACTGGCAGTAATGAGGTGCTAATAAGTCATACTGCCCGAGTGCACATGTCAGAAAGGGGGTCCTCGTTGCCCGTGATTTTATACATACATGCCTCTGAGTGTGTGACAGATTGTGGGCGAGCCTGCGTGTGTGTGCATGTGGGAAAGTGTGCGTGTTCATGCACTAGGTGAGATATTTTTCATCCAACTCAGCCTTAAGCAAAGGTATTCCATCATGTCACACTCTTCATACTGCATATGTGTAATAAACTGTGGCCATCATATCACTCTTGAACCGCACTCTGTGTGCGTGCGCGTGCATGTGTGTGTGTTCTTTGTGTATTTGTTGCCTCTTTTTGGCATAAATACTGAGCTTGTCAGGACTCGATGTCATCGTTTGGACCAACGTTTGGTCCTCGTAAGGAACCAAGTTTTTGCCTATCTTCTCTCTCTCTCTCACACACACGCACACACGCACACATACAGAGAGAGAGGGCAGAGACCCACAATAAGCTATTCATCAGTCCCATGGTGAAATGTTTGTATTTTCTCAGCTGGTATTCATCTAATACTGTGACAGAACAGCCATCATACCATGTGAAAAGAAGGATTTGTGTGTGTGCAGCAGAAACTATTCATATTCAAGATAATCTCCAGTCACATCACAGAAGTAGAAATGTATGTGTGAGCAGTTTATGCTTTTGGTTTCTAGTGTATCTTTTCATGAACCCAGTTGCATGTGCCATAAACTCAGGCAAACATTCTTACTCTATAATAGCCACTGTGGTTGTATGAATCAAATATTTAGCCATGTGTGACTGCATTATTTGACAGGCAGGGAAGTTTAATTCTCTCAGGCCAGTGTCTTCACAGTTGACTCATTAGTTCTCATATAAATCTGGTCTTTTCACTTTCATAATCTTTGAACCCTACGACCATAGAAATAAGTGCTATTCAGCAGCATGTTTCCATTGGACAACATAATCGGTTGTGAGGGTTCTGAGTCATCCAGGTCAGGAGGTAGCTGTCGGCAACTGGACTTGAGCTTGAGTTAAGCTGAAGATGTTTCACCTCTCATCCAAGAGCCTTCTTTAGGACTGAATAAGCCTCTCAAACCTCATATTAAATCCAGTTGCCTACAGTTATTTACATACTTGCCTATTGTGCATTTCCATATGTGTTCTACACATTACTGAAGTATTCCACCTGGGGCAAATCATAGAACTCAGATGGTACAGAACTACCAAATAAGTATTTTGTTAATAAAATACTGGACAAGATTCGCTTGTGGTTACATCTTAGATCGTAGCAGAAAAAAGCAATTGTGGCACAGTCATTTTGATCATATGCCAGACCCACATATCAACAATATTGTGATGACAATAGTAATACAGCCTCTGTGCTGCCTCTGCTCTTCATTTTAGCATTGCTTACTGTGGATGTAGAAGTGATTATTTCTCAAAGCACACACAGATGCATAGAATTCACAGCAAATCCATCTCCAGCCATGAATGGTGATCTTTTAAGTAGTTTTCAATTAAATACATGTTAAATAGCTCTCTCAGTGTCACAGCTGGTATATTATGTTTCTAGATTTCAGCTATCAACCTCTGACAGAAAGAAACAGTGATTTGAACTGGGAAGTACAAAGAAACAGTTTAGGTCATGTTCTTGCAGGACGGAGGAATCACCGTCACACTTCTTCAGAAACTGTACATCTAATTGTCAGTATACAGTGACGCTGTTTTTCACACCCACAGGCAGTAACAGCACCGTGCGCAGTATTTGTGGACTGTTTTTTTATATGCTATATTAATATTTATGGCCAGTTTTAACAGCTGTGGCTTTTACAGCCGGGCTCTGAGCGTGCTGCACTTTATTAATATCATAAGGACAATGTCAGCAGAGCCCTAAAAGAGAGTTATGGGTATGATAGAGGTGGTGAGAGTGTGTCTGTGTGTATAAGTTAAAGTGTTTAAACAAATGAAAAAACATAAGGGAAGTTAGGAATGTGAAGAGAATGTGGACATTGACAGACATGTGTGTTTGTTAGTTTGTTTGTGGCTTTTTTGTGTTTATGTGACCTTAAGAAGCTATGAGATCCCAATCTCTGGCCTTGCTGTTTTGGTTTGTTGACATTTCTGACTGAAAACCATTACAGATATGTCGCACTATTCCAGCCCAGTATCACACATGCACACTGAGAACCATGTTCATATTAATAGTGCAACAGTTCAACAAGCCCACGGTTCGGTTAGTATTGCAGTTGTGGGTCAAGGTTTGTTTGTTTTTTTTACACAGTGAGGAGAAGAAAAATTTGCAATGTTTTTAGTCTTGCTGTATTTTGTTTTGAAGCAAAAATAACATGTTCTATTCAGAAATGACAAAAAAAAAAAAAAAAAAAATTACCAGTTTTTACAACTTGAAGTAAAAAAAAATTAAGCCAAAATTGGCATTACATGTAAATTAAAAAAAAAAAAAAAGCCACTTAGAGTTTCATACCAAACAAAATAATTGTATGGCTTAACAGTATGGCTTAATATTTCAAAACACACCGCACAGTCTGCTTGTAAAACACCTTATCTATGGCCCAAGTCCATCAGCTTATTTCACAGCATTGACAATATTTTGTGCATTATCTGTAATAACTGGTATTGCGAGGTTCCACGCAGTCATATTCATCAGTTCATCAGCTATGTGTCAGCTGTCTCATACCGGACACATGTGTGTAACACTGCACTTTTCATCTTCCAGTTAGAAAACATAATGGACACTCACAGTCAGGTAACTCTCGGTCACCCTGGATGTCCAGTTGTCACTGGTGAGAGTTTTTGACCAGGTGTTTCACGATTTCATCACGTGTCTTAACATAAAGCTCGGGAATTACGTGCGTGCAGAAGGGACGTTTTTTCAATATATGGCAAAATCCCACGTCACTTACAACTGAAAATGGCTATAAATCTTTGACTATCAACAGTCCACAAGCTTCTGTTATTTTTTATTTATTTTTTTTGTTTTTTGTCTGAATTGGTGGGGAAGTGCCTCTGAAAGACAGAGGGAAGTTGAACTTGAGTCTTCCTGACCAAGTCCAACTCCTTCCTGCCACAGAAATGCCTGTCAAGGTGTACAATGTAGACATCAGAACAGCATAGCACTATAGAAAACTGTAGGTAGCCTATTCTGTAAAATAAATCAAACTTTAAAAACATCATATCACATTATAAAATCATAAGTATTGTTTTGGTTAAAACTACATTTTATTCTTTAAGGTAAATGAAATTAAATCAGAACAACACAAGACTGTATTAAGTAGACAGTACAGTAAATGTACCTATCAGAACATCATTATTTTTTTGTTTTAAACCTGTATTTTTTTCATATTTTCTTATTTTATTTGATTAATAATTGTAATCGTAAAAATAATACTACTAATAATAATAATAATAAAAATATATGCTGCATTATCTGTGAAACAGCCCTTTAAATCAATCCGTTGTAAAACTCTAATGGCCTATTCATCCTCAAAACAACACCATCACCCTTCATGAGAGAGTCCTTCCTGCATCCATTTATCCAAGTTCCACCTTCTTCTTTTTGCTGTATTCTATCATTCCTCATCTCTCATCTGTCTCTCCACCTGCCTGTTGGTGATGGTAGCATCAGATGTGAAAGATTTGTTTTAAATAATTTTATTTATTTTTTCAGTTTTGCTTTCACAATCCCTTCTACTCAACAAACAAGTTTTTTTTTTTTTTTTTTTTTTAATTCCTAGAGAACTTGAAGGTTAAACAAATACATATTGAGTGAAATTCTAAATGTATGGACTATGTCTTTATAATACTTTAGTTTATGCGATGTTGAGTAAAAGTAGAAGGTTACCAACATGGTCGCCAGAGTCAACAAGCCTTGTAGCGCCTCTGAGGAAGAATTGTTTTAATTTGAACCATGATATTCAAAACCGGGAGCCTCACATTTGTACGCCTGTAAGAATTTAAAGGAATCTAATAAAAGGACGTGGGTGTATTGGCCAAAAATGTAGTTGTAACAACATGGTGATCATTAACCTTTCGCCAACAAATTCTAATAATTAAAATGAGATTATTTTGTGCCAAATTAAGACGTTTCCTTAAAGCATATCTGAGCTATCAGATTCACAAGACCAATAATTTCACAATTTTTTTTTACCTAAGACACTAAGGCTTCTGCCAAATTTAAAATGCTCCTTGGTGTTCACAAGGCCAAATATGTGTTTTGTGAAGGTGTCAGTATCCTTGACCTTTGACCTCCAAAAATCTAATCAGTGCAGTCTTCAGTTCAAGGGAGAGTTTCTACCACATCTGAAGAAGTTTTCCTTATACTGTGATGAGAGAGTAGAACAGAGGGGCAGAAATTATGAAGACATTTGTAGATAAGTAATTTGTAGATTATAGTTAACATTAAACTTCTAACTGGTGTAATTTTGTTTTCCCTCTTTTCAGTAAAATCAATCTTATTACTTCTCCAGGATTTGTCCATTTGTGGCCAAACAACTATACAAATATACTGTCACAGTGATGAAAAAGGCAGCTTCTCAGCTTCTATGAAACAAATGCAGAGGGTCACAGTTGAAGTGTTAAAGAACACAATTGATAGACAAGTAATGTAATAATGTTTGTACAGGGGGATAAAAAGACAAATTTAAACTGTATAAAGAAAAAGAAAAAACTGTTAGGTTTCAGATCCAGCAAGTCTTTTTTCGTCAGTGATGAACTAATCCAATGTGTTTGTCCCTCTTCTCGGTTTTGCTCTGTTGTCATCATCGGCCTCACCCCACCATGCTTCAGAAGACATGCTTATTCCTACTCTTATTACCTGTAAGTAGAGATTTCACACCAGGAGTAACTCCTTTCACAGTTCTTCATGCCTTCCCTTTTTCTGTTCAAATGTTGTCTTTTTTTTCTCTTGTTTTCTATCATATTTAGGCCCACAGTGAATCATAATGTGGGTCATACAGTGGTGCAGTGGCTAGCGTTAATGCCTCACAGCAAGACGGTCACCGGTGTGGATCCCGGTTCGACTGAGGGCCTTTCTGTGTGGTTTGCATGTTCTCCTCGTTTGCACGTTCCCACAGTCCAAAAAAAGAGATACAAATTGGACACTCTAAATTGAATGTTCGTGTGGTTGCAAGAGTGAATTGTTGTATGTTTCTGTATGTTGGTCCTGTTGTGGACTAGCGACCAGTCCAGGTTGTGTCCTGCCTTTTGCCCTGAGTCAGAATCAGAGTACCAACAAAAATACAAATGATATTCTGAAAATCCTGAAATACATACCTGTTTGTTGTTGCTGCCAACAGTGTACATTATACAGTTTACAGGATTAGACCAGCTAATTACCTGCTTGTTTCCACTAAGCAGGAATAGCTTTATGTCCTAACAACTTGACACAACATAGCTTGCCAATAAATACCGTTAGGAAGAACGCAACGCTGTAAACAAATGGCAACAATCAAGGAGAGAGGGCTGCAGGCTGTATGCAAAACATAACAGCTGTCTCACACAAGTCATGATTCCATGTCAACCAGTCAATGGACTGCAGAATTGGAGTTGCACAACTGTGCTTTCTACCCCAATGGAAAGATGCCAAAAACTAGAATGGTACATATTGGTTATTTTGGTACCCTTCTCAAAGTTTTACAATTGAAAGCAAATAAATGCATAATGTATTGAATTCAAACAAATGCACCACTTGGTAAAAATGGGATATACAGTACAATATGCCATTTGACATCTTTAAAGGAAGATTACATTCACACTTGTTAATAAAACACAGGAACAATGCAGTGGTACATGTTTAGCTTCTAAAAAAAAAAAAAAAAAATCAAACTTAAACACAAGTGATTTATAGATAATGAGACTTTTAGGAAATATGGTCATGACATCATATTGACAAAATGTGTATTCCTTTGCAGTTTTTTAATAGGTTTGTCATAACAACATATTTTGCATCTGAACGGTCAGGCGCTCCGTTTTCACCAATATCCTGTTTGCATTCACAAAATTACACACACATACTAATATGATGGAGCTCTTCTATTACAATGTGTTGCCTTTGAACCTGAACAATCCACATCACATGCTGAGATGTCTGAACTTCTCAGGACATCTACAGCATTCATTTTGGTGTTGAGGAGGAAATTCCTGTCAGAATTAATTTTTTTTCCAGGTTCCCGCTCTTGAAATGTCTCATACGTAAAGGTCAGTATAAATCACTGGTATTCTTTTCCACCAAGTAGCCATTTCCTGCTCATAAACCAAGAGCAGCTATTTTAGCTCCGTACATGCACAGGCAAAAACAAGCAGACACACACTCCAGATGCCATGTATACCACCAAATTTGTGTATGTGCAATCAGGAGTGTGTGCTTGTGTGTGTGTACAAACACATATGCTCTGTTGCCTCAAGCTCACCTACAAATCTCTGCAGTGACACCTTTTGAAAATCCACTCTTCTCCTGCTGTCTTCAAAGCATCTAAAAATTCCCTCCTAATCTGCAGCAGAGTCTTAACTGAGCAGAACAGTCATCACATGCCATCACTTCTTAAAACAGCTACCTTGAGGCTGTTTGACCCACCAAAAATGACTTCGTTACACTGCAACTGGCACAATTAAAGATGGCATTACCTTGTTTTTTTATACCTTTTTGACACCCACTGCAGTTATTTCATTTGCACAGCCAGAGAAAAAAAAAACAACCTCTGCCACTCTTTTCCCACCATTGTGTTAGAGAAGAAGCTGCAAGCATAATCAGATCAACAGTACACTGGTCAAACATGTAAAAGGTCAGTGTTACATTTAACCCTGCATTGGGTCAAAAACATCTGGGTTCTGGTACTGGTTCTGAAATAAAAATGATAGAAATTTTTATAGCAATAATTTATAGCAGCTGCATATCTCCATGTGCAGAAACACACGTGTATAGCCCAGTGAGGGGTTTTTTTTTTTCCTTCTCTTTCTCTCTTCTCTTCTTTCTGTAAACCTCAGTCTCTCTCTACCTTGCTGGGTCTGCCTCTAAATCCTGTGATACACAGACAAGAGTTTGCTTAGGCTTCGCCTGTAGCCTCCTCTGGAGCTACTGCTCTCATCCTGAAGTGACTGACTGCCTGTCTGACTGCAGCAGTGGCTGGGGATGACTCTGGGATATTTGAGCTATCTGTCTGCTGGCCTGGCTGGCTGAGACCTTTCTTGCCATAGCACAGGAGTTCTGTCAATCCCTCGACAAGTGAAACAGATGTCTTTTCCTTTGTTTGATTGGATGCCTTAAGGTTATTCCTGCTGACTTACCAGGCTTCTGTTAAAATAAATGCAATTCCCCCTTCATGCATCAATTCAGGAAAAGAACTATATCATGCTTTACTGATTCTGTCAAAGGCTCATACGGTAATTGTTCCTACTATGTGTACAGCTATATTTACCAATTAAATTATCACAACTTTTTTAAATTGTCATCTAAATACTGAAAAATTACTATGTGGCAAATAACTAAGGTTTCCCTGATTTTTTTTCAAAATGCAAAAGCCTACTTTGTATATGACAATTGCATTCATTGTTCATCTCTTTCTGTAATAAGCAGACTTAAAATCCTGGCATCCCTGAGTGATTTAATTACTGTAATGAGCAATACACTCAAATACAAACAAATGTAAATGACATTCATACCATTGTTAAATGACTAAACAATGAAGCCAATCAGCTCTACCTGACACCGACTGCATTTCTCACTATATTTTTATGTCAAGACACAGTGATGCAACATCAGCATTGCACTTGTAAAGTGAAACAGTTGGAAAGAAGTTGAAGTATGACTAAAAAAACAGTACCCATGTTAGTTGATGCTACTACTCAAAAAACAATTAGTAGTTTGACTGCTTCTTGTTCCTGTCCGCCCCTGCATTGTTGGATTATATACACAAATACATGCTCACTCAGGTCTGATGGACAAAGCATTACAATAATGTTACATTTTGTTCATGAAGACTAAAAATTGCAAAATTATAACATTGACAACAAACAGGAAAACACCAAAAATTAGTTTTTGTTTGACAGTTGGTTGGACTTTGTTCTAATCAAAAGCACACATACAACACATTGATAGAGTTTGACCAAATAACAGCTCATTAATTCACAAAACCACATCATATTTACCTTCATATTTTGGAAATGCTTTCTGATGAAATCCAGTAATACATTTCGTCAAAAAAGCGTATCGTGTTTAGGAAATGAAGCCTTTGAGTTCTTATGACAGCTAATATATCAAATGAGCAACAATTAAATGGCAGTTATTTTGCTTGACTTCACCAAAAGTGCACCCACTTTGTTTCACTCCATTTCTTCTTGTCTTTTGTCTCTCAGCACTGATGCCTCCTCGCAGATTCATCAGTGGATGTGCTCATACAAACACAAACTCACAGAAAAAAAACCTACGTATCCACCCCACATCGCTCATTATCGACACATCAAACAGCCTGCAATTAATGTTGCCGGAGGAACAAAGTAGTCCATGATTTTCTCTGTGGTCGGCATCCAACAGCGTAACCTTATTGCTAAATGAACTGCCGCCGTGACATTCATTAAAGATGGATTATTTCTTACTCATTGCCACTCACAATATGCATTTGTCATTTAAATTAGTCCATTAAGAGGATGAATGTGTGATAGGTAGAGGTGTAGAGAAGAACAGGCACTAGGATGAAAGATTTTTCACTTCTTGCAAGTCACAAGTGTCTTTCTTTTTATTTCCTTTTTGTCATTTTAGCATCTTCATTGTTCCTACTTTTGCTGCCTCCTCTATCTTCTGTCTCCGTCCCTGTTTCCTCTTCTTTCTCCCTTCACTCTCTTTTCTTAAATTGCCTTGTTCTTCATTCTCTCTCGATCTCTTCATCTCTTCCATTTGGCTTTCCTTACTTTTCTCCTCACTTTCTGTCAGTGTGCAGTCATGGAGCCAGGAGTAGGCCACTCTAAGCTCTAATCACACAGGAGGTTTTGAAACTCCATCACCTATAAATTGCTGTGGAGCAGTGCGAGGTTGAATCTCAGGTTGATGGGAAGAAATGATTATGGGAGAAACTCTGCTCTTTGCCTTTTCCCTTACCAGCCTTCTTCTTTTTTCTTCCTTATTTACTGCTTTAATCTTAAAATTCCCCATTTGCTTTTCTTCTTTCCCCTGTTCGTTTTTCACCTTTTTGTAATGTGCTTTTATTCCCATTCTCTGTCTGTTGGATGAATTGGTTAAATTGTCAAAGGCAAGTTCACATCATCACTAGGTAGTAGACTCATTTTCCTCACTTCATGTCCTATCTCTGCATATCTTCACACACACCTACTATAATATTGTTAGCTCTGAGTGGGTTAGTGGATGGTATTTGATGGAATTAGAAGACATGTTGCAGTGTCTTTGCATCTGGAAAACATACAGAATATTTTTAACATATACATATAAAGACTCATGATAAAAATCAAATGCCATCATTTAGTGTTGATGCAGAAAGCTTTGTTTATTTATACTGAAGAGGGTGTGTAATTCACAGGTCTGGATCTTGGATTCACCTTTAAGATGGTGCATGTAAAAAGAAGCAAACAATTAATAACAACATACAAAACAAACTAGGAGGCTGGTTCACGGATAGGATAATGGATTAAGCTGGAATATGTCAGGTATTTTTGGCTGACTTTAGCTGTGAGTCAGTTACATGGAAGCAGGAGCATATAAACTACAATGGTGATAATGTATTCTGTGCAGTTAGCCTGATCAAGAACAGGATAAAAAAAACAAGAGGCTCTTTTCCACCATAGGAACTTTTCTCATTTACCCAGGTAATTAAAAAACTCTTGGAGCATTTCTACCGAAATTACCTGGGTAAATATTACCCTGGTAAATGCTTTACCCGGATAGATTTTAATACCTATTCGTGACTAGGGACAGCTGTTTCTGTGTTGTGAGTGTAGCGACTTTGTCGCTATATTTGTATTCAGACCCTCTAGCAAGTCTTTTTCAAAAGCAACTAGCGACAACTCTGGTGTCTTTTTTTCTTGTGTTTCTTGTGTCAATTATGAGGACAATAACACCAAATACTTGTTTGTGTCATGTGTGTTTCTGTCACAATGGTGTTTTTTGATAATGCTTCAACTGATGGGCTTTCTGATGGGAGTGGGTGTCTCAGAACAGTTTGGGCATTGCAAGCGACATTTTCTTATATTTTTATAATGGAGATGTAGAAAATCTAAATAAAGACATGATTTGTCGCACAATCTGAAATGTATGTGATAAAGTCAGTGGCATATGTTTTTTTTTTGTGAAACTTTCTCTTCACTCTTATAATTTAAATTTGGATTGATGTGCCCACTTTATGCTTTAGTTGCATGTCACACATCGGCCCCTTTAAGAACAATTGGCTGGAAAAACATGAGCTTCCCATGTGTGCTGTTACGGGTCATGTAACCAGAAACGTAAGTGATATATTTGCGCTGTTTAAATAGTTGTCCTTCTGCAATGAATTTCACTTGAAATGTCTTGCAGTTTCTAGGCTTGAGTACATATTCATTTTCCTAGTCCACAGTTGCAGACTATAATTCCTAAAAGCTTTTGAAAAGAAACTTGATTGCTCTCTGTTGGGGAAATATGATGAATGCTGTATAGGAGAGTCGTTCTGTACTCGTTTAATTTGCCTTTTGTAATGACTGCAGGGGAGTATGCAGTTTGCCATAGAAGTGTTTAAAGCAGGCATATAAGCCGCCTTGTATGCCTGTCGTGATAGGTCCCTGGGAAGCACACCCACTTGCTGGGCAGTGTCTGCCAACAGCCAGATACAACAGACACGTGTTTGCTCACACACAGGCAAACACACACTGTACATCCAGCACAGGCTGTACTGAAACAACCCTCAAGGAGCTCAAGTGTTCACACACACATTAGTGCATGCAGGCACATGCCTCCATTACAGCCACACGTCCCACTGTGTGTCTTTTTCATCAAGGATGATGAAGAATGTGTTGGTGGACTCTGGAGGAGGTTATTTTCAGTTAACACAAATAAAATTTTTATGATTGCAAATGAGATAGACATGCTGTCACATTCATGTTTCACTGTTTCACTTACTGATATGAAGTGTTCTGTAAAGCACAGCAGGTGCTGATGTGAACAAAAATTGAGAAACTTGGTTAATGGGTCACTCTATTGTGTGCAGAGCGGTGTGAAGTTGTTTGCTGCTACTGTACAACGTTTGGGAAAAGCAGGTGTTTAGATCAGTTGGTAAACTGAAAAATAATGCGTTGTAACTTCATACCTATTTTCCTCATGGAGATAATCCAAACTTTAGAACAGGATATAAAGTTCATTTAAGTTGGATTACAGCATTTGGCATCATTTCATTCTGTCAAAAGCAGCAGAATAATGAGCCACACTAATTATGCCTGCAGTGTGTTCAGGTTCAAAGGACATTTCCCACTCCTGGAGATAAATGTAGGAGTAGTTAATAAAAATCTTCTCTCTGGTGGACCTTCTGCAAGGTTTGGTGAATCCTACCGATGATGTCAGATTGTAATCGCTTGCTGTCATTTCTGCCATCTGTGGTCTCAGTGGACCTAAAACTGAGGTTAAAACTACAAATAGCCATCAGCACAGACAGGAGTTGTGACGTGTGAACAGCAAATGGGAGAAAACAAATCGTAAGGCTACATCACACAAGGGAAATCTCATTAGCAGTCACACTAATACAACTACACCTGTCATAATGCTCTATAGAGCCACTGCAGAAGCTCATATCTCTCTGAAGTAGGGATTGATATGATATTTTCCCTAAAAATGAGATGTATTAAATCCTGGGAAAAGAAAACAATTTCCCTGGGAATCCTGGAAAATGTGCATTTATTTAAAAGACATATCAGCTAAGCCCGGGTCATTTCACACAATACTGGTTCCAAAACTGACCTTTTGTGCATTAGTTTTATCATTACTAGGCCAAAGAACACAAATTATGTCATCACATACACAGAGGACACAGACTGTATCTGTGCCCTTTTACACAAAGACTATGCATAAAAACGGCACAGCTCCGGCAGCAAATTTATCCCGCAGCTAATGGGTATGTGGTCCTAAGTGGGTTAACCATCTGGTTCTGTCAACTACTGATTCTTTCCCATCAACAACTTTGTTAGACTGCACAGAATAAAGGCATTCAATCTGTATATAACTAATGTGGGAAAGGGAGTGCATTCCTTTGTGTTAAACAAGCCGAGTGAATAGGTGCATCTAAAGACTCTACTGACTACCAGCTATTTGATGGTAGTCACAGGCACCCACAGGCACACTGATGATTGTAAGAGCATTTGGTACCTGCAAGATAGGGGGAGTCAGACAACAGAGGTTGCAGGAAAATCTCTGGAAATTCTTTTTTAAAATCTGTGCTTGTGTAGACCTCAGTGCATATCTGCAAACAGTGTCTGTGTGGTTTTAATGAATGATTGAGAGTGATATTTATTGAGATGAGATGAGATGAGATGAGAAGCACAGTAGGTCTTTATTTTTCTTTATAGACACAATAATGTCAACACTGTATTCCATGAACAGTGACAGATAAAAAAGAAAAAGACAAAACACACACTATTGTAGACATAAATGAATCTAAATCACTGTCATTAACAATACCATTGTTGAAAGCACTGATGAAAGGATAAGAAGTAAGTCAGTGTTTAAGATGAAATGTGATATGTGAATAAGCACGACACTAAAATAAACCTTCATCTTCATTTGGACATTTTAAGTAGCATGTGCTCAAGTCACTTCATGTTTAAAAAACATATATGTGTCTTATCTCGTGCACTGTGTGTGGATTTACACACATATGCGTGTCGCCATGTTTAAATATGTTATTTTACGTGTCCTGTATGTGTGGCGTTGCTGACACCTGTGTTTGTGTGTGTGTGTCTCTGCATGTGCCTTTGCTGATACCACTGTAGGAAGCTGGCAAAGAAGCAGAAGGAGACTGCCAGCAGCTCCACTCAGCAGAGGGAGATGGGTCCGGTCACAACAGCTGATAAGAGCACCACTAAAGTCAGCACCCTGCACAAAGACGACCCCTTCTCCACCTCAAGCCCGGACCTCAACGGATTCAGTAAGTTGAAATGGTCTTAGGCTCTAGCATCAGTGTTCATCCTCAATCTAGCAACTGCAGCTGCCACCATCCTGAATGTTAATCAGAGAATTTACTTTCAGAAATTGAGCCCTAAGTATACTGTATAACAGCCAGGGTAAACTTGTGCAGTGGGTGAAAAATCATTCAAAAATATGTTGTCTAAAGTTAACATTTTTTCACATAATTGTACTTTTGCCTTTGTCTCTACTTGGAATTATTTGTTATTTGTCTGTGCCATTACTCATTTTGTCAGATTCATTTATTCAAATAGTGGACATCTTATTTTATTATAAAACTTTCCATATGTCTCCATCCTCCAGTATCAGCAGTGTTGTGCTGTTTCACTAACCTCCATCTCACTGTTGTAATCATTTTCAACTCTGTTTCTTCATTTCTTCTTCCACTGTGCAAGTGCATGAATGCAAAATGAGCTTTTGCATCTGTTTGTGCCTTTAACTGTAATGTCATGAAAGTCACCCTGCCCACATGTACATGACTATGCTATTGTGTGTTTGTGCTTGTATTTGTAGCCTTGTGGGGACCAAAAGTCATATAAACCATACAGAGTGAGGACATTTTTTGGCAAGTGAGGACATTTTGGCTGCTCTTCATATCTTTAAAGGGCTTTTTGGTGCTTAAGACTTGGTTTTAGGGTTAGGAATAGAATTAGGTTTAGGTTAGGAGTAGGGTAAGGGTTAGGTTTAGGCATTTAGTTGAGATGGTTAAGGTTAGGACAAGGGGCTAGGGAATGCATCGTGTCTATGAAGGTCCTCACTTCGAATGCTGTGCAAACATATGTGTGTGTCCAGGGTAATTAAACAGGGTCTCTCAGTAGGGCATTTTTCTCTTGAAAATGTCAGCTTGGCCTTTTGGGAGTGCTTGGCTGTTGAAAGCCATGGGTGCCAGAGAGGGACTAAGTAGCAAGCTAATGTCGGCCATAATTGCTGCACTCTTCCCTTAACTGTCCACTCTGCGATTCTGACATACAATAATGTTTTTGCATTGGAAGCACTTAGGACAGATCCCTTTTTTATCTGAACCCTGAGCGTTCAATAAAGCTGTGATATTTCAAACATTGAAAATGTCTTTGCTTTCAAATAGACTTGGCCACTTAGTTGGGCATTTGTAACCCACGGTATATAAAATATGCTGTATTTCTTGTTGACCTTGGATGTCAGACAAAACTTTGCTATTTGATTTTTTTCATCCGGCTAGGCCTACTTACATTGTAGCTGAGCCCGTAAGTGACAATTTGAGGTGATTCAGAAGAGAAGAAGGTTATTCTTTTTTCTTTCAAGCAATGTTGAAAACCTTCCCTTTGGCCAAAATGAAGTGTTTTGTCATTCAAATTCTCTTTTAACTAGACTTTGAGACAATGTGAAATAGATGCCAGCCTCCTGATCAAACTTGGTACAATGTACTCGTCTCTCTTTCACACATGATAAGATTGCATCCTATAACATGACTATTTCATGAAGGACAAAAAGCAATGCACACACAAACATGAACACCATCACTGATCCAGGCTTAGTCTTAATGCTGACACAAGATGGGGGGACCCAGTAATATTTGTGCGGACGGCCCCTTACAGAGCCAATAACCTTGTGTTATTGCATTCATACCGAGTCACCAGTTGTCTTCAGAGGACATTGCTGTCAAAGCAGATTTCTTTTAGTATGCAGGTATACTCCTCACTGTATTAAAGTTGAGCCTCTTTTTGCAGTGCATTAGCATGCTGCATACAGTGCCAGTATACATGAAACAAGAGGGATTTTATCATTGAAGGCGAGAAAACATGTTGTATTTGGAGGTATTAGAGGAGGAGAGGAGAGGGGTGAGATCAGAACAGGGAAGGTGGAAATAGAGGACAAGTGATGTGAAGATAAAACCTGTAGCCAAAGTGGCCTATTGTATCAGAAAACCAGGAGGGCAAGAAGAATATGAATAAGAATTAAGCAAGAACGTTTATGAATATTTTAAAATGTTGATGATAAAAATATTTAATTGTGCTTAGTCATCTCAAGCCCTCATTCATGGTGCTCCCTAAACACATACAGTATATTTCAATATCTGATGCGTCCTCCATCCAACCACTTACATTATAACAGAGAGAAAGATGCTTCAAGTTTCACCTCAGCTGTTGTTGTAAAAGGACAAGACAAAAATAGTAATGCAATGGTATAAGTGACCACCTCTACTGTCTGCTTAGTGTTTTATACACTTTTTGGCCAAAAAAGGCACCACCTAGATTTAAATAAGCAGATAGGTAAGAGCCTTCTAAGGGCAATTATCTTTCAGAAGGCAACAAGTTATTTAACCCCAAGTAGCTTCTCATTTCTTAAACAACCATGTTGAAAGACACATCCTGTGGTCATGGAAAATATGTTAGTCTGTTTGAGAAGGGTCAAATCATTGACATGCATCAGGCAGAGAAAACATAAGGAGCTGCAGAAACTACTGAAACTGGGTTAAGAACTGTCCAACGCATTATTAAAAACTGGAAGGGTAGTGGGGAACCATCGTCTTCGAGGAAGAGATGTGGTCAGAAAAAAATCCTGAATGATCGTGATCGGCGATCACTTAAACGTTTGGTGAAATCAAATTGTAGAAAAACAACAGTTGAACTCAGGGCTATGTTCATTAGTGAAAGTAAGATCATTTCCACATGCACAATGAGCTGTGTAGCCTTAAGAAAACCACTAGTCAGAGGCCAATAGGAAAAAAAAGGTTTCAATTCGCTAGGGAGCATAAAGATTGGACTCTGGAGCAGTGGAAGAAGGTCATGTGGTCTGAAGAGTCCAGGTTTACCCTGTTCCAGAGTGATGGGTGCATCAGGATAAGAAGAGAGGCAGATGAAGTGATGCACCCATCATGCTGCATCACCTAGTCGCCTACTGCACAAGCCTGTGGGGGCAGTGCAATGATCTGGGGATGCTGCAGTTCGACAGGTCTAGGTTCAGCAACATTAGAAACATAAAGAATAAGGTCAGCTGACTACCTGAATATACTGAATGACCAGGTTATTCCATCAATGGATTTTTTTTCTTCCCTGATGGCACAGGCATATTCCAAGATGAAAATGCCAGGATTCATCTGGCTCAAATTGTGAAAGAGTGGTTCAGGGAGCATTAGACATCATTTTCACACATGGATTAGCCACCACAGAGTCCAGACCTTAACCCCATTCAAAATATTTGGGATGTGCCGGAGAAGGCTTTGTGCAATGGTCCGACTTTCCCATCATGAGTGAAAAAAATGCAACGCTGGATGTAAATACTGTAAATCTTGTGACATTGCAAAACCTTGTCAAAGCAATGCCACAGTGAATGCGTGCTGTACTGAAACCTAGGCGGTCCAACAATTTTCTTTTGGTATGAAGTAGTCACAATGGTAGCAACGCAGGCATGAATGGTTGTTACATGCATCTCAAACCATCTACCACAATGGTAATTGGTTTGGAATCTCTATATGACAGAGAAGTATTTTCATATGGATTATTTCTAATACATAGATTGTTGCTTGGTAAAAGGTATATAAGTGGCAGACTACAGTTGGTGCAATAAAGGAACTACAATACAAATCCTAACTGGTTAGCGGAACTCTGACAGTTTAAGGACTTTCAAGTTTTATTGGTTGCCTTATTTTTTATTTATTTTTTTTTTTTTAGTTCATGAACTTTTAAGTTTTAAGTTCATCTTTTTCAGTACCTCAATATTTCGATTGTGTATTTCATGTTGTTTGTGACTGATACACTGTTAAAAAAGTAGTTAAATTTCACACACATCGTCAGACACTTGTTACTTGGTTAAAGTTGAAGTAATCATGTTATGATTTCAAACAAGGAATAGCGAGTTCAACCACTTAACAATTATCTTAATATGTCTTTATAAACAGCTTTTAAGCTTAAACTACTACTTCCCTTGCAGTGTACAGGGCAAAAAGACCAGAAGGAAATTTGAGTTAAAGTAGGGAGACAAGAAAATGGGAGGGGTGACAGAAGAGGGGAGACATATCATGTCATCTGCTCAGCGACTATGGAAGGAGAACTTTTTTTAGCGAGAGGTTTTCCACTAATGGACACCAGCTTGGACCTTTGCTATTCTGAAGTACATAAAATTTGCACACCACTTAAAACAAATCCCTATGCATGAGTACTAAATTGTGGCTGAAAGTCCATAAATGAATGACAGTCATTTTTTTTTGTGAGCACACACATAAAGAAACACTCCAGCTTGCTGCAGGTCCTATAGGTTAATGTGTAGTTTAGCTGAGATATCTGGTGTGGATTATTTAACAGGCTTAGCCAACATATAATACATCACAGTCAGTCTCACAGCAATCACTCTAGGTTTTATCTTATTGGCTGTGTGTGTGTGTATCTTACATATCATTTATTTATAGACTCCTAGCAGACTGTGTGTGTATGTGAGAGAGAGACTGTATCTGCAGGGACACAGAAGCCATCAGTCACTGTTAAAGAAAAGTAAACCCTGGTGGTGAATCACATCACATCATATACAGTGATATACTGTATATCTGCTTAGCTTTAGTGTTACTGCTCTATAGGTTTAGTATTTTGTTATGTTTACCTTATTCACACAGTGGCACTGTGATGGGTTTAGTTGTAACAAGGGAGTTACTAGTTTACTAAACCTAGCACCCCCTATACCCATCTGTAATTTAAAAGAAATCATCTACAGCGTTATTTGAAGTAAAGCAGTAAAGCCATGCATTTCCTTGACCTCAATAAGAATGTATTTGCTGACATGTTTTTTTTTTTTTTTTTTTTTTTTTTTTTTTTTTTTTTTTTTGGTATCACTAGCATCAAATACTAACAGAATGGACAATTCATGTACATTTATCAAGAAACTTTTGAAAAGACTCCTCCTCTCCAATCACCGCTAACTCTGCCTTACTTATTCTTTTATTTGGTCTACTTCTTTATCTAGTCTCCTGCACTTTGTCCTAATGAACATATTCAGCTTAATACTGACTTCACTCTTTCCTACTGTACTGAAGCTTCCTCTTGTACAGTTCTCAAATTTTTGCCTTATGCTGTGTTACCCCTAGTTGTGTTACCCCTGTCTCATTGAGACAGAGACAATGTGATGCTTTTAAAATTCAATTCTGAGAGCAGTGATGGTTCTGTTGGTGTCATCAGATTGTTCTTCATGCTGTTGTATATGGACTTTAATATTGTCATTGTTTACTTTGTCCTATAATGTGTTTTGTTAACATGAGGTCATTTACCTTTCCTTCTTTCCTTTCTCCTTTGGATTCTCCCCGTTGTCCTTCTTTTTTACTTACTGCCATCGCCACCTTACACCAAAACTTTTATTGTCATTCTGATTACATTCTTGTCTTCTATTCCGACTCTTTTCCTTTCATTATTCTTTTTCTCCATCTATATACTCTTCCTCTCCTCATTACTTTTCTCCTCTTTCCTGCCATTGTCATTGTCATTCCCCTCATTATCTTTTCATCATTTTGTTCTTTCGTCTCCTCTCCAGCCTCCCCCTCGACCTGCTCCTTCTCCATGCAGGGAAGCAAGACACTGCAGAGCAAGTCCCTGCTGAACTCCTACTACTCAGGTACACAATAAACACACACACACACTCCCACACACATGGACATGTGTAATCTTATTGCAAAATAAGATTACACATTCTGTGTTGGAAAACCCAAGGTAGTTTTGGTTTTGCACACTTAAAACATACAGACATTCAAATGTAAGGTCATATTTTACAATAGTTTGTAATTGCATCCAGTTGTACTTATTTGCAGTTGTCACTGCTCTCACTGGTTTTTTGACCTTGTTTCCCGCTGCCATGTGTCCTGTTCATTTCATGATTTATGTGCAGTGTCCAAAGAGCCAGTACCAGCCACAACCTCTATAGGTGAGTAAAACAGGTGATCTAGCTGTAGTAATATATGTTAATGTACTGTATGTGTGTGTCTGATATGAGAGACAGCCAAACCAAAATGTGGATAGCCAGGCAGGGCATACAGTATGATAATGGCATATATTTTAACAAATGCACCAACATGCATGTGCAAACAATTTACTCATGGACAGGATGACATGTCAAAACCATTTTCTTTCTCTTCCATTTGTTGGCCACATTGACCGTCATCGTAATTCCTTTCAGGAAGCTGCTCACTCATCATTTTTCACCATCATCTCATCATATTTTCTTTTCCTCTGCTGTATGTCTTCATTCTACTTCAATCTACTTTCACATCTCCCCCCTGCTCTCCTCTCTTCCAAATTGTCCTTTTATTCTTCTCATGAGCAATCATCTTGTTTTTTATGTACTCGCCATTTCCTTTCTGTGATCATTATTTGATTAATTCTTTTTACCCTTTCTTCTATTTCACTTGATGGCATCTCCTCATGTCCTTTGCCTCTATCATTTCTCAATCTCCTTTCCAGGTTTGAAAGTCTTTGCCCAGAACATACATTAGTTGTTTACTAGCCAAACATTTTATAGATTGACAGGAAGTATTGCTGCATTTTCTAATTAGCTGCAATCTATACAAGTTTCCACACAGATTTTTGTGCCATTTGCTGACTGCATATTGAGGAATGATGAACTGGAACGCAAAGAAAACGCTTTAGTTATTTGTACGATGGCACAGTTTTGCAGTCATACATCTTTGCAGACTGACATTAGAGTTGATGAGCCACCTGTTCTCCCTATATTTAGACAGAAAGACCAGAGATGTAAAACAAAACTAAAGCAAAACAAAGTATGATTTTCCAACAAATGTGTTTAAAAAAACGGACTATGACTGTTGATACAACATACAGCTAAAGCAGTGAATGTGCTAATAATTGAAGAACTAAGAATACATAATATACTATACATGTGTTTTTTTTTTCATTTTATCTTCTGTTAATCTATTTCTTACCCTCTTTTCCATTTCTCATTCAACTCACCCTTTGTCTCCCTCATGTTGTCTCTCAAGTTTTCCATCCACTTAGGCAAAATCTCCCATCTTTACTTCACTGCAGTCATCTCTCATTCAGTCATTTCTTCTTTTTGATTGATTTATTTGTCAGCCATGTCTCCATATTTTACCAAACATCTTCTTTACATTTACTAACTTATGCAACTCTGTCTACATCCATATTTTCTTTGCCAGTTAAACTTTTAAATCCATCCATCAAGTTGTAAACACAGCAAATTACTCCCTCTCTAAATCACAAGTACGTTATTGAGGGATACAGCAAATTTCTGGATGAGGGACCTGCAAATTGACCAGCAATAATGGTTCTAACACAGGCATCATCAGTACTTGAGGTCAAAGAAAATGTCCCAATGATTGGCAAATGAAGTTAAGGAAAAGAGAGGTGAAGGGAGTGACAAAAACACAATTATTTTCTAGCTTCTTGTGTGGAGAGGTTTCTCCTCTTCACACATCAGTTATGTGACAAAATAGTGGCTAAGACCAAATGAGAAAAATTACATATGTGTTTCTTTACAGTCTTCTTTTTGGCATATTTTCAACACGTCTATAATATGGCTCAATGATGCACAGGAGCCAAAGTGCACTTTATCGTTCATGAATAACTGAATCTGCTCCTACACTACTGTCTATGGTTTGCTATGGGTAGCTGAGATGTCTTTTTTCTTAAAAATGTTTCTTACCTCTAAGTAGGAACATACAGAAAAGTTCTGCCACCTTAGGAAGTAGAGAAGAAGAACAGGAAGAAGCGCAGACTCTTGCTGTGGGGCTGCAGGTGCCACTGACAGAGTAGAAGAGGGAGACAGGAGGGGGGGGGGATTGTATAATATGTTGGTAAACCTTTATTAAAATGGTGAAAATGTAATGTATCTACATTTCTTACTAGAACTTTGCTGTAATTTTTGTACAAACTGCACAAAGTGACAGTCACAGAGGCTGGTCCCCAGTTCAGTGAGTAGACTAGAATGTGTGTGTAGCAGTGCATTAGGAGGAGAGGACAGAACTCCAGCAGACACAGACTCATATACAGTACATGCATTAAGCAGGGCCAAAACACGTTAACGTTGCTTCTCTTCGTGTGTTGAATGGGAAATTTAATACCAATGCATTTACATACAAACACTGACGAGCAGCATAATGTCTGTGGATTTAGGTCCCCGCTAACGTGAGTGACACAGAGTGAGTGTATGCAGCAGCTCCAGCCCCCTGAGTCAACACCTACTTTTTAAAAACTTTTTTGACTTTTTTAATCATTCAAATCTGGTAAGGTGGTTCGTGCTACATTTTTTGGGGAGGTTAATATGTTTACACTTTACATGGACTTTAAAGTGCTGAGTTGAACATTAACATGTAACAAGTATTTTTTATTTTTACTACAGTATGTCACGTAGTATATGATAATTAATTAGGTCAGAAAAACAGTGGTTCCTACTTCCTAAATGGTCTTTATTTTTTCTGATTTTGATTGAGTACATTGGGTTGTTCATTTTATCTGAAGTGGCCTATACCAAATCTACCAAATGGGTTGAAAACATTTTATGTTTCAAAGTGAAAATCCATTTTGACATGTTAGTAACAAAACCTTCCAAACTCTTTAAAATGAACAGGGGTACCAGTGAAGACTGTTTTTTAATATCTTGAAGAGCAAGGAAGAGATGAAAGAGAGGTGCAGAGAATGGGAGAAGGAAGTTATTAAGACAAAGGAAGGTGGCCCCCCATTGATGAACTGCTAAGTAAATGCTGCAGGCAGCTGAAACCCAGCATAGAGGAGAAGTGAGAGGGGCAAACATGGAAGGACAAGCCCCTACATGGCATATTCCACCATCAAATTGAAAAAATGGCTGATATTGGAGATGCATACCAATGGCTGCGGAAAGCTAGCCTGAAACAAGCCCTAAGCACCAGATCAATAGACCCAAGGTATAGACTGTGTAAAGATGTCCCTGAGACAGCAAAACACACTCGCAGTAGTGTATAAAGTGATGGCCAGGAAGGCGTACATGGAACACCACAACCAACTGGCTGGAATAGTGTACAAGAACATCTGCACCTAGTATGGACTGGAGGTCACAGGATCAAGATGGAAGACACCTGCAAAAGTGGTTGAAAACAACAGGGCTAAGATTGTATGGCACTTCCAGATCCAGGCAGACAAACTGGACATAGTAGTTGTTGGTATGCAGCATAAGAGGGCAATAGTGATTAATCCCAAGCCACAGCGACATCAAGAAGGAACATGAGAAGCTTGAGAATTGCCAAGGGCTGAGGGAGGAGCTAGAGGAGATATGGGGAGTAAAGACAACTGTGGTCCCAGTGGTGATAGGAACACTAGGATCTGCAACCCCAAACTGTGAGAGTGGCTTCAGCTGATTCCAGGAACAACATCTGAGATCTCTGTCCAGAGAAGTGCAGTCTTAGCAAGAGCTACGATCAGCAGAAACCCATTGCAGCATTGCATACATTTCATGTGCAAACACATTTTTGTCTAAAACAAATCAATTTTGCAGACACTGATGTATATAAAAGGGTTATGCAACACTGTTCTGTCGACTCACAAGGAAAGCAGAGGCCCTCTTTTAGCATAGGAGGTATATTTCAGCAGGCATTTTTGTGGTTAATTAACTTTACTCAGTGTCACACACACAAGTCAGTCACACACAAGAACAGCAGCATCAAGGCTTCAAAACAAAACTCAGTAATTAAATGAGCACCTTCCTCTTTGCTTTGTCAAGAGCATCTCAAAGCTTTAGCTAAAACAGACAAATACTGATACCAAATTCAAGAAACTCGTATCATTTTTTTAGTATTTTAACACTGATACAGAAAATTAATTTCATTCTGTTCATTTTCATGCCTGAGGTGGGCTGCAGATTAAAACCAAACCTGTCTCATCGAAGCTAGGACTGTGGCTTCTTACCTTTTTTACTAGTTTTTTTTTTTTTTTTTTTTGATGATGCTTTGCCCTGAAAACACTTAAGCACCAAATGTGCTGCACAGTTGAAGTGGAGGACAGTCCGGAGTGAGAGCTCATAATTTCTATCCACCGCTCTGGTTGTACTGGAAGCAGTTTCTGGTCAGCATATACTGAGGGGCAATTATATTTCCCAAGCCTGAATAGCATGCATTAGGCTGCATGTAAGGTGATTATGGCTAATGTCAGTCATTTCGTTTAGCCATAATGTGGCAGTGCAGTGTAAGTGACGATAAGGCAGGTTTGAGAGATAGTAATTTTTAACCTTTATGTGTTCGGGGATGATTGAGCCTCTGTGATCTTTTCCAGCTGCAGCTTGACTACCTGCTTACACAGCTTATATTCACATCTACTCTTACTCATGCTTCCTTTGAAAAGTCTACCTTTACATTTTCAAATTTTACAACAAGTCTTTTCCCTTTTCCCTTATTATTATTTTTGTTTTGTTTTGTTTTAATTTATATACATTTTTATCAAACATGAATCAAAATTTGAGTCCAGTCAGAATTCACATTGTTCAAATACCCAGTTAAACCCTTTGAAATTAAAAACACAGTAGACAAATGCAACAATTAAAAGTTAGAAATAGTGAAATGGATATAGTCTTTTGGTCAGAAAAATTGAGCTGATGTGGAAGTTCAGTTCAGACTCCAAACCCTAACCCCGGAACAGGACATGTTGTGTTTGTGACATATGTAACAGATCTTGCCATTGAAACTGTGGTCATTGATCACCTCTGTCTAATGTTGTTGTGAAATTTGCTTTGCTCATGGTAAAAATAGACAAGAGCACCATACTCAAGAAAAAAAGACAACATGACTGAAATGCACCTGAAACGCATGTCTCTTGTTGGCAGTGTGGTGACTGTCATCGTGTGCTGAAGTGAAAAGCAGGATGTTTTGGCAAATGTGGCCCTAGTTCACTGATATACAGTAATTGGATGAGAGATGTCACATGGTACAGCACATGTACAGTATTTTGTCTCAATTTTCTGGACCTTTAGTGCTTTTAATACCAGCATGCTATGTCAGTTAAAGTGCAAATCTGCATCATGGTAATTATAAATTATTTTACTAGACCTATTATTATTAGTAATAGGTCTACATGAGTCTGCATCAGCACTGTGGTTAGTGACCTGGGTTTTGGACCAATTGACCTCTGTGACATGAAGCCCAGAATCTGCTGCTTTTCTTTCGTTCCCTTTCACTTTATCCTCCGCTGTGAGACAGCTCTCTTTCCCCACTGGTGTGACTGTGTCTTTGTTTTGTCTTGTGGTTTCAGCTGTCCTGAGACTTTCCCAATTTAAATTACGTTTTCAAATCATAAAAACTGGACTTAAAAAAATAAATCACAAAGTAATTAACTGTATGATTTTTGTCATAGAAATTCACAGAGAACTAATTTTTCTACCTTGTTCCTTCCACGTCTTATTATCTCTTTATTTGTTTTTACTCCTTCACTAAATCTGTTCTTCTCGTCTCCTCTTGCTTTAAGCTCCACCCTGCCTTTGTTCTTGTTTTTTTTCTTGATCATCCCATCTGTTTCCATCTTTTTTAAAGTCTGGTCTCATGTTGAGAAAAGAAACACCTTCTGCCTGAAGGTGTGAAATCATGCACACAGCATGCTTTCATTCATAAAGCTGAATTAAACACTACAACAAATGTTTGAAACATTGGCTGTAGGTGGATGAAATGCACTATGAATGTAAAAAGCAAACCATGAGTTTAATTATGAAAATCCGTGTAAATCAATAGCTTTAATACACAACTATAACACCTTAAAATTAAGGCAAGATGTCTTTTGTTACATGTGAGATCCTTCATCACTGTTAAACTGAGCAAAGAACTGAACAGATCAATTTCTTAAAAATGAAGGAATGGGGATTACATCAACCAATGATTCTGTGATCCAATGCCTTTTCTACCCGACTTGCAGTCTCTGTTGGGTTCAAGCATTGTTTAACTTCTTTTTAATTTTCCTCTCTTTTGGATTTCCATCAACATTTCTCTCACTCCCTGCCTTGCTCAGCCCCCCTCCCCTTTATAACAACTCAGCCATACTTGTATCTTCAATCTTTTATGCTTGCAGCTCACTGTTAGTTCCACAGACTCTAATGTGTTTCAAATATCAGGGCAATTTTTCATCCATACCGATGAGAATTCCACTAGTCTGGCTCTGCTGCACTGGGCCTAAAATTAAGTTGAACTTGACCTTGTGCTTCAGAGAAACACAGAAAAAGAGAGATGAACTTACCAGCCACAACTTTTAATCATTTTATAAAGGTTCCCTGCAACAATATCTGTCTTAGAGTGGTGTGTTAGTGGATGCTGAACATTTTGCAGCACTTGTTACCTGAATGTCATATTAGTCTTAGTAATGTCAAAGTTATGGAACAATGGGACTTTATCATTGGTTCAAACCCTAAAACTGCTTACTTATTAATACACCTAATTACAAACACTGTCACAATTAACAGTTAGTCAATGGTATAGTTAATTCAGTTAAACAGACAAGTCCACTGATGCACTCGGAGTAGATGACGCAGTGATACTGTGTTGTCATGAGTCAAAGTCATCCATAACTGAGTATAAATAAAGTCACAGTGTAGGAGGAGGTAACTTTATATAGCATACTGCCAAGCATGAAGGACTGCACTAACTGACACGCACTGGTGGTGTAAATGGCCTTCATACACACAATATGTATGCACACACTCGCTTGAAAAACTTGCACACAAGTTCTAAAACAATCACTCTCTCACCGTCAACCACCCTAGATGTGCACACTCAGCACTCTCCATATGTCCGTTTTACACACACACATACACACACGCCCTGTGACTTCTGGGGGTCAATAAATCTCTCCATTAGCATTGAGATGTCTTTATCATAGTCACTGTTGTGGAGCTGCAGCTACGACTCCATTTCATGCCTGGCTTAATGCATATTTGACCTTGGCAAGCATAACAGATCACACACACACACCTTAGGAGAAAGAAAACCCAGCGTACTGAAAGAAAAGTAGTCACATGCACACACTTATTTAGTTATTCCACATAATGTACAGTATAAACTCGGACGTATACTACTCCTTTGATTCTGGAGGCCATCTCAGTGTGTCAGTATCTGTGATAGTTGTATGTTGTTAAGGATTTTTGTCAATTTCACTTTGTTGTAGTTTTTCCTGAGTCTATGTGTACTTGTTTAGGAATTATGGTTCAGTCAGAAACACTCAGAAATACAGTCAGGATTGGCACTGATGGCTCTGCTCTTTAGATACTCTGTGGATTGGCACAGGCAGCACAATGCAGGAAACCTCCATACAAGAGTGAGCTCAGCAAGGCAGTGAATAACATTTTAAACTTTTGAGTCTGTCAAACATCATCTAGCCGCAGCGTTGAGATGCAGCATTGGTGTAGCAATAAATGAGTGAGGGAGGAGTGTTAAATGGACTGTCTTGATGTGAGAGTGGCTGTGACTGGAGTGTGATAGATTGCAGTCAGCTGGCTGTCAGCTGATTACAGCTGGGGCGTATGAGTACCGTGTCCTGCCTGAACTAATGCAAGGCTTCATTTGTTATAGTTTGCCTTATGTCTTCATTGTGGTAATGAGGGCACAATGAAATGCAGGTACAGTAAACAAACATTAATAATGTCTGAGGGAAGAAGACAGGGAGTGTGCTTGAAAAAGCACTTAAAGAAGGGATGAGATTAGGTAAAAGGAAAGACAATGAGTGTCTCTTGCTGGCATTCATAGAATCTCTCTTGAAATGTCAGAGATTTTGAATAATGCTTTTGAATAAAGGTTAAAAAAAAACAAACAAGCAAGTCAACAAACAAGTGGTTTTTAAGCTCAGCTGTGGTGTTTACTGACTGCCCATTTATGAAGAGTGAACACATAATGAAAACAACTAAGTTTTGAAAATGGCATCCATTTACTGTATGTTTGTTTTCATTTCGTACCCAGACTTTATACATACAATTGTCCTACGCTTTATAATGTACATCTATTCTGGTTTCCTCTTTATTCCTCGTTATTTTTTAAATGATGACAGGAAAAGATTAGTAAATTCTCAGCTGAGCTATTCTGGAGATAGAAGGAAGCATTGCACAGTGTGACCCCGTTCTGTTTCATTGGCCAGGTAGTCTGTGTTTGTCCTGACCTCTGCCCAGCGCTCCTTCTCTCCTCCTCTCTTTCCACCTGTCTTTCCTTTCATTTCATTTCCTCTGTTCCCCTCAGTGCCACTCCCCTCATTTCCTTTCTTCTATTGTTTTTCTGTTGTATCTCTTCGTGGCCTCTTCTTTCCTTTTCCTTTTATCTTTTTTGTCCTCCTTTCCATTTCCTCTCACCTCTTCCTCACACATGAGACATGCATCCATGACTTCAGAGGACATTGAATTTAATTACATTCCTTTTCTGGAGACTCTAACCTTAACCATAATTACTAGTGCCCTACCTGACCCTGACAATAACCTTAACCTAACCCTAACCTCAGCCTAACTTTAAAACATGTCTTCACCTTAAAATATAGTAATTTACATTATGGGGACTTTTATCTCTATTAAGAAAACATAAAAGTCATGCACTTTCATATTACAAAATTCTTTCCTGCTGAGATGCATGCAAACACAGAGACACACTGTAACTCAAAGTTGATCAAGTCTACTGGCCTGCCTGGGTATCCACAGCAACATTACAGCACTGCTGTTTCAGATGTCATGACTGTTGAAAACAGTTTTCAATGTATATATTACACTTTCAGCACCATTTCTCTTCTTCTTCCAGTTTTTGTTTGCTTTTTATTAGAAGTGGTTTTCCCTGTTTCCCTTTTTTCTCACTCTTTGTTCTACCTGTTTATCTAACATATGTACAGTCTTCTGATATATACACTGTGTTCTGACAGCTCTGAAGACATTTCCTCACGAGTCTCTGTCCCCCTCATCTATCCCTCCACCTATTCTGACTGATAAAGCTCCTACACTCATCAAATTGATCTCTCCATTCTTTAAATGAAGGAGAGATATTCTAAAAGTTTTTCATCATGTCCACCAATCACAACAAACTTATCAGCTGTCATCTGTGACCTGTCTCCTCTCACCTATAACATGTGTCATACTGTATATACAGTACTGAGGGTGTGTGTGTGGGTGATTGGGAGGTATGCTGTCATGGTAATGTTTCCCTATCCTTTCCTGTATTTACAGACAGTAGCCAGCCATCACTCTCCCAGCCTTCTTTGACCCTGCAGAGTTTTCCCTATGGAGGCTGTGAGTCTGTGGAGCTCTCATACCAGAGCGGTATGTCAACACAACAGTCAGTTGATTTGTTAGGTTGTGAGTTAGTCACTCAGTTGGCTAATAAGTGAGTTAATTGTTAGTTAATTATTAATTAGTTTAGTTCGCGTATCTGTTGGCCAGAGTTTGTTGCCTGCCTTCTAGTCAGTGAGTATCTTAGCCAGCTAGACATGCAGGGTAGTCACTAAGTTAGTGTTTTGGTAACTTTAATTATTAGCCAGTAATTCAGTCAGAGAGGTATGAATTTAGTCCAAAGTTAGCTGATAAGTTGATTATTGAGACACGATTTATAAACAGCTGTTTTGTCACTGGCGGTTCTGACATGCCTCCAACTTGTTGTCTGAGTTCAAACATTTTGAAAACCTTTTCATTATGAGTCACATCAGCAGTTAGTTATTTAATTAGCCGGAAAATTGAGCACTCAATTAGAATTTCAGCAGAGTTAGTCTGTCAATTAAACTGTTTGCCATGTGTTGAGTCATGGATGAACGATGTTAGTAGTTAGTGAGTTTGTCACTTGCCAGATGCAAGTTATTTATGTGGCAGCAGAGATTAAACAATCAGATAAGTGATTTACGTACAGAATAATTCAATAATCTGCATCATCAATTGCTTATTTGACAGAAGATGTTTCAGATTCAGATTGACAGTCATTCAGACAGTAATTTATCAAAAAAATGTTCATAATGTACAGTATGTTTATGTCTATCAGGTGGATTGACTGATCATTACTTCGCTCAAAAAATGAATTTGCAAAATGAAGACACTGCAAATGGACCCACATATAGCCATCCCCTCTTCTTCTAACTGTATCATTCCTCCAGTTTATACATGCGTATTCAATCTTTTTTCTGTTTATGCTCCTGCAGGTCAGTTCCAGGCAGGCCAGTTTCAGCCAGCTATTCGAGTTGCTGACCTCCTTCAACACATCACCCAGATGAAATGTGGACAGGGCTATGGATTCAAGGAGGAATATGAGGTGAAAACAAACACTTACGCAGACAAAGAGGTGTATGGTGAGAACAACAGTGAAACAGGTATAAGTCTTCAGATGGACAACATTAAAAGCAGGTGTTATTAAGACAACAAAAGGTTTGTATCTTCATCACCCAATAAAATCTACCTGTAACCCCAGAATCTTACTGCTGATAAAGCAGTGAGTCAAAAACAAGAAGAACGGGTTTCTGATACAGTAGATACAGTATATGGTTACAGCAAAGCAACGTTGTCACCATGTCTATGAGGTGCCTCCTTCATTCATTAATTCATTCATTCATTCATTGTCTACTGCTTTATCCTCCACATGAGGGTAGTGGGGCCAAAACCACACTGAGATAAACAAGCATTCACTCTCACACCTATGCACAATTTAGAGTCTCCAGTTAATTTCTACATGTTAACTGGAAACTCTGGACACACAGGGCTTTTTGCTGCAAAGGCAACAGTACTAAACACTACACCAACCATGTGGCCCTACATATCTTATTACCAAGCTGGAATATGTTTGAGCTGTCCCTATGGCAGTGAATAGAGATAAAAATAACAATCAATGTTTTACTGACAATACATTAACATAGTGTAACTAAAATAAACATGTCCTTACCGTTTATTTCCCTTTTCAAATCTTCCTTATAACGCTTTCCCACCTATCCCCCTCCCCTCTGTCTTTCTTTATACATACATGTCAGTCCATTGATTTGTTTTCTCCATCTGTCTCTCTGCCTGTGCTTGGCCTAACTGTTTGAGAGCACAGTTTATCACGTTTTTATAATCATTCTTTTTCATGCGTATTCAACCATGTGGCTGTTTTCCTTTATTATCCTCAATACCTGTCTGTGATTTAAAAGACACAGGGCCCTCTGTTTCTCCGTCTCTCTGTCTCCCACCCATTCTCATGAGAATAAATATTTTCTACTATGAACTCTGCATGAATGTTGAAAATTGTCCCTTTCTGACACCGTACATTATATTTTCATTTGCTTCCTGTCATTTTGGTTTATACCCACTGATACATTTCAGGGGAGAGCAAATGTGATTTATTCATCTTTGTTTGTGTGTATGTGTGTGTCTATGTGCTTGGGCATGCTTGTGTGTGAATGAAGGAGACAGAACAGGCATAGAAAGGAGCCGGAGGTGCTGGTACCTTACACCTGTCACCAACTGCCAGTAGAGAAAGATATTATAAGTGGATCATTTCAAAACACAAACACACATTAAGACAAAAATAGAAAAGAATTCAAGAGCACAGACCACTGCCAAGCAGCACATTTCCCCCTATATTGTGATTTTCCCCAAAGATTATTAGTCCTAGAATTATTTTATCTACATTATTGGATTCCTTGACCACAAAGCATTTGGATTCAACTTAATATCAATATTAGTTTGATAGTTATTCACGAAAATCAATATTTCTGTAATGGCGGTTTTCTTCTGGCTCTAGCTCCATAGCCATTGAAGATATCTGTTGACACACTTCCAATTCAGCAGAGTCTCAGCTACAATTTGGTATTAGATGCATGTCTATCTCTTTATTTGTTACCTTACCGTGCTCAAAATCCCATAATCCCCCATTTTTTTCCTGTTCTGGATTGTAATATTCGGAATGTTCACAGGATCCGGCTCAATCTTTGATATTATAGAACTATTGTGCCCTTATCCTGTATTTTTTTTTTTTTGCCAAGTGCCCTGGCCATTTGTTGTGGAGTTACATACACAAATGCTGAAAATGGCCCCATCTCACAATTATAAAAAATCCTTCAAAGAAATCCCTGGATCCAGATGGCAAGCCAGATCACCAACAGGTTAAGATTAGGGTTAGGTATTAACAGGTTGGTAAGTGATAAGGCTTTGGTTACTCTGTGTGTGCATGTGTGTATCTGTGTTGGTTTGCCACCACTCCCCATATGTCTTTTTGTTCTCCTCTCTGTGTGTGATGTGACCTTGAACGTTGAAACCCATTAACCCCACTAACACTGACAGCAGCCACACTGTCAGCATGTCTCTTCCCACTGGGATTACACCTTCTACATTTAAAGGGACATTCCAAATTGTTTGACACACCTTCCACGATGAAGAAGATCTCACCATGACAAATGTTGGTTTGTTAACAGAAAGATTAGGTTTGAAATTGGCTTAACCTGAAGACAGTTATCTGTCAAATATATCATGGACATGTTTTTACAAATGAAAAATAACAGATGATGATCATTTCACATATAATGTTTGTTAATGCCTAATGTGTTTTATGTGTAATGCACAGAGCATGTGGTACAGTTCCCATTACAGCACAACATGGCAATTTGGACAATTAAAACTAAAGTTGCAATAATTGATACTGATGTAAACTTCAATTCTAGATCTCCACCATTTGTACCTAAACCTTATAGAAGCTTTTTGTCTATATTTATATAGAATATTAATAATCCAAAAAGGTGATGGAGTTTAGATGAGTGGAGTTTCATTACACATTTTCAGTCTAACAAAGGGCAGCCTACGCACAACTTATTTTTATGCATGCACTCATACACATGCAGAAGCCCTCCAAGTGTGACCTTATATGTGAAACAAAGGGTTTTTACGCATATTATTTAACAAAAACACGTTTTGGCCCATTTTAGTACAAAAAGTGCAGCCAGTGCACCACTTATTCATATGCATGCAAGCACACATGCATAACTTATATGTACAAAATATTTTTGCATATAATTCTTAAACACATAGTCATACCCATATGGCACTTTAAAAGAATCAATTTTCTGCTTGAGTGAACAATATACTTATGTGTCTGTCTTTCTGTTCCAGTGTGTGTGTGCGTGGGTGTGGGTATGTAGGTCATATCAGTGTCCAAAAATGAAAGCTGTTGTCTGGACTTGTAAGCCCTTAATGGACTTACAAATGACTGTTCCCTTGTCCATATATAGTGTGTCTGTGTGTGTGGCCCTTAAAAGGCTGTTTGTAAAATGTCCTTACAATGTGAAAATGTCCTCACATTGAGAATATACAGTATATTTATACCAAATTATAGTACATTTTTGAACACTAAAACATGCTCACAAATATTAAACTTGTTCTGCATTGTTACACTAAGATTGACTGTTTTATTATTAAACTGCAGGACCTCTTGGTGTTTCCTCCTTGCACATAAACCACTTTGACTCAAAAAAATGAGGGTCAGTATACTGGTTTATATTTTATATTTTCCCTTTCAGACAATGCTTTTTTGAGCACTAAAATTACCAGTCAGACAGCAGTCTTTGAATACTGCTCATCACTCTCAGGCTAACACAGTACTTGACCACTGAAATCACAAAGGTAAATTAAAAAGGTTATGAATTCTTTTTTTTTTTAAGTCCAATAACATTTGAGCTGCCTGCAGTGCTGCCATGTCCTGAAAAAAATAATTGTTTTGTTGTGTTACCCTCCACACTCTAAGTGGTAAAAGGCAAACTATCAGTTCATTAGCTTTTCATTAATATTCATGTCACTGTTTCAACTTCTGCCTGTCCATGTGTCAGTGTACAAGCTCTGGGCATCAAGCCATATGTGCATGCATATTTCTGTGTGTTCATGACTTAATATGAAACTATTTTCATTTGTGTGTTTGTACATGTGCATGTTCAGGCCCTGGCAGAGGGACAGACGGCCCCCTGGGAAACAGCCAAGAAGGAGGAGAACCGCAACAAGAATCGCTATGGCAACATCATCGCTTGTGAGTACTGCAATGACATGGACAGACTACTGCTGCAGGGAGTTTTGTGATACAGTATGTGTATTAATTTGGGTGGTGATGGCTCATACTAGTTTGGTTCAATATAGTTTAAACCAAGTCATTTAGTTAAGTTCTTGAGAGGTTTGGTTTGGTTCATTTGGATAGAGCTTGATGTTTTCATCAACTGGACATTGCATAGCTACAGTCATATTTTTCCATTAAGTTTCTAGCCTGACTGAAGATTTGATTGGTTGGATCAGTTTCAGATTTCATGGACTATTTCTACTGTAAACTAACCTTAAATTCCTTCTTTGACACTAAAACATAGGTAAGGCCACTTAAAAGGGTGACTTTCCTTTCCATTTGTCTGGAGTTTGCTCTTCTGTATTATGTTTGAATTTATGAACAAGACATAAACCTACAATGCAGAAGCAAAAAACACAGGACATGCAGTCCAGGACCTGGTTTAATAAAACATACTAAGGCACCATGTATACAGAGACCTTTAGCTGTAACTGGAGGACACAAGTTACCAACCATCTGCCCAGCTGAAGTGTCCTTCAACATGTCACCTACCGGCTCCCTCCAGATTAGTGCTGGTCTTACTGTTGGAGGTAACCACCTGCTGATAGCCAGATGCCAGTGGAACAGATCTTGGCAGATGAATCAGTCAGGGTTATAACATTTCATATTCTCACTACATCAGATGTTGAAACCAATTAAATCAAAGGGAATCAATGGGTTAAATAGGTAAAACACATCATAGTGCATTTTTGGATCCAACCTTTTTTCCAGAATAAATCAAAGTCTGCTCACTCACTGTTTGATACAAGAATTTACCATTGACTGGAAAAAAAACAACTTGTGTTTAAGAGCGCATTGTAGTATGAACATTCCTGACTAATGATCAAAGCCTGCAGTTTTATTTTATTCATAGGGACTTCTTTTTTGGAGCAAAGACGGGCAGTTGTAATGATGTGCAGAGTGAGGCATGTGCTGCATGTTGCACAAATGTGTATGTGTTTGGCCATTACAGGGTGAATTAAACTGGGAATATGATGCTGTGCAAAATAACAAGGGTTTGGTGTTTGCTGTTGTCTGTGAGTGCTAATGATACCTGTCAGATTCTTCTGTGTGTTTGCGTATGCATAAGTGCATGTGTGAGACTATTCATTCATTCTTATTATGGGGTCTTCTTTTCCTTTTGGGGACAAAAAGCAAGTCCCAGTAACACCCATCACGGTTCACCATAATAACTTAGACAAGACCCACCATATTTCCATAATGATGTTTTTTGTCAAACTTGTCAAAATAACAGTGTCTTCCTTGTGCAGCTTTGTGTGGCTACATCAACATGGCTTTGTTTGTTTTCGTTTTCTTTTCCCAGAGTTTTCAAACACATAAATTGGAACTTTGGAATCACTGTCGGACCCACTGTAATTTAGCTCGAGAACACTGGAGTTGCCTTTCAGTATGGACTTAACAAATAACTTTGGAAAAGATATTGGTTCTTAATGGCCAGGACTCCCTACCATTATATAGGGGTAGGGTTACATTTTCTATCAGTAACAGGTTAGAATAATGTTTGGTAAGTGTTACGGTTTAGTATTGCATGCCTCAATCCCTCAACACCCACATTCACCAAACATGACCAATATTATGCAGTGCATTGTGCTCACATGTTTCCTTTCTCAGACCCATGCACATTTGCAATGTCATTACAGAGGTTTAGATGTCAAGGCAAAGACACAGCACTAACCTGAAGGCTTTAAAATGAAACATTGCAGTGAAATGAAGTAGCCTGACAAGGTCTTGATAGCCAGCAGGAATTATGATAAATTTGCTATTAGTACAAATCCTTTAATTACAAGGACCTGGTAATGGAAACTGTCCATCTTGCCTGCTGTGATTGTAAAAAGAGTAATTTTCTTGAGAAAATGTTGAAAAAGGCCCAGAGGGAAATGACTTTCTGTGCTGTCGTTATTAGAACAAGGAAATATGGTGAGCATGGCAGATTGACGGGCTTAAACTTTAAATATGGGTAAAAGGGTCTTCTGTGTGAACTTTATTCCACATTTAAGACATTCACTCTCTATTTTGTTACTTCAGAGCACACAACAAATAATCTCATTGTAGAATACATGTATGTTCTCTGTCACACAGTGTATATGTCTTCATATTCCTCTGCCATCATATTCATATTCCTCTGCCATCAGCCTTATTCATCACCTTTTTTAATTGTAATAGTGTAAATATGACCTCTCAGTTTTATATGTTTTGTTGATTAGATTGATCCCATATTGTCATTTAAGATAAGATAAACCTTTAGTCCGTAAGTCACACAAAGGGTAAATGTTACATTATATTACAACACAGATACTTAGGACAGTAAAGATAATAACATTCAATTCAATTCAATTTTATTTGTATAACACCAAATCACAACATTCATCACACAGTGGCTTTCCATATAGAAAGTTTGAGAAACACTGGATTTATATATACAATTTAAACAATGTTTATGCCAAAATATATACACCATGACACATTGTGGACATACTGTATTGTACAGTAAAATTTGTGTTTGGCTCTAGCAGCATTAATTTAAGAGACAGATGTTAATAAATGCCATGAGAACTGATTAGAAGGTGTTGACAGTTAAGAGTGCCCCTCCCCCACGTCAAATAACATTGGCCATCAATCTGGCCCCGTCTTGGCCTCTACAACCATCAGCTTGGTAATGCATGAAAAGAAGTAAAACGTTAGCTAAAGTCATCGTTAGCTAACATTTTGATTCAGATTTAGATGCATTTCCATATGTTACCTTATAGACAAGATACTAGCCAGGCTATGCTGAAAATATTATGGGGGAACCAAATGTATATCCTTGAAATGAAAGGCTTAAACTAATACCGGAGTTCTAGTCCTATAAATCCGTGTCATGCCCATCTTTTTTCCCCTTGCACACACTAACCCATACCCCCCATTCGTTTTGAAATAGCTGATACAAGTTGAAGTGTTAACACACTCTTCCTCCAGCCATCTGCCAAACGCAAATGCTTGATGCCATGTTTGAAATCCCTTCAGTACACTGACTAAACTTAATTCTACCAGCCTCCTGTCCTCCTGCCTCGTCAGCTCTCACCATCTCCCTAACTTTCAGTTACAACTCTATTCCGTCCTTTCCTTCCTCTTTCCTACCTATCTGCAGTTTTGCCTTGCTTTTTTTTCCTCTCACTCTGTTTTGCCACTGATCACCCTCTTCTCATCTTTCTGCACTTTTTATCTATCCTTTGCTCCTCTCCTCTTCCCCTTAAATCATTCCTTTTTATTCCTCTTCCTCTCTTGTCCACCACCTTCACCTTTTTTCATTCTGTCATCTCTCATCACCCAAATGATTGTAGCCTTCATTTTATACCCCTTTCTCCCCCTCATGCCTCCCCTTTTCCTCTGCTTATGCCTCTTTTCCTCGTGTTAGCTTTTCCTCACCTCCCCTTTCTTCTTTTCCTGCCCTCTGACCATCCATCCATTCACCCTGTCTGATTACCTCTGACAGTTTACAGGCTGAGGCAAAGCACAGCAGTGTTTCCTTATTACAAGCATCTGTCTGCTTCTATTTCTTCCTATCCAATTGTTCTTCTTTCTCAGTTCTTTCTGTTTTCTCACTTCATACTGGAACCTCCCCATATGGACATTTATAATTCATCAGATGCATGCCCGTACAACAAACATATTCATTGGCGAACATTTACATACGTACAAACACAGGATTTCAGTGTATTTGTGCACAAATGTGTCCATGTGTCTGTGTACATGATTTATACATATGTATCCTACTGTACTGTATATGTGTATAGGTGTATGTAACATTAAGAAAGAAGAGGAGGTGTGTTACCTGAAAGGTGGCCAAGGCAAAGTAAAAGGGTGGAGAGAAAGACTTGTATTGATTGACTAGACAGAGAGACAAAGGATGTGCAGCAGGTTAGAGTGACTGAGCACAGAGATAGAAAAGTTCTATCAAGCGAACAAGCGAACATGTTGAGAAGATGGAAGGAGTATTTTAAGGAGCTGATGAATGAGGAAAATGAGAGAGGAGGACTGACGAAGGGGAGATGGTGCCTCGGGAAGTACAGAGGATTAGTATGGAGGAAGTGAGGCCAGTTATGAAGAGGATGAAGAGTGGGAAGGCAGTTAGTCCAGATAACATAACTGTGGAGGTACGAAGATGTCTAGGAGAGAAAGTAGTGGACGTTTTCAAAAGATTGTTGGAGAGTGAGGAAATGCCTGAGGAATGGAGAAGAAGTGTGTAGTGGTACTGATTTTCAAGAACAACGGTGATGTGCAGAACTGCAGTAATTGCAGAGGTATGAACTTGGTTAGCCACACCACCAAGTTGTGAGAAAGAGTTGTTGAATCCCCGATAAGAAAAATAGTGAAAACAGCAAGTAGCCGTATGGGTTCATGCCAAGAAAGATTACCACAGAAGCTATGTTTGTTTTGAGAGAGCTGATGGAGATGTATAGAGAAGGTCAGAAGGAGTTACTCTGTGTTTTGTGGATCTAGAGAACGCTTATGATTAGCTGCCAAGAGAGAACTGTGGTATTGTCTAAGGAAGTCAGGAGTAGCAGGACATGTATGTGGGCAGTGAGACAGTTGTGAGGTGTGCAGTTGGATTTACAGGTGGGTTCATGGTAAAGGTGGGATTTCATCAGGTATTAGTTCTGAGCCCCTTCTTGTTTGCAGTGGTGATGGACAAGTTGACAGATGAGCTCAGGCAGGAGTCTCTGTTGTTTTTGGCAGCTGATATTGCAAGCTGGAGTTGGCAAAGCTGAAGAGGCTGAGATTTTCATTGGGAGTGACCAGGTTGAACAGGATTCGAAATGAGCATATTGAATGGGCAGCGTTGAACGTTTGGAGATAAAGTAAGACAGTCAAGGTTGAGATAGCTTGGCCACATGCAGAGGATGGACAGTGATTATATAAGACAAAAGATGTTGAGGATAGAGCTGCCGAGTAGGAGGAAAAGTGGAAGACCACAGAAAATGTTCATAGATGTTTTGGAGCAGGACATGAGGACAGTTGGTGAAACAGAAGCGGACAAAAGTTCTAGGCAAAGTGGAGGTGATGACGGATCATTTGCCATCATGGACTGAGGCATTGAGGCATGCATGACGACACCTAAAGGGAGCAGCAGAATGAAGAAGAAGAAGAAGAGGACATATAAAATTCAATAGAAAAAATCCAATTCTTACATACAGGTTGTGCAAAATGACAGTAATAAAGTCACCGTATAAATGTGACATAATTTATTGAAAAATAGCACCGATTGTAGAATTTTGAAGATTTGAAATGATCTTCAATACACAGACACCACAGGGAATTTCAGAGTCATTTTCTTGTCGGGTTGTAGAGACTTGTCACTGACTGGAAAAATATTGAAATGCATGAGTTACTGTAAAATACTGCATCATGTTCATACCACTTATTTGTATACTCAACCTCTGATCATCTCTTTTCTTTTGTCTTGTCAGTATTTTGCGTTCCCCCACCTTCCGACTGTTTTTCCTCTTTTCTGTTCTCCCTCCTATTTCTTCATCGTTATTCTTGCCATCTGCACCCCCTCTTTCTTTCTCTGGAGTTATCTATTCACTGTATTTCAATGGATCTGTCACCTATTTCTCACCCCTTTTCACTGCGTTTTACCTTCTACCTTCACTGCCTTGATCTCCTTTTCCTATCTCTCTCTTGCACACACACACACAAACACGCACAAATTCATCTTAAAGCCCTCTCTCCATTCACTGATGTGCACAATTGTATAAGTGAATGTAAATCATTCCACATGCTGCTTTGCCAGGCTGTGATACCACATTCATACTCGCACACAAACACACACACACAACCACATGCACACACTTAGAATATCCAGCATAGGAAGGGGCACTGATTATGCCAGAAATGCTTTGAGGTGTAACAATAGTTGTAGTGTGTGCATGTGCGTGTCTGCATGTATCTGTGTGTGTGTGTTTGAGGGAGAGAATGAGAGAGACAGTGAGAGGGAGAGAGACAGCAAAAATGTGACGGCATCTTGTCTCAGTCTCTTAGTGTGTGTGTAAAGCAATCAAAGGTTTGAAAACCAGGTACAACCACGTACGTTTGTGCATGTGCAATTATGTGTGTGTGTGAGAGAGAGAGAGAGAGAGAGAGAGATCGCCCCCTCCCCTCTCTCATCCTCTCTTGGAGCTAATTCTCCTCACGTTTGAGCTGCTCTTAAGTCAGAACACCAACAACTCCTCTGAAGTGTTGACCAAAGAACCACAATAAATATTAGCATGGCCCAAGCTGTCAAACACACACATACGTACAGTGGGTGAGATAGTTGCATAGTTGTACATATAAACATATAACACTTTATGTACACATGGAAGAATAAGCTTCGTATTTAAGAGAGAGTTTACCGACAGCCAACAAACACACGCGCACAAGCATGCATTCACCATATGCATACACACGCTTCTCTAAGGTTTGTACAGATCACAGCAAATCTGCCTTTCTTCTCTTTTCTTTTTCCTGTCTAATTTGAGCACTCATAGTTGACGATGGCAGTGATGCACAAAAGCACGTGGATAAAGAGTTAAAATAGAGTCAAACTTGAGACAAACAGGAAGAAAAAGACTAATTACATCTGTCAGCCTCACTAGATGATGAAATGGTTTCTGCCGCATCACCCAGTCGGAGGTAAGCATGCAGATAATGACGATAATGAGACAGATTTTTAATACCAGTGACTGTATTATTAATACTGTTGATGGTGATTGCTGTTAATCATTGTTCCTCTTTAGAAGCAGCTGGGGGTAACAACGACATAATAATCACAATACACAATGAATTGTAGGCACTGGGTTTTAACAGTTGCTGTTTGTCTCCAAAAAAGCATTAGGGGGTGAAGGTGGAGGGCAGTGAAGGAAGGATTTGGGCAGTGATTGTATATTTAATAAGAAAGTGGAGGATTATGATTGTATTTCATCTTTCAAAAACGTCGAGGGGGTAGAAAAATGGATATCTGCTGATAAATATTAATGAAGATCTGTGAACAGTGGTAGTTATGATAATTGATTGTTAATGAATTAATTCAGAATTAATGAGTAGAACTGCTGTCTAGACATCTATTGGAAAAACAACTTAGGGTCTTCAACTTTCTTTTACCAAGCCATCCAGTGTGGCTGTTTACAATGCACTCACTAAAAGGGCAATAAAGCGGCTCAACACACAGCTGTTAGGAATGTTTACTTATATTTTTACATTGTGGAACAACACTCCTCAGTGTCCTCCTCCTCAGCTCGGCTTGACTAATTCACTTCTTATATACTCACACAGTGAAAGGCTTGGTGAGTAACAGCCTTTCTTAATTGGGATACAAAAAGTATTTTAGCTGTATTCCATTATAGTTAGAGAAAAAAGACTTTATCAGATTACCATTACATTTAGTAAAAATTGTGATTATTAGTAATGTAAGATTACAATTAAAATATTTGCAATGTATGACGCACATGCCCAGAAATTCTGATACGTCATGAATGACTCAAGTCTCACACAACAGCACTCAGCTCTCAAGTGAAGCCACATGGCTAATTATAGTCTGGAGTGTCACTCATTGACTTGTGTGGTTCCCATAGACACTTGAAATGTAGCTACTGTCACCCTGGAGCTTGTACGTTACAAAATACAGTTTGCCTAACACACCTGCAGTGAGTGAAATAGGTCAATGAATTGATGAATACAACTGAATAAATCTAATATACCCTACAGGCACTTGACTTTTAACTTGTGTTATGTGTTCCTCAGAGGAAGCATCCAAGTCAATTATTTCTGACCAAAGAAAACATAAGTCTGTCTTGAGATAAGTGAGCAGCTTGTTGAATTTGAACATGGCCAATAGGCCCCGCATGGTCCCCTCAAATAAATAAAACTTGATCTTGGACACAGCATATCCCAGACTGCAGTCAGAAGACAAATATTTGAAATTGTGATGATGTATTTCCACTTTGTTGAGCAGCCCTTATTCAAAAAGCTCATAGAGGGAATCAGTGGTTGAAAAACAGTCAAATGTGCAAAAGGAATCAAATAGTCCAACATATTCAGAGGGAATTTACTGCAATGAAAGAAACTTTGACTGCAACACTTCGGAAAATGTCAAATGTGTGCACAACAGCATGTTTGTGGACTTGTTACTTTGCTATGACTTGCCACTGGATTGAGGAGGAAGCAATGGCCTGTGCACGAGTGAAGGGATGTCATACTTTCAACATACTTTCGACATCCTTGCTGCAAAAATCAGTGAAATACACAAAGTACAACAAAAAGTAAGGACCACGGGGGAGTATCTTTATTAATCCATGAATTTGAAACCTTCGAGGTGGCAGCACCAGTCAAGTTTGATGATGAAAAACGGTTCTTGGATATGGATGCAATTCTGGAGATAGAGGGAGATGATTTATTTTTCTGTCTCCCTCATCAAAATGTGCAGCACACACACAACCTGATAAAGCAGAATCAAAAAGGGCCAGCCCAGAAAGTTTACAGAAGTGCACTGGGAAAGAGTGCTGCCGTATGGAACAAAGAATACAGGTCATCAGCAGCTGCAGAAACAGTGCAATATATTGCCAACATGAGGTGTTGTGTTCCCTATGTAACGAGATGGAGATCAGAATATATGGCTATTTCCAAACTGACAGGACTCACACAAGATCAGCTGGTTGACATCTGCAGAAGACTCGGAATGAACTGGCTGCAGCCTCATGAGATGACTTTTCCCAGCCAACATGTGGCTCTGTTACAGCACTTGCTCAATCCACTGATCTTCTGGAGGGAGAGGAAAAAGTGCTACCTTTGATTCCTCATTTCAACAATCTTAAGACTCAAATCTAAGCTCTCTGACAAATTACCACATGTAGCCTACACAGCAAACACCATTACTGCAGTCATCGTGGCACTTGACAGTCGCTTCTATCAGCCTATCTGTCTGTCTTTAAGATGTCATCATAAAAAAGTTACATTTAAGACAAATTATATTTCTCAAAATGTTGCTTTCAGGCCCCAAGCCTTATGTAGATTGATATGATCATATTGTAGGAGTGATGTCACTGTGAAATTATGTCATGTAGTCTAGTGGCACATTAACTGTTAAAAAAGGTTAAATTGACCATTATAAATGGTAGTGCTGTAATGTTACAGTTATGCAGCGTAAATGCATAGTGTGAAGAAGTTGCAGCTCTCTGTCTCTGTCAAGGCATCAAACAGCTGGAGACGGCATACTGAGATGTGTGTGTGTGTGTGTGTGTGTAAGCTGACAACATTCTGAATTGTTTTGACACTCCAGCTGCAGGGATCTCTGGTCTTAATAAGCAATTACACACACAATAATACCCCCCCCCAACATGAACACACACACTCTCATATGGCTACCACACACCAAGTTTCACACATACAGTAGTTGCTGGTGCTGGAACACACATCACTAGAACACTGAAGTGCAAGTGGAATACTTTAAAAACTGCACACACAGACTTACTTCCCAACAACCAACACAAAACCTTAAGATGTTCCAGAACATAGGAGCAGTGGAGGAAGGGAAGCAGCAAGAGACACACTTTAACACACTTACACGCTCTTCAGCCTCATATACACAGTGCTACACTCAATCACACATGCTGTTAAATTCCCTAATGCCTTGAGCTGTGCTGACAGCTAAGTGTATGTGGTGAGTGAGTTGAGCTCCGTAGGGAGTTAACTGATTAAGTATATCTGTGACAGACACAATCCGTGCTTAGTGGCCACTGAAAAATCAGGAGAGGAGAGCAGGAGGAGAAGGAGATGAGGGGGAGGAGAGGATAGAAGAGTGAAACATCTTGTTCAGCACTTTCAACTTGCTACTGTGAGCATTTTTTCCCCCTCTGTTAAATACCAGCTCCATCTGTTTGTGTTCTTCTGAGTTATATCTTTTTTCAGCAGTAGCATGTCTTGTTAAGGTGCTGGATTGTTGATTTTTTTTTTTTTTCCGAGCTTTGCCTAGAAGCGTACTGCTGCTACCTTTTTAACACTTAAGTGATGAGCATCGAAAGTCACAACATTATGTCTTACTTTGAATGGCCATCAAGGGGTGATCCACTAGTTGCTATTTAAATCTGTGAGGAAATAACCTACTACAGCTTCTCACTTGATATGAACCGTCATTTAACATTCCCCTATAGGTTTAGAGCCTTAACCACAAGTTTCAGGTCTTTTTCAGTACAACATCATGTCTTCTTTGTACATTGTAGACCCATTTAGTGTCAAATAAATATTAATAAGTCATGGGATATGTTAAGGCAGGGACCCCTTGTAGTTAACAGCTGTTCATGGATGTGCAGTGGGTGAGCTTTCATTTAGGCCCAACCCTCCTCTTGTTTACTTCTATAAGAAAAAACACAACAAAACCACAACATGATACGGGCCAAAATACCGAACTCGAAGTTTCAAAACCAGTTCAAAAACCAGCGGTTGACATGACAATGAGTTAACATCTGTCTATATCCTAGATGTCTATAAGCTGATGATTTTTTTTTAATACATTATCATCATGGAATGAAATGGAGAAAGAGTCACCGGGGAATGGCTTATCATTTTAAAAGGCTGTTTGAATTATAGTATTGTAGTAGCAGAAATCTCCCATCATGCTTCTATTCTGCATCAAAGCTACTGCAATGTACTGTATAATATTATCCACCCTAGTCTCTCTCCAGCATTGTAATATAAAACATAATGGGCATATTGAAGCATTACATTTCCTCTCTCCAACAGTGAGCTTGGTTACACTGCCTTTGCTCTTTGCAGGCAGTTGGAAAGACAATGACATAAAAGGCAGCAAGTAGGGGTTTCAACTGCCTCATGGCTGAAATGATCACAGTACATCTACAGGAAGTCGATAAGGTTTTACTCAATAGCAGCAATTAATTTGTCTATCATCCTTGGAAACTAGAGAGCCTCAGTCAATTGAAGTCTCTTTCTACAAAACCACAAGGGCTTTGTCATACCGCTATTAGGTGTGGTGATATGTTTAATTGTCATGTGGCAACGTCTTTGCTAGCATATACAATTGAGGACGAAATTATTAGTCCCCCTGTGAAAATGTCATTGTTTTAAAGGTATTTCTCAAGTGCTGTTAAACAGAGCAAAGAATCTTTAATGCAGATTATGCATACTGGAAGAATGTTATTTCGTTAGTTGAGACAAAATCTGGGCTCTGCACAGAAATGGACTGCAGGGTTGCAGACCAAGAAGAACTCCACTTCTGTAGAAGAGACACCTTCAAGCCAGACTGAAGTATGCTAAGGACAATCTGGATTATACATGTCCTTCGGTCCGATGAGATGAAACTAGAGCCCTTTGGCCATAGAGACATTGCTTATGTTTGGAGAAAGAAGGGAGAGACATATAACTCAAAGAACACCATCCCCACAGTGAGACACGGTGGTGCGAGTATTATGCTGTGGGGATGCTTCAGTGTGTCTGGAACTGATAATCTCGTCAAGTCAGAAGGAATCATGATGGAAGAAGAATATGTGAAGATTTTGAATTGAAAACCTAAAGAGTCAGCAGCAAAACTGGGTCTGGGTTGACGCTTTGTCTTCCAACACGAGAATGACCCAAAACATATGTTGCTTTTGGTAAAGAACGACGTCAAGAAGATGAAAGTGAACTTTATTGACTGGCCTGCACAAAGTCCTGAGTTAAATCTTTGATTTAGGTCCATGCCAGAAGGCAAATCTAATCTGGAGGAGCTTGAGAACTTCAGAATTTTGACCCTGGTAGTTTTTGGTTTTTCCGGAATAATTTAATTTCTGTGTGCAAAGTAAAATAATGGAATCATCCAAAATAAAACTAGTATGTTTGAAAAAGCTGTGTTAAAAATTATTTGCTCTGTTTAACCACACTTGGGAAATACTTATACAATGGCATTTTCAAAGGAGGCTAATAATTTTGTCCTCAACTGTACAAATTAAAATGGAATGTGTAAAATATTGCTGAATTATAGTATATGTGTTCAAAGTAGTGATAATTTAGAGTGAGAACAGTTTGTTGAGAGGGAAAAGAGACAGACGGGGCAGAGCTTTCTCGGCTTTAATGAACAGTTCAGTTCATATACAGAATTATCTAAGCTGCATGCTTAGTAGAATAATTTCATTGATATTGCTTTCAGTGGAGGACTACGATATTATATGTCTGAATTGTTTTAAATATCTTTCTTGCCTCATCAAGTGAAGAATTATCTGATGTCATTGGATTTATTAACCATCTATTGTTAAGAAATGAACTTTAAAGATCTCTCGCAGAGTTGAGTATTATTTTTAGTATCCTTAGTGATGCCTTAGTCTTAGTGATGAGTACCTTAGTGTGACTGTTGTTTTCCCAGCAAAAAATAAATAAATAAATAAATAAATAAAAAAATAAATAAATAAATAAAATAAAAACAGCCACTTCTGTTTGTTGTCGAGGTACTGCTGCGGTCATTAGGCATTGGTGGCTCCAGCATGTTTAACTTGCATCCAGCAGCTGCTTGCAGGCTTTCAGTACAAGCAATTTGATCTGATGTCTCAAAATTACAGCTCTCTGCTACGTTCAGGGACCCCTGAAACTCTGTCCAAGATAAAAAAAAAAAAAAAAAAAAAACACATGTCAATTTTGTTTGGCCTGTTTTTGGACCTCTCAAGTTAACAATTTCTCCCAAGCAAAACTTTTACAATGGCTGCTCAGGTAATGGGGACTTGGGTGAAAGTAGAAAAAAATAATATTGAGGAAGAAAATCGAAACAAACTAAAAGCTGAGTGGAGAAAAGCAGACAGGAGGAGAGGAGAGGAGAGGAGAGGAGAGGAGAGGAGAGTTGCAAGGTTATGAGGAGAAGGACACAGAGCAGAGGACTGAAGCTCATTAATGAGTAATGGGTTTGTGGCCCTTCGCCCTTCGCTCATGATGACTTTGTTGTTACTCATATGCTGCAGGCACCAACATGAGCTGTGAGCTGTGTATCCATTTTTTCAGCCAGGTCTATAACTACAGTCGATCTGGTTGAGCCAACATGTGATTCAGCAATGTTGATCTCGACTGGTTTCTCACAATCTTAAGAGCTAAGACTTTTTAAAATTCACTACTTTTGTCATTCTCTGCATTACACACACAAACACACGCGCACACACACACAGAAAGAGAGACACTGTCAGCCTTTTCAAATATGGCCTGTGTCCAGATCTGCAGTGTTTGCAAGCCAGTACCTCCTGCCATCTCATCCCAATTAGAAGCTCCCCTCCTTCCTCTCTTTCTCTCCCCTTCCTCCCTCCCTTTCTTCCTTCTCCTCCCCACCTTCTCTTCCTCCATCTAGCCTAATATCGGTGGCTCCTGTATTATGACAGCTTCTGACACAAGCGCCGTGTAATTACTGTAGGAGCTTGACAGTGTGGGGCAAGAGGAGAATGAGAGGAGGAGAAGAGAGAGGTAAATGACTGAAGGAAAACAAAGAAGTGAACTGAAGAGACTGTGGACACAGTCAGTCAAGGAAAGGATGAAGACAAGACAAGGAAGAAGAGGCAAATGAGACAGAGAAAAAGGGTGAACGCAAGAGAGAGGGGGGAAAAAAGTAGAAGGCTGGCAGATTATCCCACTTGTGTTTGCTCTTACATGCAGTGTGTGCGTCTGTGTGTGTGTGTTTGGGGGTGTTCACGTGTGAGTGAGTTGATAGCTGATGACAGTATCTTGTACCTGCAGAGTGGAGTCATACAGCCATCATTGTTGCCACTCAGTTAGACCTGAAAAACCTCACTCTGATAGAGGCTGCACAAATAATTCTCTTCAAGGTGATTCAAGAAAAGATAATGAAGGAGTGGAGTCACTGCAAGCCTGCAGATTATATGCGTCAGTTCTGTATTTACGATTCACGCTCACTGATGGTATTTGGTGCCATTGAAGCAACTCGTGCTTGTATAGTGCAGAGTTGAGGATAATTGTGACTATAGAGTAAGTGACTGACTTCAGTACTTGACTGGTATATTTCCTGTTAAATAAATTTCAAAGAGGGCCTTTCTGACTCAGTGTGTTCCTAGAAATTTAAAGGCTTGCTCAGAGTAGACTGTATGCCTTTCAGTCATTTAAACTGTGGCAGCCACTACAGAATTACTAAAAATAGTTTTTTGAGGCTCTTCTGTAGGTATGTATATCTACTAATGTAGATCTATTTTAGGAAGATTTGTAGTGTAAAGTAAAATCCTATCCATTACAATTTTAATCACTCCAAACACAAGGTGGGTCTTGTTTTTTTTCTACTTCATGTTGTCTGCTTTTATATCCTCCTTGTTTCCCAGTCCCAATTCTTTCCCTCTAAACCCCCTTATGAATTCCTAGTAGCTTTTCCTGTCATTTACATTTTGTGTTATTGTCCTTTCCATTAAGATATTCTTCTCCCTCTTATTGACGTTTCTCTTCTCTTGTTTCAATGTTTGCAAATAAGAACATTATAACAATAATGTATAGTATTTTTACCTAGAGCATCTTTGTTGTTTTAATGTAGTAATGTGTATCAGAAAATGAAAGAAGCAGGGGTGAATGGGAGCATACAAACACAAAGAAAAAAAAGTCTGACAGAATAAAATGGACATAATGACCCTAAATTATTCATCTGTACTTATCTGCTGTTGCCACATTACAACTGAACATAATCACTTCTGGTCATTAGCTGCAATCACCACCATAGTGTGTGTCCTAATAATATAAAGGGCTGCTGGGGCCCAGAACAATATAATTGACCTTAAAAGGAGAAGGATAAAAATGGAAAGAAAACTGGGTTTGGATACGTGAGCCATGTTTGTGCCGTTCTGAAAAGATGCTGTCATGAAAGAGGACATACATTATATTTCTTATATATTGTGTCAAATAGTAATGATTTATAATTTTTCTGGTGTTGTCATTGCTCCTGTACCACATTTGTCCACTGACTTTTCAGGTGTTTGCTGCATTTCCCACAATAAACATCTGTTCAAGTGCAATACAGCCTAGAGGTGCACCAAAAAATTTAAATTCATTATCACTGGTGACAACTCACGAGTCCATTGCAGGGCCAACATACAGCAAAAAACAACCATTTATTTCCATATTTACTCCTACAGTCACTTTATTCTGTCTAATTAACCTCTGCATGTATGTGGACTGATGGAGGAAACCAAAGTACCCAGAGGAAACCCATGCACACACGGGGAGAACATGCATGCTCCACACAGAAGGTTCAAACCGGTGACCTTCTTGCTGTGAGGCAACAGTGCTAGCCACGCCTCCGCTGTGTGGCCCAAGCACATAATGGGTTGGTTGTTTAATTTAATCTGTTCTTTTTGAACTTTTCTGTTTATTTACTCCTGTTGCATTAACTACACAGTGCACCATTTTCTGCAAAATAAATCGGAAACCGCTTCATCCAATACATGTACAAAAACACAGACCCAGTCACTTATCAACTCATTCAGCATCATTTAAATAATGTGTCACCATTAAAAACACGGAGAATTATTACTTTAGTATTATTATTTTTAACTAAAATGGGTCCATGTTTAATAAGTTACAAGGCCTGTGTGTCAATGTTATAACATTTCTTAAAGCAATAATTCAACATAGTTTTATTTTATTTTTTTCTCTTCACACCATTTAATTTTTAACTAATGGCTTGTGATAGGGCAAGTTTTGTTAGATGGTTTACAAAATGATGATGATATTTTCCCACTCAACAAAAAAATATCTTTATGTGTTGTGTGAAGTGTGAATGAAAACAGTTGGCTTTCAATCCTGGGTCAAATTAGTCTGTCACAGATATTTATCAGAGTCATCTCCAGTCACTATTATGAGACATGTTTCTTGTTTTTGTTTAGTTTTTGTGTCTTTTACCTGCTGTGATGTGCTTCAGAGGACACAAAGAGTGACTACACCTGCCCACCACTGGGCTATTAATCCAGAAACACTACACTTTTTTGGTACCATTTTGCACCATGGGCTCCACACAGTATGGCACAGCTATGCAAACAATACGGGTTAAGATAATTGGCTGCCAGCCACTTTATGGGCACCAAGCGAATGAGATGCTCTTGGGGGTGAAGGAGTGAATGCAAAAGTTTTGCAAACACACATTTACAGGCACAAAAAAGCTTTCAGCATGCACACGTCTGCACCACTGTTAGCAGATAAACCATCTTGTCTAGTAGGAGTGTGAAATGAGTCAACTGCCTTTTCAAGCAAATTTACCCTTTTTTAAACAACCAGTATATCCTTGAATTTTGCTGCAAAACATGCATTATGTCACTAAATAAACTAGTGTTTACTGATATAAGCAGCTCATAATGAAAGAATGCTTCTCCCATACCCACAACTTACCAAACAGTTTTGTCTAGAGAGTCCTTTACTGACTGCTCTTTGCTGTTTGCCTCTGTCAAATCCATTGAGCTCATCTTAATGGTCCTCTACATCAAAATGTGGATGAGCAAAACAGTACTGAGCCAAGCCATGCCTGTTTTCCCTTTTTCTGAATGTCTTTAACGCAGTCGATCAGTCTCTTCACCTGTTATATTTGCGATGAGGCCATTCTGTGGGTGTGGCCCGAGTTAGTTGGTATGGTCCCCAGCCAGTTAGCTGCTCCGATCTGTGGGTAAATGTAACTTTAGGCCTGCTGTATTTTTGTGCTATCTGACCCCACAGACGACCACACCAGAGTCCGACTGCAGCTGCTGGAGGGAGACCCCCACTCTGACTACATCAACGCCAATTACATTGATGTGAGTCTTTACACACAAACATTTATCATGTCGATGCATGTGATGGGCAGGAGGTAAGGGGACCTACTCACTCTATGTTGATTCCCTCACCTCTGACACAACCGTCTTAAGTTTATGAGGATAAGTTCTGACACCCCCCCCCCCCCCCCCCCGCGAGCCCCGGCCCCCCCCCCCCCCCCCCCCCAAAAAAAAACAAAAAACAAACTCATCCTCACTCCTCACAGCTGTTGGTTGTAATGAGAGTCTTAATAAATTAGGTACAAAATGTTCAGTTTCAATCAAACAAACACATATCCCTGGTAAAAAATATTGCTATACTTACAGCATGGTTCTAATGACAATATGAAAGTGATAGATGTTTCGATCCCTGCAAGGTTATGTGTCTCATGGACATGTTGTGACAGAATGAGGAGGCTGTGTGGGCGATAATTGTTGGTTGGAGAGTCGTTGATTTTCATAGAGAGAAAATTAAGATTCCTTCTGTTATTTAATTTGGTGTTTATTGGGAAAACGACCTTGAGTTTTTCTTCAGGGTGGAGTGGAGGGACTGGAGAGGATGACTGAGCAAATTAAAAGAGAAGAAAAATGGATAGGAGGAGGGAAAGAGGGCAGAGAGAGAGAAGTCAGGAGAGAAAGTAACAGAAGGGTGGAAGGTATTTGTTGAGAAGAAAGAAAGAAAGAAAGGAAGAAAGAAAGGAAGGAAGGAAAGAAAGAAAGAGAACAATTTGGTGAAAGAGAAGTATGGGAAGAAAATATGGCGATGACCAAGATTTTTTTTTTTTCTGTCTCACAGGGGTACCATAGGCCCAGACATTACATCGCCACACAAGGTAATTAAAGTGACGGGATGAGTGTGTGTGACAAAAGTATGTGTGTGCATGTGCAGGTGTGTGTATGTGTGTAGCGGCCACCTGGTAAATGTCGTCCTTTTGGACTGCAAGGCTATTACCACAACCTCCTAAATCTAAACCACCCAATAAAATCCCCGTGACAAATTTAAGACCCCATTACCTCAAACCGACGAACCACTATCTGGGATTGATGGTGTGCGAGTGCATGGGTGTGTGAGTGCAAGTTTTTTGCCCAGCGTGTATGTTTCATGTGTGTGTTAGTGTTAAGTGTGTGCTGTCACTGCGAAAGCATTTTTACATGATGTCAGACTGAATGAGTGTGAGCATGTCTATATCTCTAACGTGTGTGTTTGTTTGTCTTTGTCAGGGCCCATGCAAGAGACTGTGAGGGATTTCTGGAGGATGGTCTGGCAGGAAAACTCGGCCTCCATTGTCATGGTTACCAACCTGGTGGAAGTGGGCAGAGTGAGTTCATCATCCAAGGCGTTATAAACTATGTGTATATGTGCATGTAGAGGCCCCACACTTAGAGTATGGTATTAGAAAAGCCTTTAATTCAAGCATTGAGATTTTATTGTATATTCCAGAATCATAAATACATTCAAGTATAGTCAGAATCAATCAATGACCAAATTATAATAAAATTAAACTGGTGGTCATTGGTACTAAAGCAGAGCAGGAAGGTGCTCCACAAATACCATTTTATGCCGTTTTATTTTTTAATCTGGTTCTGTAATCATATACAGTACAGTCAACAGGTTAGTAAGGTTGCATCTGATGCATGTATAATATCATACTAATGAAGCACTAAATTGATGAGACCCAGCCTGGAAACAACACCAAGTGTCATTTCCATAAGTCTAAACAACCCAAAACACAGCCATGCTGCATTCCATTTCTTTTCTAAATGTCTCAAATGTTGGTAGTACTGAGGTCAGTGATGAATGTAGCTACATTGGTTATTGTTAAAAGTAAATATACACTACTATTTTTCTCATGTTTTTTGCTCCTAACCTTTTAAACAATATGTGGCTAGCATTTAAAAATGTGTCATTGATAGTATGCTGAATTGGTCCTTCATTAACTTTTAAAAGGTTGGAAATCATTGGGAATTCTGTTCCTCATATCCCACAACCTAATTGCAGAGACCATGGTGTTCATTTAGTGGAGAAATCTGTATAAATCCCAAATACCTAAAAGTATTTGACCAGTATAGAAGATCACCAGTATAGAAGAACACTACCACATTCAGCTTGAATGTAAAGATATTAATGTGGAGTGGAGTTGGCATGTTTTCCCCGTGTGTGTGGGTTTTCTCTTGGTATTTTGGTTTCCTCCAACAGTCCAAAAACATGCAGAGGTTATTTAAAAACTCTAAATTGACCATGATGTGAATGTGAGAGTGAATGGTTGTTTGTCTCTGTATGTTGGCCCTGTAATGGACTGGCGACCTGTCCAGAGTACCACGCCTTTCACCCTTTATCAGCTGGGATTGTCTCCAGCTCCCTGTGACCTTCATGTGGAGGATAAAGCTGTAGACAATGAATGAATGAATGAATCCTACAATTGTCAAGTAATTAATGTGTGCTAAGTGGCCATTCGTGATGCAGGAGAGCTCATACAGTCATCATATTTTAATTTGTTAAATTAGTCATGGTGATCATGAAGGTATTTAAAAATACAATTTGTCTTTATTTTCCAGGTGAAGTGTGTGCGTTATTGGCCAGATGAGACTGAGGTGTATGGAGACATCAAGGTGACGCTGATAGAAACTGAACCACTGGCAGAATATGTCATAAGGACATTCACTGTCCAAAAGGTAAACACAACCATCCAGGAAGGTACATTTTTAACCTATGCCTTCATTACACACAAACTTTTAAACTCTGGTTTTGAAAAAGTAATACAATGAAAAACAGTCATAAGAAATATCACAGCGTAACAATGCAGATGATGTCGATGTCATAGTATTTACACAGGATTTGCACTAACAAAAAACTGAAACTCAGGTTCAAAGAGAGGTTCCCAAGAGCCCCCATGTAGGATTTAAACCTTTTATGTTTTCATGCTGTTACCCTCACCGTTGCTTGTTTTTTTTTTTTCTTTGAAACCACAAGCCTGCTACCATTACAGCCCATATGTGATTAGGGATTTGAGGCGAGAATGAGCAGCGTTGTTTGTTTCTCGTTGTTCAAGAGGAGGCCTGAAAGCATAATTGGGGCCCTTGTAATCAGGCATGAGGGATTTGAGAGGAGAAAAAGATGAGTAAAGGGGGAAAAGGTACCGCCATTGTTGTGATGCAGTTCTTCAAGGCTCTATACAGTGAATGGAAATCAGCAGAAACTGCACTTCACAGCACAAAAAGGCTGTGATCCAAATCCCTCATTTGTACAAGTATTTTTTGACATGTTATCTTTTTATTCTCCAAGTTCATCACACTGTTTCATTCATTGTTTCTTATTTCCCTCAATTCCTCGACTGGAGTTCTTGAAAACCCACTTGCTCTCACAGACTCCCATTTTGTGTTGTATGTAGAGATTGTAAAGCTGCATTGTGCTGTTATGATAAATGGGCCTGTTTTTATTTAGTGCTTTTCTAGTGTTGGTGACCACTCAAAGCTGCTCTACACTTCAGTTTGCACATCATCTGTATGTGTCTCTGAGTTGCGTTAATTCCTAAAAACAATGTTGGCAGAACATCATATTGTTTATGCTGTTGTTAGTAGATTAATATCCTGTTTAGATTAGAATTACTTAAGAATCATCAGCTAAGATGTTGTCAAGTAACAGGGCACAATAATTGGATCATAAGCAGACAGTAATGGTGTATTCATAAACAATTCGACAACAATTCAACGACAGTATATGGGATTTCATCACTTGTGCTGGGTGGTGTGTGTGTGTGTGAGTAATGCAGTTGAAAACGTGAACATCCTTTTCCAGTAGAGAATATTGATAAACAAGATAGAACAGCACTGGCTGTTGGCTGGGGAATGCACACAAAAAGATACTGCGTACTCCCACCTTCAGGTTGAACCTAAGGATAAATATACCATGAAAGAAATGATTCCTCCCTTTTTTGTAACTGAAAATATAAGGGAAGTAACAAAAATGAACATATTTGCACCTACACTGCCAAACAGTTACATCAACAGTAAGTAGCACATTTATTACCGGGCACCTGCAACAAAAATCTTGCTCTCTCCATCCTGCTGTCTTATTTCTTACTTTTTCTATGCAGCTGTCTGTTAAGGTCTATTTTTCCTCTAACCTGAATTTTCTTTCCTTTTCACTTGTGTGAAAGCAGCTTATGAAGACGAGTCTTCAAATCCTTGCTGTCAGCTCATTTAGAAAGCCATTAATCCATACCACCTCTGTGAATGCATGTGCACACATACTCTAAATTCCAGAGAAAAGCTGGTTTTGAAATGCCTGTCATTCTGCTGTACACATTAAAAGTAGAAATGTGCATCACACACAAGTCATTATAGTGCAAAGTGCAAAATTCATTATATGTAAACTACAGTACAGTGTTTGGTAACTAGTCTGAAGAACAAAGATGCAAAAGAGACACAGAGAGGAAGAGACTATACAGGGTCTGCACCTCAGTTGCACAGCTGTAATTGCAGCAGATTACTGAGAACATGATTTTAATTTGAAAATTGTTTCTTCATAGCTCATTCAATGAGATTGATTCAGCAGTGAGGAAGACATGGTGAGAGTGAAACAATATTTATGCGTACATGTCCTTGTTATATATACCAGCAAGAGTTTCATGTACAAAAACATGCAGATTTGGGGATTAGATTAATTGGACACTCAAAATTGCCCGTAGGTGTGAATGTGAGAGTGAATGATTGTCTGTCTCTATGTGGCCCTGTGATGGACTGGCGACCTGTCCAGGGTGTACCCTGCCTCTCGCCCTATGTCAAGTGGAGTTAGGCACCAGCAACCCCCTGCGACCCTCAGTGCAGAATAAAGTGGTAGAAAATGAGTGAGTGAGTGAGTTTCATGTAGCCTGTAGTGTACTGTCTGTACTTCTTAAAATATTAATTTTAAGAATAACAATAATCAATAATAATCTAAAAAAAAAAAAAAGTTCCAAAGTTAGAGGTAAAAACAGGTTTTAAACCAAATAACAGTTTCTCAGTCTTTTTATTACCTTGCATCAAAAATGGTTGAGTTCATCCGATGGACCTCATCCAACACAATAGAACTTGAATGAGATCTGTGGCTCACAGATTTGGAGAAAGCAAACAAATGCATACCACAACAGAGACCAAACCATCCAGGTCCAGACTCAGCAGTGTACATAGGCTACAGGCCAAACAAACACAGCTCCGAGGACCAGCACATAGTACACAGATTGAACAGATGGCCAGAGAGGGGTGTAAAACAAGCTGTTTACTATATGTAAAGCTGTAGAGACTCACTGAACAGAGACCAAGAGCTGAGACACCATGTTGATTGTAGTATTTGCCAGAAAATTCTCATTGGCTTCCTAACTTCCTAACTCTGGTCAGACGTTTACTAACACCATGTCAGTTTTTAACCTCTGGAGTTCCCTCATGGAGATATCCATGTTGATTATTTAAATAGTCTACTGACATTTTGCACAGTAAATTCTAAAAACATATAAACTCTAGGACACACAACCATTAATTATTTGTTCTAACACTTCTGCATATGCAGCTTCAAGTGCTCAAGGAATGTAAAGCCCTGTTTCCACTAACAGCTTGATGTTATGCAATTATTTGAGTTTTTATTGCCAAGTTGTTAACGGCACCAACATGTCTATACATCTCTGTGTTTTTGACACCATCCCAAACACACTGCTCCAACTTCTGAAGGGTTGACAGAGAATTGTTGCTTCTTTGTGATGGCACGGGAAAAACACACAATGGCTGTTGCTTTTTCATGCAGCCTGCAGCCTTCTCTTGGACAACGCTTCTTTTTATGATAAATTAACACATGCTAAAGCAAAAAAAAAACAAAAAAAAAACAAACACAAACAGAATGATTGATGTCCACCACTGTTACCCATTGTTAACTGTACTGAAATTTTCTTCTTCATGGAATCTATTGGTGGGCGATTATAACATCATGCTATTGATGCTGCTGAAGCAGCGGTCACCATCCAGCACACACACACCCCATGGTGAAAATGCTTGCCATATCAGGGTGTAGCATTCCAAACTACATCATGAAGCAGTGAATCGCACTGTAACACAAAAGGCCTCTTTTCCACTAAAACAGCATCAGATGCACCCTTTAAGTCTGTGTGTATCAAACTGTTGGATGCTCACATAAAAACAAACTCAAGAATAAAGACCACTCAAATAATACAGATTTTGGTAGCACCTTACAATAAGGTCTGCAAAAAAGGGTTACCTACTCATCAAGTAATCATTAGGTAATTAATGATTATCATTTGGTCATTAGTTAATGTTCACTTAATTTCACACAAAATTCACTTCATTTTATTGTTTACCTCATTGTAAGGTGTTACCACTTTTTTTTTCTATGAAAAAAAAAACAATGTATTTTGAAAATGAAGGTTCAGTATATAAAAGTAATGGATGCAATGTGTCCCTCAACTGTTGCAAATCAGTTTTAACAAGAACATGATTTTTAAAGCAAGGCATGCATTGCTGCAGCTATTCTTTTTTTCTTTCACAGTAAACCAATGCTTTAAATTTTTTTTCACAACCTCATCATTTTTATGCTTTTCAAAATTCTGTTTGCTTTTGTTATTTTCTTCCAACCATTCAGGGATTTGAGGTTCTGGCTGTGTTGGAACAGTGTCTATCGATTTAGAGAAGTAATTTCAACATCACAAGAGAGCAAATCAATGAAAAGTGGAGTTATCAAATCACCCTGTGGTTTTCTGGGTTTTAGTTTTCTCCTGTCTGCTTCAAATGACACTCTGTCTGTCTTTGAATGCCTCTGCATCTTCCTCATCCTTACAACACCACTTCCCCCATCTCAGCTTCCATAATTCCTTTGCCACTGCTCCTTCTATCTCACGTCTCTGCCTTGACCTCTAACTCTTTGTTCACCTTTGTATGTTATGTCTGCTTCTGAAATTATAAGACACACAGCCTTAACCAAACAATTCAATGCATTACTTTCTATACTAGAAGGTAATGGGACATTTGACAACATTTTCCTCGTAGTTCTATTCTTAGAGAGTAAACTGTCTCTATTTATTTAAGATCTGTTTGGATTCAGCCAGTATAAGGCAATCCATTGGTTTAAATTATTAAGGCAGAACCCTGTAGTGTAGAAAAAAATGAATCAGCTGGAATCTAAAGAAAGGGGCATACTTATCTTATGTTGCATTTTGGAACTGTCAAAAAGTTAGGATATTCTTACATCCTGTGAAGAGGGGTGTCGCTGGATACCCTGAGATGCATGTCAGAATTCAGAGTGAGATCTAGAGGCAAGATTTTACAGCCTGAAGGTTGCTGAAGTGTCACTGTCTGTCTTGAGCAAGGTTGCACATACTGTCAAAGTCATACAGCTACTGCTGACAGGTCTGAAATTCACAGAATACACTGAGGTATCTTGGAAGCTTTGCTGAAGTCACACAATGTCCTGGATTTTGTTGCCATTTGGGGGAAACAAACTCTGAACACAACTTTGATCTCAACCCTGTGAACTAGTTAGGGACATACTGAGCAGTGACTGAACAACAATATCATCCATTACCACTTCTGGATTTCTGGCTGCCTGAATGTAAGTCCAATAAATACTGTCTATCAGCTCTCTTTTGGTGTCCTCCAATTTCAGTTGGAAATATCTGGCTATGTATCTGCTAATGAAGCCACTGTGTTCACCAGCTATTTGCTAACTCTACATGTCTGCCATCTGATTTTAATTTGAGCACTTGGGCTGTTTTCTTCCGTGGATAACTATGTTGTTCTTGTGAGATCATGTGAGATTAGTGAACTTGAAAACATAGCAAGATCACAGAGGTTTCCTCCACTGAGGACACTGCATGCAAATCCTAAAAGCCTGATTTCATTTTGGATTTACAGTAATATGAAGACAGAAGAGTGTTGGACAAAAGCTATCCTCTTTGAGAATCTCTCTCTTGTTAAATATAATTGATTTGTAAATATTCCGAGCTAGAAATGTGAGTAAACACAAATAATCCAGTGACTACAGTGATGTGAGTAATGCGACAAAAAAAGTTGTGTTGCATTGCATTTTGTCATGACTTCTGCTTTACTTCTGTGAAAATGAGAAAATCACTCTTTAGAGTAAAACTAAAGATACTTACAAATAAAAATTTAAATTCCTGAGTTCCAGACATGGAGAACAGTGGACTCATCCAGAATTACAGACCTGTGTTTTACACTGCTCAGAATCAAGCACTGTAATTTTTTTTAGATAAGAAGCCTCTCCGGGAAGCCGACTGAAAATGACAATGAAACTTAACTATCTATCTGTTAAGCATCAGAATGTTATTTTTAGCACCGTCATATCCTCATTATTACACAGTTAAGTTTTAACCAGCCATTCGTGTGTTGTTTTTTTTAAGTCCATCATTAAAATGACAGGATGCTATCACATGCCACAATAGACGTCTGCTGCCATTTTATTTTTATATTGTTATATAAGACAGCAGGGTTTTTCTTATTGCTAAAATGAATCTGTTCTTGTACTTCATAAAATAGGTTTTATTTTTCATTTAAAAAAAAAAAAATGTTAAATATGTTACAAAATATTAACTATTCCCTGTGTATATCTTGATTAATATATAAATGGATCAAATTGACTGATTATATCTACATATATCTTTTTTGTTTTTTTTAATTTCCTCTATAAATTCCATCTGAACAACATCCAGCTGACATTTCTTATGCCATCTTGACACCCGATTCATTCTCCATCTGAAGACAGGGGCACCATATCTACTAGATTAGTCAAATCCCTGCTGTATATCAGGCTGCTGAACCATGATATGTCTTCTTGTCAGTCTTTCCCAAATGGGCCATGATGAAATATGTGAGATCCAAGCTATTTGGTATTCATCAAGAGTCTAGGAAATATAATGTTCTCAAACTTCACTGTTATTTGCGCAACTGTGTGTGTTTTTCAGAAGGGTCATCATGAAATTCGTGAACTCCGCCAGTTTCATTTCACCAGCTGGCCTGACCATGGAGTTCCTTGTTATGCCACCGGACTGCTGGGCTTCATACGCCAGGTCAAGTTCCTCAATGCTCCAGATGCTGGGCCCATAGTGGCACACTGCAGGTAAGAACACAGACACACAGTGAAAGGACATCAAGGTTTGGTACAGGAGATTAGCTTAATTCCATGATGCTGCTGGTCAGAGGCTGCACAGATCGGACTAGGACAAACAAACACAGCTTCTCACTCAGTTGTACAGCTCTTGGCTCTTGACTTTCACCAGCAAAAACCAGAGCACAGCCTTTTGCAGAACTTGTGTAACACAAATCATGAACAAATAGGCGTACAATTTTGTAGAAAAAAAAGAAACATTTCTTACATGTCTTCTTTGACCTCAAAGAAAATAAGGGAGAAAATTAGATATTGACAAATAATTCTCCTTCCCCTGTCACAGAACATAAAACCCCTCCCATGGCCCACAACTTGCAGATCCAGAGAAGAAATTCACTAAATTATGTGAATCTTTCTTTTTTGCTGAATATTTTGGACTAAACATTAGCACAGAAAAGTAGGACTTCTCACAGTCCCTTAAGCAGACCTTTTGTAGAGTGAACATGGATACCAAAAGAGAACATTCTTTAAACAAATGTTCCAGGGTCTATGGGTGGCTACAGAAACCCCCACCACCCAGCTCCGAATCCAGGTGTACTCTGTCTCTGTTTGTGGGTTTTGCTCCATGTACAATCCTCCACTGAAAGTCCACTGTTTTTCAATGGGCAGTTTGTACAGAGACCATCAAATGCCCTTCGGGGAAACATCTGGCCCAAAAACCCCAGTTCACTTTTACTCTCTTACTCCTTCCTGTGTTCTTATGTAAAAAACCTTCATGGAGGCCTGGTATAGTTCTTTCTTCCCAAGATTCTGAAAGATTTCTAACGGTGGAATTCTGAGAGTAAGCAGCTGAACTCCTCTTTCTTGCCACTCTCCCACAGCTGGAGTGATACCATAGGGAAAGAGTACTCACTTCCCTCAGTCCACTCTTCCAGCTGCATTTGTTCCCCTGCAAACTCTCTAATGCTCGGCAACATCCTCTAATCTTCTACCACTTTGTTGATCAGCTGTGCAGAAGAGACGCTGCTGCTGGAACTCTGTGGAGGTCGAAGTTGAGGTCATCCTCATTAGCCAATTTTCGGGCAGCCAGTCTTCATGAGTTTGACATAGAGGATGGCAGACTGCAAACTCACAAAGTTATTGAGAAACAGACACAAACAGCAACATTCCAGTACTGTAATTTAGGTTGTGAGACGCCTTAAAAATCTGCTATGCCTGTAGAACAGGGGTGTAAAAAGATGACAGTCCACAGTTCCACCTCCTCTTGCCACAAAAAAAAAGCTTATTTTCATAGCCGAGTCATCCAGCCCTCCTTAACAGCAGACAAACTATGGAACCCCAGCTGTAGCTGCAGCTGTACAGTGATTTCTGCACAGTGAGGAGCCTGAAAGAAGCCACTTTAGCCATGATGTTAATCAGCCCATCTCCCTCAGTGACAGGCAGGTATATAAATCCGGAATGGATTTCTGAATGTCCTCCATCAAACCTGTCTGATTAAAGAATTTCTGAAAGAAGAATTTCTGAAAGAATTTCTGACAGCTAGGGTACCAACCATATCCATTGAGAAAACCTTCTCTTTTTCCATTTTTTATTTTTATAAATCTTTCAGTAGTCATGTACACTCCTAGAACTTTCGAAACCTCTTTCCCCCATTTAAGACCAAACTAGGAATAACTGTATTTCTCCACATTCCGAACAACAAAGCTCAGCTTTTAAACCAGTTAACTCTTGCAGATGATGCTTTGCATACAGATCAAGGGCATACCACAAATGTTGAGCATCCTCCTAACTAGTGATAAAAACATTATCGGCATAGGGAGAAATGCTAGGAGGGGGATAGCCAAGACCAAAGGAACCTGGTAGCATGAGACCATTTAACCTCTCTACAAAGTAAAGGCTCAATAGCAACACTATAGCGTTGACCTGAAAGAGGACAGTCCTGCCTTTAACTGCGTTGTACAAGAATAGGCCACCCAAGCCTTGACCCCATTTTTACCATACACTGTGCACCATTGTGGAGTAACCCAACCCAAGCCAAAAAAAGTCACCAAAACAATACCACAATCAATCATAACAGTGACATAGATGAAGTAAGTCTCTGACAAGAAAAATATTGTCCATTGTTGTTCTGTCCAGAACACATACATTTGATTGGTGTGGTCAGTTAATTCCAGCAGAGTCTTGAGGCTATTGTAAAGTGCTCTTGATGGCACCTTACAGTCTGTGCAGGGAGAAGCTACTGGCCTCCAGTTCTTAAGCAGCGTCAGGTCACCTTTTTTGACAAGGAGAGCACTGCTAGTTGGCAGGGGACCGAGACGCTGTCCTGTAACATTTACAAATGCCTGATGCCATCTGGAAAAAAAGAAATGTTGTATAGTTCTCCTTCAAAACACATTTAGGATTGCTGTTGACACTTTTCAGACCAGAAATCCTTGCAACTGCACAGATGATCAATCATGAGCCTAAATTATTACACTGGTTGATTCCCATTTTTAAAACTATAGTAAATTATTATTTTTTTAAATTATATAATTAATAAGCTAAGCTATTAGAATCAGCAATATTATCATTCAAACCTATCTAACCATTAACCAAGGCATCACAAAGGAAATAAGAAGAAATTCACTGGACCTTTTTTCCAACACCACCATCACTACATACTTTGAATAGAAGATGAAGGTCAGCACTCCAACAAGCAATAAAAAAGCTTCAGGGTTGGTTCTTCACATTGCCACAAGCATTTACTGTAAAAGTAATGTATTGAAATTGGTCTTCTTAATATAAGATATATCACTGAATGAATGGCTACAGACAGAATTACACTCTTTCCCTTCCATTGCTTGTACTAGCTAAGTTAGCTTTAACACCTTTTTATACACTATTTATACATTAATAAACATGCTTCCAGATTAAACAGCATGTACAGCACAGCATTAAAACATACTGTACATATAAAAACAAACACTGTCCTCTGAAACAATGATTATTTGTTCATTTTAATTTTATCATTGTGAGAAGTAGTCATTGAACCATCAAGAGATGAAAGTTACAAAAAAATGTCCTTAAATTGTCAATGTTAAATATATAACTATGTGTTATAGGACATGAGTAGGCTAACTGTTAAAGTGTGTTAAAACACACATGTTAAAAACTCATATAAATGCACAAACAGGGAGGAGTTTGAAGGTGTTTTGATATTGAATAAATAAAAGAATGTTATTTATACTGATGAATTATGTTTGTACCACTGCCACTAATACTGAAACAAGAAAATTGCCAGTTTGTCAAGTCTCTCCCAAAGGGACCAAATAACCTTTCCAAAAATGTGTGTTCTCTGATCTGTCAAATGAAATCACTGTTGACTGTTGAAATGTAATTTAAACCATTCCTTGTGGACTGCAAAAGTTTGCACACAAGTCGAGTTAAAGCTAAGATCTGCAATTTGTGTCTGAAACACTTTTCATCTTATTTATTGAAATCTTCCTTCCACCCTAATAATCATCAATAAATAAAAGTGAAGATAGGAAAAAGCTGTGGATCATAGAATGATTAGTTACCTGCACACACCCTGTCTGTGCTCATGCAGCATGACCACATTCACAACAGCCCTGAGAGGAATACACTGCTTAAGCACAGACATTAGGCTGAAGTTAGCAATGGAGTCGTGGCAAAACGCTTGTGAAAAATGCAACCGAAGTTCACAGTCAGTTGTTGTGAGACATTCTTTTCACAGGTTTACCTGAGTAAACCTATAAACCTGTGACAGTATTAGCTTATGTATACAAAACACATTCACGGGCCTTTCATATCTCTGACAGGACAAAGGGACACAAACAGAGACAAAGACAGACAGCAATTAGATAAAATTAGATAAAAAAAAAAAGGCAGCATATACACAGACCATGAGAGACCATGACAAACAAGCAGAGCAGTGGTGCACACAGGATGCAGACATATGGGCAGGAACTTATGGCAGTCACTTCCAATATCCGGGGGCACTCCGATGCTATTGGCCTGTGTCATGAGGCGTTCAAAACCCACACCTCCACACATGTTCTCACACACACACACAGGCCCAGAAGTATTCTGTTCTCCACATTAATCACAGAGGTTGACAGGTAATCTGCTGAGGCACTCCCATTTCCTCTCTCCTCTTCTTTCCATCTTCCCTTCTCTTTCGGCTCTTTTGTCTCGTCTTTCCTTTCTCTCTCTCTCACAACTATATGGAGAATTGAAAAGTGAAAGATAGGTCTCTTCCTTCCCCCTCCTCATATCTCCATACCTCCTCATCAATGGTCCCTTTCCATCCATCTATCTGTGCCGCCTTTCCTCCCCTGATCACTCCCTCGTGGCGACCACTTCTTTCGCTAACCTCCTCCCACCATTCTCGCCTCTGCCTCCTCCTTCCCATGATTGTTCAATCCGTCATTCCATCTGCTCATCAGTCCCCTCATGCTTTTCCTCCCGTAAGGAAATACTGTTAGGGTGTATCACTTTAACAGCTGACATGGGGTATCAAAGTCTGAGTTTGTGTGCATGTGTGGGTATGAAAAAACACAGGGAAAAAACAATGACCTTTAGTGAAAATAATAATAACTTAAACCATGTAGAATTAAGGACATCATCATCATCATCATCATCATCTCCTAAGGAGATAATAGTGATAACATGCTCAGTGTTTATTTGTCTCTGTAGTGCCGGTGCAGGGAGGACGGGCTGCTTCATTGCTGTGGACATTATGCTGGACATGGCAGAAAATGAAGGCGTGGTTGACATTTTCAACTGTATCAGAGAACTGAGATCCCAACGAGTCAACATGGTGCAAACTGAGGTGAGTGTCAAGGCCTGCAATAAACCCAACCATGCATGTTCATTCATAGAAAGAGATCTATAGTGAGTCTAATTGATACAGTCAAGACAGCAAAGGTGGGTGTTCTTCTTACAGTTTCACATGTACTGTATGTAGTTAGTATGTTTTTTTTGTTTAATCAGCCTACTGTATGCTACAGACAGAATGTCTGTCTGTCTTTTTTTGTAGTTTGTGTAGGTTGCACAGACGCATAAAGAGAGACAGTTCCTCACTACTTCTTTCAGCCCCATATCTTTTCACTCGATGAATATTAAGCAAGATAACTTTTGCACAGCTTTACAAATCACTGTGATTTTAGAGAATAAATTGTAAGATGCAGATACATAAAACATACACACAGTAGGTCTTTGTTTCCAAACAGTTTGAAACTTAATAGCAGTCAGCATACTTCACTTTTGTTCAGGGCCAAAGTGATTTATTTATATTTGCAATGTCTAAAGACCATAATGCCTTCACTGTGCTGATTAGGCTAGCTGGTGTTAATAGAATGATCACTGTACATTTAATAGTGTTTATAGAATGCTCACTACTACTACTACTACTACTACTACTACAGTACTTCTACTTCTTCTACTACAAATACCATTTGCTTGGTCCTGAACTGAACTGGCTTTAGGTACACCTGTCCAGGCTTCATAGGTAAACTACATCACTAGGTCAAGTATAGTCATGATTCTGAACTCAGGTTTATTTTTCAATATCAAAACATGGATGATCTCCTCCCCGAAAAACACCTGTCTTTCTGTATCTTCCCCACCTTTTACACAGTATTATACTTTGTTCCGGTTGTGCGCTAGCAATCTTTTTTTTTTCACTCTGTCTTCAAACATCACATTTTCGAGCAAAAGTATTTATTTCTTCTCAAGTTACTTTAATCTATCCCATCTCTGTATTCCATGTGTGCCACTGATGAAAATTTCTCTTATCCAAAAGTTATCTTCACCAGGAATAAACAGGCTAGTTGTCAGACTGACAGCTCAAAACCAGAGTCTGGAATTGACTTGTGTATGGGTTTCATAAGTGCTCCGTTAAGAAGAGTGTCCCAGGACAACACCTTGAGTGTTTTCATATCATGGCAATGACATAAAGCTATTTTTGCATGTGTGTCCACATGTACATGTGTGTTTATATGCTTCTTGATGCCAAGTAAAATGTGTCTGAACCTCCATTCTTAGTATGTGTGGGAGCAATTTGTGTCAGTGTTGAAACTGCTGGAAGGTAATATAATCCTGATCCACACCGCACAAAGCAATAAAAAGGATTTAAAAGGTGCATAGGAACGTGTGTTTCTGAGTACGTGTGTCACCATCGGCCACAAGAGCTCATTTCAGTGATGCTTTTAAAACCCCTCTCAAATGACTAACATTTAACATAGTCAGAGACAGACTTAAAAGATGACACCTCAGAAAGTAAACACAATTATGAGCAAAAGCATGCGAAAGAAATGTGGGCTAGAGAAATAAAAAGTGAATAAATAATAGATAAAATTGTTGGGCAAAGAGAGCCAGAGAAATGGATAAATTAACATGCATGGTGGCTGCTGTAGCTCTTTAAGGCTGATGCTTTTACGAGAGAGCTGGTTGTTTGGAGCACAAAGAGCACACTTGATCCAGAGCTCAGAAACACTGCAGGGCAAAGCATTACTCCCCTTTGATTCACAGTGAGGTTGCTGAGCGAGCATGATTGTGCAAAGCAAACGAAATACTGTGTTCACAGTGGAATAATTGAGTTTGTCAACGACTTGAAAAAGGCAGGAGATGCAGCTCAGCTCAGTGGTGTCAGCGCTTGCAGCCATAGTGAGAAGCTATAGTCAAATGAGCTGCATATAGAGTTTAAGACTCAGTCTAGCCTATGTTTACTATAGCAGGTCTTTGATCGTGTGCCTATGCTGACATTGCAGGAGCAGTATGTGTTTGTTCACGATGCCATCCTGGAGGCGTGTCTTTGTGGAAACACAGCCATACCTGTGTGTGAGTTCAGAGCCATTTACTACAACATCAGCAGACTGGACCCACAGACTAACTCCAGCCAGATTAAGGACGAATTTCAGGTGAGCGTTTTACTATTTTAGTCCCAAAACATACAATACTATGCAAAAGTCTGAGGGCACCACCTGCTCTGTTTTTTGTGTGACAATTATATGATCATTGGCATCTAGATTGGAATGAAGTTACAGAAAGTTGGTCTTATATACAATACCGGTCAAAAGTTTGGGTACACTTTCTCATTAAATTCAATGAGAAAGTGTACCCAAACTTTTGACTGGTAGTGTATATTAGCAAGCTGTCAGTTCTATACAACATACAACATGCATATGCAATGCTCAAGCATTTCTTGAATAAACCTGCCAAGGTTTAAGAAAAACATTTTAAGACTCCAAACATGTGTTCCATATGTTCTGGGTGTGATTGATTGAGAAATATTTGTTTTGTACGGTCATTATAGAATTGCTAAAACAACAAATATAATGATAGCTTAAGACTTTAGACAGTACTGTGGCCCAGGATAGAAACACACACAATCCTGGTCTTGTTATTATGATTGCATTAGTCTTAGGTAGCCCTAAAACGTATAAGTTTTAAATATAAAGATATGTCCATTACATTCAAACTATTCAAATCGAATGAGTTCAAACAACGTTGATTAAACCTGTCAGTTGCATAAGACTCCCTGTGTTTCTGAGTACAGCGGTGTTTAGATCTTTTGTCACCTGGCGACATCCCTAAACTGTACACAGTAAGGGATTTCTCACACATCAGGATAGACGGAAGCAACATTAACATTACACAAAGGTGTACCCACAAAAAGTTTCAGAAGTAAAGACAACCACAGAGACAGAAAAATATCACCAAATCACCATACATACATTACATACATAACTAATAATTGTAGAGCTAAAATTATTTTTTTTATGCCCACGGGGTTTAATCTTAAATAATTAGGTGGTTATTTAAAACAGTCAAGTTGAAGTAGAATTTTTAATTTGTTTTGTTTCTACCAGACTCTGAATATAGTTACCCCTAGAGTTCGTCCAGAGGATTGCAGTGTGGGTTTGCTACCCAGGAACCATGACAAGAACCGCAGTATGGATGTCTTATCAGCGGACAGATGCCTGCCTTTCCTTATATCTGTGGACGGAGAGAGCTCCAATTACATTAATGCTGCATTGATGGATGTAAGTGTTTATTAAAGGATGTGAATATTTGTGATTTGTGTTCTGTAATAAATTTTTTATAAATATATAGATTTTTTTTTAAATTTCCACTCCTGTAGTGATGTCCAAATCTAATAGTATTCCTTTTTTTTCAACTGGTGTTCAAATCTCACATTCGATATTATTTATCTCTGGGCTATCTCAACTCCCCAGAGCCACAAACAGCCAGCAGCTTTCATTGTTACCCAGCATCCTTTGCCAAACACCATGGGTGACTTCTGGAGGCTGGTGTTTGACTACAACTGCTCTTCCATCGTAATGCTCAATGAGATGGATGCGGCACAGGTCAGTTAATCTAAATTTTTAACTTAGTTTCAGAAAAACCCAGACAAACTCTATTATTCTAAATTAGTAATAAACATACAGACTTGTCATTAACTTGACTCATAACAAAGCTAAAATCTTGCATTAAACAAACTCTTAAATGATGTAAATAATACTGCTGTAACAATAAATCATGACATTCCAGCATAACTACGGTGCTATGTGCCCATTCAGCACTTAATTTGCCAAAATGAAAAACATGGAAATTGCAGTACTACATGAAATTACATAACTGAGCCAGTGTAAACCAAAGTGAATTATAAATTAGATTTACAAGTTTTTGTTAAAACGTCCCTTTGAATTTTAAACCTGTTAGATTTTTCTTTTTCATCCATAATGTCTCCTCAAAAGTTTTTTCTCTTTCCCTATTTTGTTTGTTTTGTGTGTGTCTCTAGTTATGTATGCAGTACTGGCCAGAGAAGAGTTCATGTTGCTATGGTCCAATTCAGGTGGAATTCATATCAGCAGACATTGATGAAGACATCATAAACCGGATCTTCAGGATCTGCAACATGGCCAGGGTATGTACTGTTTTGAAGAACCAAAGCAAGATTATTGATGTCTACTTAGATAAGTTAAATAATATTTATGGTCAAAAACCTCATAGTCTCTTCAGATTAAGCCAGTTTATTGTTTGCGCTCTGCCAGCCTCTGAACAGGCGCTCTGTTTCTGAGCTAATGCCCGCCCCTCAGAACACTGAGTCTCTTGTGATTGGCCAGCTACCAGCTGACTGACTGCTCCGCGGTGCTTCTTCTTCTTCAGATTGAGTGTTCACGCCCGTGACCGGGAGTAGCTGGTTTGTTGCACGGCAAATGTGTTAGTTTCGTAGCTAAACTCAACTTTTCAAGACCGCTTGCTCGAGCGCAGGTAAACAGAGAAGCCCTTCTTTGTCAGAAGTGGCTGAAGTGTTGAAGTATAGTGACACTTTAGTGGTGTTTAGATAAGGACACGGGAACACTCCAAAAAACATCAGAAATGTGATTTTCCAGTGAATGTCCTCTTTAAGTGAAATATCACGTGCTCATCAGCAACTGTTTTACTGTTATCGTATAAAAGTGCTATATCTTTGAGAAGTTAGTTACCTTACCTTATATTTACTAGAACTATAAAGTGAGTTGTATTTTTCTATCCAAAATATTCAAAAATGTACTACTTGACAGATTGTACAGATGATATTTAGATAACAGTGGAGTCGCACACTCTGGGACACAATATAAAAAAACCGAAAGGGCATTTTCAGTTTAATGCAACCTTTTCTTTCCCTCAGGCAACTGTTGTAGCAAACTGTTGTCACCAGTGTAGTATATGGTAGTGCACAGAGGTGATTGTTCTAAGAAAGCAATGGAGGCTCTGCTTCCTCTAATATGACATAAAATAAATGGTCAAATATGTACTCTTGTATTTACTTTTAATTACTAAAAGTCGACAAGTTCGTTCTGAATCAGCGGTTTATTACAGATTGTCTGACGCTGTTGGGCGCATTACAACCAGTGGAAGCTCAGGTTCAATTGATCTCTGTGAGACACCACAGAAAGGCTTTTTGTCACTGCAGTGAGCGAGATGGTGATTGGTTAAATGCAGCGAAATTGTCACTCCCAGGGATGCTCACTGTCTCTGGGAGTCAGTGGAGCACTGGGTTGGCACAGATACTAAGTTGATGCATGATGATTGGAGGAACTATCTGAAAAGTGGAACCACTCTTTGAATGACAGCGTTATAGAAATGCCACACACAACGTCTGAGCTTTTTCTGTCTCAGTCCCACGAGGATTTTGCGAGTGAAGTCTAGAAAGAAATAGCCACCCAGTGTGTGTGTTATTTGCTTGGCAATTTTAGCCCATTTCTGTTTGTACATATTATACACTGTAAATAAATACACTATTATAGGATTTCTTTGTTTCAGTTTTACATAATTATGGTGTTTCCTTCTTCCACTTGTTCTTTCTTTCAATAATTTTTAGCTACGTGGGTTTGGTTTTGGGGGGACACAGCATTTCCTACAAAAGGAATGGAGGCCAGAATTTATGTATGAATAACTGGGCCTGAAATAAGCTTCTCCTATTTCAAAGACCACCAACCAACACTGGTAGTGCATAATGGTAAACATTATACTGTAGTTGCATAATACCAGGTGGTCAAATAACAACAAAACTACCTGAAAATCCTCTGGTTTCTTTTCTACTATTTCCTTTATACTTCCATGCCTTTCTAAACTCACCTCTCCCTTTAACTTCCTCACCTCCATCTTTCCTTTCCCCTTTCTTTTCTACCCCAACGCCTCCTCTTGTTACTTCCCTCTCATCTCATTTTATCACCCATCCATGACGCCACTGCTCTAGAGCTGCCCTATTGTGTGCCTGCTCCTATAGTGCTTAGTGAACTCCCCACTACTCTACTCTCTCTATTTTCTAGCACATGCTCTCTCCTTCTCAAACACATCACCAGTCTAGCGTGAAATGGCTCATATCATCACCACAACACCTTACTGTATCACTGTGAGAGCAGCCCCAACCTTGCTGAGTCCATACCACCAACCAATAAGCCATCAAATGAAGAATGGGGTAGTAGGAAAGGGAGAGAAGAGAAATGGTTTGAGAAAAAGAATTTTACAAACAAAAAAATGACAAAGGAGCAGATTGTGAGGTGACTGTAAGGTATTTAAACAAATTAACAGATTAAAGTGGGGGCGGAGGGTAAATGGGAAGAAAGGGGAAGAATATGAAGGGAACCAACAAACTCCTCTTTGGTTGTGTGTAAATGTCAGCACACATAGACATTTTTGGCAAACATAGCAGTAAATCAGTCTGACAGTGACTGCAGGTTCTGGGATTTTTCATGGTGGTTGCCAACCGCCTTGGGTGAGACAGCTAACATTTTGTCTGCCAGGAAATTTAATTAAACATCATATAAGTCATAATCTTTGTTGAGACTAAACATTTACCATTTTGCAAATATTTTATGCAGAAACAAAAACTAATTGCAGCACAAGGGCCACATGAAGAATGCTTTCAATACTGTTATTGGATCAAATATGGAACATAGAAAGAATTGAGTAATGAAATAAGAATTGGAAATACTGTAATAATTTCTATTGAATTATTAAAACAAATAAAATGATTACACATTCTTTAAAAATGAAACATTTGGGGAACATTGGATCCTAACATTGATAAACATTGTTTTACTACAGCAGTAGCTGTTTAGCCACGTTTACCTTCATTATGATGATGACAGCAGTGGTGGTAAAAATCCTAATTTCACACTGGTTTCCTCAGCCACAGGACGGTTACCGCCTGGTGCAGCACTTCCAGTTCATTGGATGGCCGGCCTACAGGGACACACCTCTCTCTAAGCGTTCTATCCTCCAGTTGGTCAGGAGGCTGGCTAAGTGGCAGGAGCAGTATGATGGAGGAGATGGGAGGACTGTGGTACACTGCCTGTAAGTCCAACATTCTCGCACACACATGTACACACACGTTTTCACAGCATTCAAAGTGAGGACCCTCATAGACGTAATGTATTCCCTAGTCCCTTATCCTTACCTTAACCCTCATAACCAAACACCTAACCCTAACCCTAACCTAAACCTAATTTTTACCCAAGTCTTATCCCCCCCAAAAAGCCCTTTAAAAAAGATGTGATAAAGCAAAAGCAAGTAAAAGACACGGACAAACCTCATTACACTATCTTGTGTCAACAAGGGGGGGGGGGGCTCAAATAAAGTGTTGGGGCCCCCTTCTGGTTGCCCCCTTCAAAGCTACCTTGACTACCAGTGATAGAAACCATATGGCTGGACTCACGTCAATGCTTGGCAGTGGACGGGTCTGACACTTGGTGCTAAAGGAAGCTGTTGGAGGAGGTGATGTCCATGTTTGTCATTGTTGGTCGCACTTTGTCTGACAAAAGCATTGATAATGGGAGAACAACCTTGTCAAAGCTGTGTTTGAGCCATGTAGTGGTTGAGCTAAATGGCGATACATGATTAGATTGTCTAGCATCAGTCTCAGCATCAGCACACTATGGAAACAAAGCAAAGTAACATACCCATAGTGCAGTTTGGCGCCACTTGATGCTGCTCCATTTCAAATAAATGTGAAGCATTTCACCGCTTGCCTCCACCGCTTACTGTTAGAGTCCAGCATAAAAGTGAATTAGTCCATAAAAATTATTTGTATGGCCTCTTTTTTATCAATGTACCTGTTACTCAAACTATGTGATCTCATGGTTTTGGTGTGGATCTGTGCCTGTGTGTCAGACATATCCACATGGATGGCAGACTGCCATGTTCAACCAAACCTCCATAAGACTCAACTCTTTTTCATCCGCACCAATCAATCCTTCCACTGCCTAGTAATCTTTCAATCCAAACAAGAATGTAAGAAACCCTGGTTTCACATTTGATAATCAGCTATCCCTGTTAGAGTCATAGTGGCACCACATTGCACACTGGGCCTTACTTAGCTCACCTTTTGACACACAGAAATACAGTGAAACTCTTACAGATCTAGAGTGTAGTGGTGTGTCTGGTCTTTAATTAGCCTAAAAGTGCATGTCACTCTGCTGCTCATCAACCTTCCTTGGCTACCCATGGCGACCAATATCAAATTCAAGTCACTAATGCCTGTCTTCTTAACAACTAGTGAACTAATGCTATCAGAGCAGGGATGCCCCTCTCTATTTCCAAGATCACCACCTCTCCTAATATCTCTAACCAGCCTAAGTAGCACTTACCAAGCACTTTCAGTACACTTCTTAACCTGATCTGCTACACTTTGTCTCTCTGATCTGATTTAACACTAAAAGCTTACTACAACCCCACCTTTTGTGAGGCTTTAGTGCTCATCTGCTCAGTGAGTAATGTGAACATAGATGAAAGACAGACAGGAGCAAATGCTGCTATACTGTGATTATCAATCTACATCGAATCCTAGAGGCACAAATGTGCCCTCAGTGTTTGCATGTGTGAGGCAAATACTTTAGAAAGACATAATGAGGGGTGAAAGATCTCGAGATACACTCAACAACGATTAAATCATATGCTCACTTTTAATATGTTGTGTGCAATAAAAAATATTTTCAGAATGGTCTAAAGTCAAACTTTCTCATTTCAGATATACAGTATCTGTATCAAACACATTAAGTGCTCATTCAGGAATCCTGGAAACCTACTTATGACTACTATCATTTTCTGATTAAAAAGGTCAACCAGTCTCTTTACAAGTGTAGTCATAGGAAACTGGACTTTTTTTGATTTTCACTGAAGAAGTTTCACATCTCTTCCTCAGATCTGAAAAAAGACTCATATCTAGATTTTTAGTAATGTGAAATGTAACAACAAGCCATAAGTTCATGTGTAATTATTAAGATTTTTTTCCAGCTTATTAGTTGTCAAGGAATCTCTGTCTGTGCAGCAATTACAGGGAACATCACTAACAATAGCACATGGGCAAACACCCACACGCACGCACACTCCAAACATTGCTCAACACTGATGCTCATCCAATCAGCTTACTCTGTCACAGCTCATTAGGCCAAACTGAATTGGCACTGATTTGTTTGATTGAAAGTTCTGTGAATTTCTGCTTGCCTTTTAGTGGTTTTTATTAACTGTGTATGAGTGTGTTTACATTAGGTATATACAGTAGGTTAAACTAAGAATTTGCTCATTTCACTTCTTAAAGTACATTTGAAAAAAATATTCACATTTAAATCTACAAATAAATCTATTCTTTGAGCGTTAAAAGGGTGCTATTCTGTTTAGGCATTGTAGCCTTGGTTATTTTAGCTAGTGAAAGAAATAACTTAAGCCACTATTGTTGCTGCTTGGCCTGGAAAATAACTTCTGAGCTATTGACCCTTTCATATAGAAACAGTGATTAAATGCCTGGTGTGAAAATGAGGAGTCACTATCCCATCATTTGACCCAATCCACCTTTTATAACCATTGATTTTATTGGTTTAACCTGGTCCTTTTTGGAAATTAGAGAATTTTTACAACATTAAATGAAGTATTGAGTATTCAAAATTATGCCTGGTGTGATATAACGACATAATAATGGTGGGAAATTCATATAAAGACAAAATATAATTTTGGATCCAGTTTCCAGACTGTAATCAAGGCTTATATCCCTGTTAGTGACAGGGATATAAGCCTTCTCCGTTCAGGCTAAAGGTACACTGGCTAATCAGCCACAGGTATTGATTTCACAGACTCAGTAATACCAGAGATTAGGAGAAACATGACGGTTCAATCAGTAGTTGGTGAAATTGATTTTTTTTTTCCTGCTCTGCATTTGTCTTAGAAGTTTGCATGTTTAAATGTTGAAGACATGTCTCATTTCCAGCAAGTCACATTGTGGGGAACAGTCAGAGAATCACGAACAGCAGATTTAGCACAACAATCTCTCTCTCTCGCTTTCGAGATTTATTTAAACACACTATATAAATATGTTTTAGACTGTGCAAACAAACATATTGAGCTAGCACTGCAAAGCACCTCATATATGGATTGTAATTATGCATTAAGAACTTTGCCAACTACACGTATTTCCGCTTTGTTTTGTCAGAACCTTTATTGCAGGATTTATTTTGGAAATTACCGTGGTGCAAATGAGCCCATATGACTCGTTCAGTTCCTCCTCCATGAGCACAGAGTACGTCTGACTCACTCGCTGAGCTGATACACAGCTGAACTGGTTGTGATTCATCTCACTATCGCCAGCTGTCGGCAGTGCTGTCGCTAAATACACCAGACTCCACTGTTAAATGTTAAGAGTTTAGGAATTTCCTTAATAAATATTAGAGATTAACACATCTTTTGGGGGGTTTTGATTCTTTTAAAGTGATTTACAGTTCGGCAAGAATCGGCATAGTTTCTGGATTTGCTGAGGCTGATTCTGACAGTTTAAGATGCTGATTCACTCAGGGCACATGCACATATTAAGTTCAGTCAGTGCACCAGTACGCATGTGGTGAGGGCTGACTCATTAACTGATGACCTAGTTCACGTACTGTTTCCTCGCAGTGAGAGGAACTGTCTCAGTCCGCTGTTTTTGTCATATTGTAGGTTTCAACAAACTATGAAAGGTGGCGAGGTCAGAGTCCTGCACTTATGAATATAATTCAATCTTGACATTAAATAACCACAGAAATGTTTGCCTGTGTTTGTCATGCTATGAACTCTTTACATTATCTACTGACTTGAAAAGTACAATAACTTCAAAGTCAAAAACCTGTGTGAATATCGAACTGTTCATTTCCTTTCCAAATATACTACAAGCTAAACATTTTTTTAGATGGGGGAACATGGTCATCATATAATGTGCTACAATATGACATTTCCATAGTAGCCTAGATGAGCAGCTTTAGTCGTAGGTAGTAGGCTTGTATTCCCTTGCGTCTTCAGTCTCACCCTGTCTTGGTTTTGCTTCAGCAATTAGTCATCATATGTATGAATATTATAGTACAGTATCATGGCACTGAATTAAAATTTATTTGACTTCACTATTTAATCCCTTAACTTAAAATTACAATTTTAAATGAACACAAAAAAGAGTCTATCCAATGTGGACTCACAAAAGCATTTTGAAATTTCATTCTCAAAATTTAAATCAAAATCCAGTGTATTAATTATTAATTTGTATATAAAATCAGCCTAACCCAAACTCATGCTGTTTTCTATTTGTTTTTGCCATCTCTACAACTTTTAAACTCACTAAATTCTGGCATTATTGATGCAGAGTGGCTAGACAGTAGGTTTTTTTTTTTTTTTTTTTGTGACTGCTGCCACTCTACCTCAGTAGTTGAATGTTTTATTCAGGATGAATGCTGAAGGTTTTCTGCTCTAACCACATGAGAAAAGAGAGTCTGGCACTCTTTTCATGGTGAATTATTGAACTTCTGACCAGCAGAACACTACCTGCTTATTGGTGCACATAACCAGTAAACATATGAATATGTTTGTGCCACTGACCCTTTGTTGACTACTGCGAGTTACTGTCTCTTTAAAAACTAAAGAAAAGTCAAGTTCAAGTTGAAATAGATGTTTTCAAATGTCTTAAATCCATCAATTCAGCTCTCATTCTTTAGTGTGACAGGTTTCCTTGTGCTGCATGTTGAGTCTGTCACTTCTTGCCATTTTTCCTCTCATTTGACCTTTTCTCAACTTTAATAATTTTACTTGTTCCAGAGTTATACATGATACATGTTATTTTGCATTTGAGTCAAGTTGATTTATGGCAGCTTTTACAGGGCAAAATGTCAAAGTGCTTTACAAACATTGATCAATCCATCCATCCATAGCAGGAGATAGCAGGAGCAATCCCAGGTGACATTGGTTGAGATGTATAGTACATTCTGAACAGAGATTCAAACCAACTACTCAATCATGATTCAGTATACTCCATCAACAAATGCATGAACCTACAGTAAATTAAATAACTAAAGTCATTCTCATAAACCAATCCTTACCTTTCCTTCAACCCCTGAGTGTAATGTTTTCTAAATGGAAAACCTTTTCCCCTCCACTTAAACACAGTCCTATTCTTAAATGCCATCAACTAAAGCAAACATTGTGCTCCTCCTCACCTGTCACATTAAAAAGTTTTGTCGGTTCAGGGTTTTAGGCTTACACAGGGAAATTCTAACTCTGAAGAATTGAAGAAATGCTCAAAAGGAAGCACTCAATTTCATGATAAACACCCTTTTAAATCACAGAGATTAGCTCCCCAGGGTGATGCTGAAGAAAATGCTGAAAATAAGTTCCTGTTTTTCTGTAATACAGGAGTAAAAACATCTTGTTGGACTTCACAGCAGCTGGTGTGAAGAGTGAGGTCATTTTTCCTTTTTTTAAAAATTCTTTCTCTTCATGTTTCTGTTTTTCTTGCATTTTTTAGGCTGCTTTGCGATTGCTTCCACTTTTCTTTGCCCCCCCCCCCCATGACCCCCCCCCCCCCCCCATGATCAGCACACTGACTTTGGCTGGTAAACTACAGCTTCCAGCATGATGCTGCTGCTGATGCTAAACAATGAATATCTTTTGCGTCTTTCTCTTCTTCCCACTCTTCCCCTCCTGCCCCCGCCTCTGCAGTACCGGTGGAGGGCGTTCTGGAACGTTCTGTGCCATCTGCAGCATCAATGAGATGATCCAGCAGCAAAACATTGTGGATGTTTTCCATACCGTCAAAACACTGAGGAACAACAAGACTAATATGGTGGAGACTATGGTGAGAATTCAGGACACACACACAGACGCACCCATTATTACTAGGAGATGTTGATCAAAGAGTTTGCCGGTGGATATGATAATAGAGAGAAACATTTTGCCGAGGTTTAGTGATTTAATTTCACTGTATATTGCTTGACAGAGCACATTTTCAGATGAAGGGCACATTATACAAACTGTTTTTGTCCACAAAGACCAGTCAGAAAAATTACATCCACAAGAGAAGTAATAAATAAATTAAAAAATTACCAAAAGTTACAAGCTGTTGCTTTAAAGGTATGATATGTTTGAATCTTTTTTTTTCTCTGCAGTGTGGAGGAAATGATTAAAAAAAATAAAATAAAACTTTACTGTTTTGTTTGTCCCTACACAGGAACAGTACAAGTTCTGCTATGAAGTGGCTCTGGAGGCACTCACCTCCTTCTGATTGGCTGTGAGATAAAATTCTCTTTCCTGATTCACTGTTGATGCTGCCTGTCATTCTCAACGTCAGGACACACAAGTGCAAAATTGCTTTGTACAGTCCTGAACCCAACCTGTGAGCACGTGTGCCTGTATGTGTGTGTCTGTGTGTGTGTCTGCGTGTGTGCGTGTCTGTGTGTGTGTGAATGAGAGCGCATGCTTGCATATTTGAGAGTGTGTGTGTGGAACTATATGTGTGCCTGTGACAACACATACTGTACACCCACACACACAACCTGTACAAAGAACAAAAAAATCAACAGACATACACACTGGTGAATTTCTTTTGTGTGTTTGCCTCAGTAAGACTGGAGTCTTTACATGCTTGTACAAAGAAAATTGAAAAATGTTGTTAAAAAAAAAACAGATGTTTAAAAAAGCGCCACTTTCTCCTTCTTTCTCTCTCTTGACTCTGCTGGGCTGTGATGTGACTATTGTACAGTATCCTTTTTAGATATATCCTATGTCTTGAATGTTGTCTCCCTGTGACGGCTGGATGCACACTGAAAGGTTTTGTTGGGGAAATTTCACATTTAGCTCAAGTGAAGCCTCAACTCTGTAATATTTATCCAGAGTTTGTACAGTTGGTTAACGCCAAATGCAGGGCTGAGTTCATCTAAAATGAATGTTGTTGGATCAAAGCAAAAACCACTGACACTTACAGTAATATTTCGGACCTGATACATTTTACTGTGGCAAAAGAAACTTCATTGTATAAATGACAAATGAAAATGTCAGCATGCTTTTTTTCTCTCTTCATATTGCATCAACGCAAAGACATTTGTGTAACTAATGATTTTAACTGAGACACTGGTTACACAGTTAAACCAAGGAGGACAAGTAGAGTCAAATTCTTGGTGCAGGTTAGCATTAAACCTAAAAAAATAAATAAAAATAAATAACTTGCCTTGCGTTTTTGAATAAAATGTTGGTATCTATGCTCCTTTTTTTTTTTATTTAGAACTGTAAAGAAAAGTTTCATAAATATTTTTGGATGGTTTTATGGAAAGTGGAAGTCTCAGTGTGCATCCACCCTAACTGTAACTAAGAAAAGACAACCACAGTCAAACAAGCAAACAACAACAGACAAACATCATGCACCAGACACACAGACACACTACATACAATATAAAGTTAATCAACCAGTCTTAAAATAATAATCAAAAAAACTGTCAGTGTCATTTTGAACAGCTGTGATTTTTGTCTTTTGTTACCTTATACTACAAATTCAGAACACTGTATATAGACTTTGTTTTACCATATTGCACACTTAGCAGATGACTCCCTAACAGTGACTTAGAATGAGGGAGCTGTATCTTTTAAATGCTATGAAGTGCACATGCTAAAGGGAAAAACATCAACTAAACAATGTTTGAATTATCATGTTGCTTCGTGTGGTTTTCTTATTTAAAATCAATTAATTATTGCTTTGCCTTTGTATGATGCTTAAAGGACAATGACCAAACCAGAGACAAAACTGTTATTTTTAAAACAATATTGTCCCAAACATTTTCTGCACTACAAGCTGGCATATGTAATCAATCAGTAATATTCAGTAACATTCAATGCAGTGTATCTGGAAGCTGGTTAAACTCTGTATTTTAACTCTGTTTAAGATACTGGTTAAACAGTATTTTGTCAGTCTGGGTTGTTAAGATGTGTGTATTTTACATTTCACTCCACTGATAAAAAATCAGTTTTAAGATACAAAATTTTCAAGCAAAGGCAGAAGGAATTTATTTAAATGCTTTGGTAGCCATCATGACACCATCAGTTTAGATTAGTTGTATTAGCTAATCTAGTATGAGAGGAAGCAGGAAAATAATATATGTACACAATGGCATCAGACAACTGAATAAATCAAAATTAAAACTGCTGCTTTTGAGTTAAGACAGCTTCCCTAGCCTACCATCCATCATTAAAATTAAACACATAGGGGAAAAGAGTCAAATTTGCTTTTCCTCCAAGCCCATTGAGGCATTTAGGTTGAAACATTAATTGAACAAACTCACTCAACAGTCTAATAGGAAATGATTTTGGCTGGTGATTGACCTTGGGGTGAATATGGCTGGAAGATCAGACATCACTCCAGCTCCACATGCTGGAGCATCCTCAGCTCATATATCCTCTCATTTGATCTGGTGTTTTGACTCTGTGACCAAAACTATACCAAAACCTGGGGTCAAGACTTCCTTTGAACTGTGCTGAGTCACAAAAACTGTGATACTAATTAGGTGCAAATGAAACTTGTCATTAATCTAGAAGTAAACACCACTGATGCAAAGATGATCACCTGAGTAAGGCATCAGTTTTAAAATGCAACAGATCTGTTTCAGAAGAATAATTAAAACTAACTGAGAAAACAAGGTTATAAGTCAGTATTAAAATAATAAAAACCAATTTACTCCATCATTTGATTTGCAAGTGCCATCATCTTTCATCTCGAAGTGTTGGTATTTGGAGATGAGGAAGAGTACAAAGTTTAGTCTCTGGTGAACAGTTTAATTGTTTTGCAGCCATTTTGTCCATTGCTTTTGTCCAGAACCGGCATACGTATATATATATATATATATAAATCATAATAATAATTATTATTATGAATTGTAATTTAAATAAAAAAGGCAATCTGTTCAGTCTGTGCTTTGTTGCATACCCTTTATTTTGCTTGAGTACAGTCGGGCTTATTAATGGACGTATCCAGACAGTGTTGTATTGAAGACAATGTGAATGCCAGAAATGTTTATCCTCCTTATTTTCTCCAAAGCTCCAAAGCTTTATTTATGGCCATTCATCTGTACACTTTGTTTTCTTATGTACTGACTTTTTTTTTCTTTTCTTGTCCTGAATTTGTACATTTCTTTTATATAATTATTATTCAGATGATTATTTGTCTATTGCAAAGTGTTGTTAAGATCTGGTGATGCCATTTCCATTGCTTGTTTAGTTGTTTGAAATGTGGTTAACATAAAATAAAGGGGACCAAAATGTTGAATGTGAGCACATCTCCTTCTTTGCATCATCCATTTTTGACAAAATGAACGCAAACACATTCAGTGATAATATATATCTCATTTTAAATGTACCACATATTGTTTTATTGTAGCTACAACAATTCAGATGACAATAATCCCATTTCGTGATCCCATTTTAGCATAGATAGCATTTTTCTATTTTGCTGAATGTATATGTGTAAGATACATGCTCATATTGGTTGTTAAAGAGGACATTCACCGGAAAGTGTGAAAGTGTTTTTTTGGTGTGTCCCATGTCCCTCCCATATCTAAACATCACTAAAGTATCACAATGAACACTTCAGCCACTTCTGAGAAAGAAGGGCAAGCAAGTGGTTTTGAAAAGTCAAGTTTAGTTACATAACTAGAACATTTGCCGTACAATGATCCCTCCCCCAACAGCTACTTCCAGTCGTGGGCGTGAACATTCAACCTGAAGAAGAAGAAGCTGAATGGCTTCCGCCATTGCAACTATTGTATCTGTTGAGAGCAACATGTCTCAGAAGAAAGGTTCACATCATTGTGAACCTTTGTCTGTTGCTGATGGTCAAAAACAACACCAGACGCTTCATAGACTCCCTTCTAATGAGAAAAAAAGAGCGGATATCTTTCATTTTTGATAGTAATATCTCTGCTAAGCTTCCTGAAATGCTGTTTGTTTGTAGCAGTCACTTTGAAGTGAATAGTTATACAAACTTTGGGCAATACAAAGTGGGACTCAGCTCAAAATTTCATCTCGAGTGGGGAGCAGCTGCAACAATCTGTAATGGACTTCCTGAAGGCAATGTAAGTATTTCCAAATGACGTAATAATGTGCTTCTTGTCTTGTATAGCAAAAGGTAACGACGGCTAATTGAAGCCTCATTTGAAATGCAGTATGTGTGTTTGCCTTTTCTGTTTGTCTCAGTAGCGGTAGAAAATGAGTGAGAGTGTTTGTCTCAGCTCCATATGACGCTGTTAACAAGCAGACCGCTGCATGACCTGTATGGAAATGTGTGCATTTACGTGTCGGTCCGCAAGTATCTCAGGTTAGCACGTATGGTAACTACTGACTGCGACAGGCAGAGATCAGTCTGCGCTCGCCTTTTCTGCTTGTCTCAGCTTGCAAGTGTCTCGGGTTAGCATGTATGCTAACTACTGACTGCGGAAGGCAGAGATCAGTCTCTGCTTGCCTTTTTGGTTTGTCTCGGTCCGTGTGTCGGTCCTTGAGTATCTCAGGTTAGCACGTATGCTAACTACTGACTGCGGCAAACAGAGATCAGTCTGTGCTCGTCTTTTCTGTTTGTCTCGGTTCGTGTGTCGGTCCGCGAGTATCTTGGGTTAGCACGTATGCTAACTACTGACTGCGGCAAGCCGAGATCAATCTGTGCATCTACCTTTTGTTTGCCTGAGCTCCCATTATGGTCCTTTAGCTAGAGGGAAAAAACTGGTCTTTATAGGCAGATTTCCTTCTATTTCTAATCAATCAGGGACAGTGATGAACACAGCTATGAGCCAACAGCCTCATCCTTTATTTAGCTGGTTTATTCCCAAGGAACTCATAAATATGCATGATCCTGTGATTAGCATAGGCACCAAGGACAGGGCCCGTACCTTGGCATTATGACGATCAATCAGAAACACTAAGGGGCTCCTCAGAGGGAAGCTGTCTGTCAGCTTGGCTTTGGGTTGAGTTGGTACACATGCACATGTAAAAAAAAAAAAAAAAAGTACGCTCAAAGCATACACAATGCACATGCACAGACATCACATTATAGTCTGTAGAAAGCAGCTGTTCATTTAGAGGCTGGGAAAAAGGCACAGTAAGGATGTAAACATCTACAAAGTTCAGGCAATATGAATCATTTGTCTCATATTCTTTACTCTTTGTGTCTCCTCTTTATTCTTTTTAAGAGCAGAGTTTGTGATGTCTTTGAAAATTGGCCCATTTCATTTGCTCTCACTGACATGTCATTATCCAGGGAGGAAGGAAAGGTTCATAGTTGCACCAAAAATATATTTTTCATTGTACTGAGGTTATTATTATAATTTCTCTGGGAGAACTTACTTACAAGATTATTCGGTGTCCACAGCAAACACCATTCATCTCCATGTGCTACATTTACTCTGATACAGAACAATTTATTTCATAGGTTTTCTGAAGTCAATGCTGTCTCCTGTATCTGTGCTCAATATCCGCAGACAGTTGCAGTGAAGCCTCTTTTATGGTTCTGACAATATTACATGCTCCTTCTGTATCCCTGTATCCACTGCTAACATATCCAGAATGGATATGAAGGAAAAGAAAGTTTAGATGAGTGTGTCAGCTTTTCTGCATGAATGTATATGTTACAACTGAACATTTAACAACCAGTCAAGTCCACAAAACAAGCTGCTCCACAAAACAGCAACAGACAGCTCATTTGCCTTTTTTGTGTGTGTAAATCCTGCTTTTGTTTCAGCAGCTCTGGTTGTGCAAAGTAGCTTAAGATATGCTATGTTAGACCAAGGTGTAATCCATCAGCTCTCATTCATAGCCTCTGTGTTTCTGTGGAGTTGGACACAAAATGAAGACATATAGTGAATTTCACTTCTACCAAGAAACAGAATGAAGACGTTAGAAGATTGATGCCATTATTACATCCTTTGAACTGAGTTAGTTTCCCCTTCAATGTAGTAAATGTCCCTAGACATTTACTACATTGGGAGGGAGGCCGAGTGTCATGGTTCTGTTCCTGTCTTTTATTTTTACTCTTTTGTTTCCTGTGCAGTCTGTGTTTGTTGTTCAGGAGGCTGGCTGGTCAGCAGGGTGGAGTCTCTGAGTTACACACCTACAACCTTTTTTCTCATTTTCCTGCCTCTATTTAGACTCTGGTTTCAGGATCCAGTGTGCGACATCTCCTAGTGGTAACGTCCTGTGTTACTTGTATCTCCGTGCTCATTTATAGATTGCTTTTTTCCTCAGAAGGTTGTTTTTCTCCGATCGCTTTTTTCTAACTGCTTGATTTTCCTTTCCTGTTATCTTTGGTATGGCTCTGCCCAGCAGGCAGCCAGCCCCTTCTCTTTTGTTCTGTTCTTTTGGCCTGACCTTTTGGTAAATGAATTATTTTTTCCTTTTCGTATTCGATCCGGATTTCTGCCTATTTTTGCGTTGAGTTTAGTTCACGATAATTATCAACACTCCGAGTGCAAACATGTTCTTGTGCCATAATTTTAAGGATATTTTAAACGGAGGGTGTTTGGAAGAAGAAGAATTAAAAAAAAAAAAAAAAAACAGAGCAGATGGTGGATGATATATTCTCTTAAAAAACACTCTGAGTTGCAAAGCCAGAGACTAAAGAGACTTGCAAAACATGAAACCAGTGCTGGTTTTCGGAGTAGTGAGTAGTGATGCTGAATATACCATGTACTCTTAGATAGGTGGGGCTACATGGCGGCCTAGTGGCTAACACTGTTGGAAGAAAATCACAGACTACAAACATGCTCAGGTTAATTGGACTCTCTAAATTCATTGATCTCTATATATTTGCCCTGCAATGGCTTGTTGACTTGTCAAGGATGTACCTTTCACCTATTTCACCGATGTCAACTGGGAGTGGCTCCAGCACCCTCCATGATTTTCATGTGGAAGAAAAAGTGGTAGACAATTAGTGAGCGAGTGTTCCATAGTTTAGTAAAAGCTGCATCTGCTGCATGTCTAAAAAAATAACTGATTGGCCTTCAAGCCTGGGGTAAATGATGAACCCGAGTAATGTCGGATGAAGGAAAAAAAAAAGTTTGAAATTTTTTTTTTAATTTATTTTAAATGGAACATGGAAGATGTTTGGTGATTCACTTCTAAGTTTTAAACATATGCAAATCTAATTAAAATTTAGAGCACAGCTCCGACTTTAAAAATTAATAACTGGTGCATGATTGGCTGCTCTGATTATAATGCTGTGGAGCTCTATGGGCTAAAAGTTCCCAGTGTAGATGAATGCAAGTAGATAATTTGGTCTTGTGTTACAAGTTCATGTAGTAAACACTGATATGGCTACATCAAGTGTACAGCTTTAAACTGCACATAACCTAACAAATACATGAAGCTGGATGTGGTATATAGCGGCATTAACATTGTATTGTGACAGTAACAAAATAAAACAGGCTACACAGATGCAAATCAAAAATAACAAAGCCTGAAGTAGAGTGGTTTTGGTGTTAATTCTCAGCTGAAGGCAGTTGCTGGGTCTCACACCTCTAACACCACTGTGAACTCCGCTGAAGGACAAGGCAACTAATTGGACGTAATGAAGTTAAAGAGGGGAGCAGTCTCTCTGAGTCTTTCTGCTGACGAGCCTATAAAAATCACCAAAAGCAAAAGAGGGAAGGTGAGGACAAGACGCTGAGGGGGATAGGGAGTTGAATAAAGTGAACTAGAAACTGATTATGGGAGAGAGTACAGTCAAGACAAATATTGTATGAATATAAAATATAGAATAGAGAGAGCAAAGCATGCAGAAAGCAGTATTTAAAATAATGAGACATATCTTCAATCCCCAAAAGATGCCTGGATAGAAAAAAAAAAAGAACAGAACGAAGACCATTGATCCCATGGTCAGACATTGTGAAGAGGTATGTAACAGAAAAAAGAGGTTTTTGAATTAGTAAAGACTACTCCTGTAAGTGAGGACTGGTAATGCAAGTTACTACAAAGAGAAACTGCTGGACTTTTTAAACATGATGCTGTGATGTACTCCCTACACACCCTTTCTCTATAAAATCATTATTAAAATAACATGTTTTATTATTGTGATGAATGTAAATATAGATACAATTGTGGGTTTTTACTGAAGTGATATGGAATGTTTTTAATCCTTAGAGGAGTGTCACCTCCCACATGACTCTCATTGAGACTAGTATCACCACTTGTATTCACTTGAGAGTCATTTGTGTTCCTTCTGCATGTAAAAGTGTCAGCTCCTCAGTGGCATTGATGATCTGTAGGATGCTCTGTCAATCAGTCTGCGACCATTACTGAAGCAGAATAGCTGGTCTATTAATTTTCAACTCAGATAGCACAAGAATGTATCCCCAGTGTAGACTGGATGTGTACATTTACTTCTGCATAGATTTTAATGTAACAGAAGAGGCAAATAAAAAATAACCAAAAAAAATAAGCAGATAAAGTTAAAGTACTAATGTTCCAATTGAGTTAATTGCAAAACTGCTGGTATGGTGAATAGCAGTTGCAGTGATATCAGCTAAATTGCCTTTCTCTGTAGTTATGGGCATTGTTACCAGCTGACAGCAGCGATGATTATTATTCCGGCAAAGTGTCTGGAAACTGAGCTTTCTCGACAAGGCCCTTGGACAGAGTTCATTGACTCCTATTAAGAAGCTCAGTATCACAGAGCACATGCAGCCAGATTTAGTCAGTGTCAGGGAAGTGAAAGTGAAGCCTTTGTATGGTGAAGATGTGTGTGACGACTGACTCCAGCACTAATTTCAGAGCTTACTTAGGCTCACAGAGTTAATCAGAGCATATTAGCCAGTGGAGGAATCCCTCTGTGCTAATTGAAGCTTATAAAGATTTTGTGTATGTACTGTATTTGTTACCGCTCTAAGACCTTTTCTAGTATAAACCCTGGCCTTGTCAGGACCAGTAGTCCTCATGAAGACCAAAATCTCTTCCTAGTGAGGCAGAACCTCATTTCTGAGGAACTGATGAAGTAGGGCTAAGGTTTGAAGATAAAGTTAGGGTTAACCAACAAACAAACCAAAAAAGCTTTTTTGGCTCTCCAAATAAATGGAAGTCAATATGAGCGAAAGGATGTGTCATCATGTTAGCAGTGTGGGTAAAGAGACTGATATGAAAAAAGGAGAGAAATAAATGAAATAATAGCACAATTTAATATAAACAAAGCCAACATTTGGTTGAGATGGTTAGGTTTCTGCTCTGCAACCAATTTAAATTTTTATATAGTTTCATCACCTGCAGACAATCGTTTTGAGATGATTAATTTGTTACACACTGAAAACAAAACTGACATACAACTGAAACACTCTGAGGGATGAGTTCTTAAAGATAAAATCAATAATTGAAAGAAAAATTTCTACAGTAGTAATTCCTTGTGCTTTTGGAAAATCAGAGAAACTCAGAGTAGGCTATTACAAAATGTACACCACCTTATCCCATTTTTTTAAGTTATTTTATCCTATCATCATAACTTTTTCCATACACATACCTCGAAGAGAAAAAGCACGGCATTTATATTTCACTGTGGAACAGTGATGAGGTGAGGGCCTGTTAACGTGACACACAGCTTAAAGAATAGCAGACAAAATGACTCAGGCTCTTCTCAAAGGCAGTCAGAAAGCACTCAGCATTCAGTACTTTAGAGGGAATCTTGTATCAGACAAACCTCATCTAATGCTCTGCTCTTGTTTCAAAACTTTAGGCTAGGCACAATTTATTCTGAGTGAGAGCATGGGAATGATAAAGAAAAAAACATTGTGGTTATTTCCTTTAGGGGGAGATCTTGCATGTGGGTAAAAACAATACATAGAGAGGCCCATATGACGGCCATAACAACCATCTTCATAACCATAAAAATATGCTTTAGTTGCTACAAACAGATAAAGTAAAACATCGTCAATATCAGATACTTTTACCATCAACATTTTACAGCAAAGCCGATGAGCTTATTAATTATGCATCTTCAGTGTGGTAACAAAAGACAAATCTATATGGCTTTACATTTCCACTTAACCATATTGGCTGTTGCACTTTAGTAAACTGAACATCTAGGAAACTTTGTCGCTGTGCAGAAATCATTTTTATTTGACGCAGAAGCAATGAAGTGACAGTCCTTGATAGTTAACCGTTAACTTAATGTTTCCTGATGATGCTTTCATATATATGCAGGTTTATTATTACTGTAACTCAAATTGCCTCAACAACTTTGTAGCTGTGTCAGTAAAGAGCTATGCATCTTTCAGCAACAGACGTTTAGCATTTCTTAAAGGGAAATGGGAAGCAATTCAATCGTCACGAGTCTTCTGACCTACAAGTCATACTAAGATGTAACCTTTTTAAACTATAAACATCGGTCTAACAGTAAAATATGCGAAGCTTCAAAGGTAGAATTTGCATATGGAAAATTAAAAAACTTTAAGTATTTAAAAAAAACTTGATCTTAAATTCTCCTCATTATCCTGTCCTCTTTTGCATATGTCTTTCCTGGACGACCAGCCTTCTTAAGTGGACTTGACTTGTGACATTGTAAAGATGCAATATTCTAGAAATCACAGATTTGTAACAACTAATTTCTCTTGCTGTGGCTGATAGGGCCATCCCTTTGGCCTGCACCTGATCAACCTGCTGCTGGAGAGTTTCAGTCACGTTACAACGCCTCACCATCTTGCAAAGTCAGAGAAAACTAGAAAGTTAAGCTGCCACTTAAATAGGGCTTGTCAGATAATTAAGGGAATTAGCAACATGTTTTCCAGTTTAACACCAATAACAGGGAAGTATCTGAAAGCGTTCTCTAATTTTGATCAGTGTTCTTTTTCAAATATCTCTATCTTTTTCATACTCTTCTTAAAAATATATAAAAAATATGCTTAAAATGCTTCTCTTTTACTCCTGATTGGATCATTTCAAATCGGACTGCAGTGACCTTCACATTTAGGTAACTGTAGATTATTCTCTAGTTATGATATTTGTGTGTTGTTGCACGTCTTACTCTCTTCGTGTTTGTCAATGAGCATACACACACACACACACAGACACATGCTTGCACAAACACACAAACGGACCAGCAGCAAAACATACAAGTGCACATGGATGCTCGTGCATGTTTCTGTTCTAACCGAGAACAATGCAAATGTGTCTTCCTGTTTACTGTATGTATGTGTGGACATTTCATGACTATTCTATGGATGTGTGCATACATACAGTATGTGCATGTGTGTGAACTTCCCTCAGTCACTTATGTGAAGGCCAGTTTCAAGGCTAAGGTAACAATAAGGTTAGCGAAACAGTGTGCTCACATCAAACATCAAGCGATTTTTCAAGTAAATGGTATATTATCTGTATCTTTAGAGCTTTTCTAGTCTTGATTACCACTCAGAGCTGCTTTAAACTACAGTTTTGCCTAAATGCAACCACA
>JAFBJR010000194.1:8019915-8284915 GCA_016785285.1 Brachirus orientalis | reverse complement strand
TGGGGTAATTTTCATCATCAGATCATCTTACCTACATGATTTTCTAACACATACTGTAATGGAACTTAAAAACAACCTTTGTAAATGTCAAAAACTGTAATATATATGAGCAAGGTGCACAGTATTTTTTTTCTGATGAGGTAGCACAGATCGACAGATAAATCTATAAATTTAGCCTTCAGTAGTACATTTTGACAAAGTAGCATGTTTCATCAGAACACCAGCTCTTAGACAGGTTGTAAAAAGGTTATTTCACTTTTCACAAGTCAAGGCGATAGACAAAAACATTTCTCACCAAATGTTCAAAGATAATTGCTTGCTTCCACTCTGTTTGCAGACGCTGAAAGATCAGAGTCTGCACTTACACTCATTTACCACACACATGCTCACTGCCATGAGCGCCAAACAATACATTTGGAACCAAACAATCTTTCAACTGCTACTGGCCACTATCAAACAAGAGAAAACTGCAGCAACTTCAGAAGACAGCTATAGAGTGTTCTAAGAAAGAGATACCAGTAAATGAACAGTCAAATGTGGAAACTATGACTGAAAAGGAAAACTGAAATGGAAGGGGTTGTAGATAAGCACTACATCAGAGAAGGTAAAAATGGAGAGAGAGGGAGGAGATAGGAGAGAGCAGGAATACAAAGATGTACGAAAGGATTCAAAAAAATACCCTTTTCTATAATACTATGTTTAAGTGGAATAAAGGGAATGGATCCCCCAGGCTTCTTTTCAGTGTTATTGCAGGACTAAATGGAGATACATTTATTTCTGAGAGAGAGAGAGACTATTTCTCTGCACTGCTTTTTGCTTCACGTGAACATGGCTGTAATTTAGCTCCTCGCCTGGGGAAGAACATGGTGCCACGGCTGGGTCATCAAAAAGCATTGGTTCACTGTAATGTCAGTGATATTATTCCTTGTTTCAGTCTGTTAAAAAGAATTGTAAAGAAGACTGGATAAAACAAGAAGTGAAGAGGATATGGGAAAAAGGCAGCTGAAAGGAGGAGAGGAGTGGAGAGGTGACAGGAGAGGGTGGAAAGGGACAACACAGAGATGTTGAGGAGGAGACAATCGCAGATGAAAGAGGGTGCAGAGAGGAGAGTGGAGGCCATGGGGACTGTGACAAGGAGAAAGCAAGAGTGTTGAAAGGGGAAGTAGATGAGAGAGGGTGGAAGAAAAGATCTGAAGTGGAAAGTAGAAGAGAGTGAAAGAGAGGGGGAGGATGTACACACAGGTAAACCTGTAGACTTACTGTACAGGAACACTGACAGCAGTTTTACATTGAAGTGGCCCATGATATTGTTTTATCATCAGTTTATCATGTGACAAGAGTCAATCTCTCCATCTTATAAGGCTATGTTCATATCGGTATGTGTTTTATCGCATTTATTGTCCAATTCTCTTTTAGACTCTTTTGCTTATTTACACTGCTTTGCATTGTCAGCAATAGCATAGTAGGACAGCCAACAACAGCCTCCTTTTTCCTCTATGAGCTGCCCTGTGATTGGTCCATTTCTACAAAACTTGAATTTAGTAAATAAAAAAAAACCACAGCGACGGATTGGCTTGTGGTTACCTCTGAGATCATTGGCTCCCTCATAAATCATATGTCAATGACATTCTGACAATGACCACACTGCCCCGTTGCTGTGTATTTCAGACATGTTGACACTGTTTGATTTCTGAGGAAGAAATGTGCAAGATTGGCTACATCATTAACATCAAGTATCTACAGTCTAACCAGCTGCTCCCAACAGCTGACAGAAAAAGTCAAACTTCATATTTGAAACAAGATGTACCTTGACGAAAATGGAGATGTCTAACAGAATCAATAATGTAGTGTGTGTGTGTGTGTGTGTGTGTGTGTGTGTGTGTGTGTGTGTGTGTGTGTGTGTGTGTGTGTGTGTGTGCGTGCGTGTGTGTGTGTGAGAGAGAGAGAGAGAGAGAGAGAGATTTCAAGCCATGTGTTTTACACTAAATATGCAGCTGTAAAGGAATGGAAGGTGTCTAGCAGGGCACAAGAGCAAAACAGGGGACATCATTATCATTCTAGGTGGAAGGCTGACTTGTCACCTCTTGTCCCCTGCTGTGTGTACAGTGGCTCATACTGATGCACACACACAGAGAGAGAGAGAGAGAGAGAGAAAGGGAAAGAGAGAAAGAAGCATACTCACTCACAAACACAACCGCTACATCATGCCAAGTGAAAACATCACTCCTGGTCCTGATATGTCCTTCCCAAGTGAAATATGCATAATCTTACGTACCACTACACATATTATGTTATGATGTTGGGCTATATAAATAAATTGACTTGATAGAAAAATGGTTCAGATAGATAGATAGATAGATAGATAGATAGATAGATAGATAGATAGATATAGATAGATAGATAGATAGATAGATAGATAGATAGATAGATAGATAGATAGATAGATAGATAGATAGATAGATAGATAGATAGATAGATATCTGATTTCTCTCCACATTATCCTAAGTCATGCAGACAGCATCAATGTGTGTCACAATGTTCCAACAGGAGAAGACACGTCTTCCTCACAGCAGTTTCTGTCGCTTAATGCATAAGCTCAGTTTGTGTCTGTTTTTACTAACAGCAGCTTGTTTTAAAGAGAGCAACTGAGAAACTCAGACATCAGAAAAATGGCTTTAGTGTCTGTGATCTACTGCTTTGCTCATTTGGTGCGCTCAGAAAAGGGGGTTGGTAACACAACACTGGTAGTGTTCTTTTTAGCCACAGAAATTACACACTGGAGCTTTAACACATCATTCAGTAGGTAGAACACTCATCTTGTTGCAGCCTTGGCCTCCATGGTTAATATATGCTGTGCAGCAGCAGCCTTCAGGGTTGCTTACCTTTAAAATTTAATGCTAGCCTCTTAAATGTTTTCGCCAGTCAAGAACCTGGAACTAGGAAGTTGAAGAGGTTGTTTTTGAGCAGATGATTGCATTCTAATACAAGGGAAAAATACTGTAATGGGAGTGCTGTGTCCGTCCTATCTATATGGTAACTAGTTGAGCTGCAAAAAAATTTAGTAATCTAAAAACAGCTCTCTTTGTAACTCCTGATTGCATGGATGTATCAGAGGAGAGGTAAGATTTTTTTGATTGTTTTTCCATCTGACAGCAATCAACAAATGCGTAGACAAGTGTGTGCCCACACAAGGCAAACACACACAAATACATACACCTAGAACAAATCCAAGTATAGTCATCCTTATTTTAATAGAAGTAAATATTTTTGCACACAAGGTAACTGTTTTTAATGGTACTATTTTAATTTAAGATGATTAATCCCATCGCAAATTGGGGGGAAAAAAAGCTCATGACAATTTAATGTAAATCCCATGTTTTTTTATATGTATTCTAGTCTTCTCTCCCATCAACATATTATAATGCTGTGAGATAGTGGAGGTCAAGAATAATGTAGGTTTTCCTCCCTTTTGATAGTAATAAAAATGTGTGACATTTATGGTGATAAACTGACCAACACAGAACAAGATATAGCAGGATTGTTTGCATCAATCCCGGCTAATTACTTATTTTGTTATCTATCAGTTACATACACTTGCATTTACATTTTAAGGCTTGTATTTTGTAAACTAAGAAAAAAAGCAAAGTCTCCTGCTTATTTGTTGCTGATGTAAATTATATCTTCTTATTATAATTCTGTTTAAAAAAATAATTATTTCTTTATTTATTTTATTTTATTCAGTAAATTACTCTTGAGAACATATATATGATGTATTGAGAGAATTAGAATAAAAGGTACAGAAACAAATCCCCGGTATTACATTTTTCAAATTAAATCTCAATACATCATCCTATGAATGGCATTAGCACTGTCTGATCCACTGCAAAAGACTTGTGTGATGATCTACCTTTCCCTACAAACTGTCATTATTGTGAGTCATCATAAAAAAAAACACTTCATTTGGAATTCGCTTAAAGGGCAGCAGTTTATGAAAATGTAATTGAATTCATACGAGAGTGATTTTATTTCTATCAGTTTTGACATATCTTTTCTAACCACTTGTGATGGTGCTGCTCGGTGATGGCTGCAGTCCATTTTTAAAGCAGGTTTATTTGTCATTTAATTCACAGAATAACTTTAGCAGCTGAAATGTTGAAAGATAAAAGTGTCCACATAGAAGGAAAATCACTTGTCACTAACACAAAAACATGTCCATTCATGTCTCTGGGATAACCCTCAATTAATTGAGGTGAAATGTTAAATGTTTCTCTAATGTGCTAGCTACATTATGTTATGAAGGTTTGAATTTACAACACCGATATACAGTAAGTGTTTTGGTATTTATTCATTTATTATTTATCATAAGAATCCAATCAAATACTTTTTTTTTCTTTTCATTACATGTTTCAATTTGAAGACAGTGAAACATTACACTTGGAATTATCTTCAGCATGTCAACTGTTATTTTTTATTTAAAATCCAGTATTTGCAACAGTAGTGACTTGTAGAGTTTGAACAACATTTTAAACCTAGTGACAGCGCAACAGCTGAGCTGATAAAATAGCATTAGTGTGTGTGCTTCACTGAACCTCTGCATTGATTTCTGGATGACTCGCCACCAAATGTCGCTTCAAATGTTTGGTTTTTTTTTTTGGGTCTGCATGGTTTACAAGGTGTTTTGTTTTCTGTAAAATCATACATGAAATTCAACAATATATCATGTCTTCTCTTTCTTCCTAATGGTGTAATTTCTGCCACTTTTCCTGACGTTTCCTCCTCCATCGAGTAGTTCAACCTGACCTCTTTAGCTCGCAAAGAGATTAGTCTGACTTAATTTCTGCTTATCAGTCTTCTCTTCTGATCGGGTCTCTTCCCTGTTTGTCCTACTTTAACATTTTCTTCTAGTTTTTATTTGTTGGTAAAAGTGTCAGTAGATTTCATCATAGTTTTTGTCACATCAACTTTATTTTTATTTACTTACTGGCGGCGTGGACCTCCTGCGAAGCACACACCCACTATGCCTCTATTTGGATGACGGACCTGTTTGTATAATTCTGACGTGTGCCATTATTACGTTCAACCAGTAATAATTGTGGACCACTTGATATTTGTATGTGGTTCATGGGTGTGTAAGTTAAATTTCTCATGTTTCACATACCTGGCGAATAATATGATTCTGATTCTGATATTTTTTGGGTGAAAAGGGGCTGTTGAACATTTTTTGTCATAGTTTTTGTCAACAAAAATGAACACTTCTGCCAGCCAATTAAACACCATCTAAGATCAACGTACTGGGAAAAAAAAGAGCTGCTGGACGTCCTCCATTGTCGCCTGCTGTGTTGTTGTCTGTTATGTTGCATTCACTGTCATTGTTTGTTGTCTCACACTGGTACAACGTCACACTAGGTACCCACTGACACAGCCCACACCCCAGCTACCAAGTAAAAGTACTGTTTTCAGTCGAAACGCAAGCCTGATCCAGGACTTTACCATTTCAAACCGTACCATACTGTACCATGATAAAAACACCGTAAAAGACAAAGCTTAGGTCATTATACTTGTTCCTATAGGTCTTTGAGTTTAAAAAAAATGGCTATATATCATTATTATATATGGATAACATTATGTTTTCCACGGTTATTTTTGGTTATAAATGATAACAGTATACTTTCTTGCAACAATTCATGTTACTGATTATAATTTTTTTTTAAAAAACTAATATAAATTAATAATATAAAAGAGACAGAACCTCATACAACTGTTTTACATCTTCTTGTACTTTTCTAGAAGCAATGGCTATCCAGTAATGGTGTCTAATCTCAAAAACTATACATACAAAAACTGCTAGATATGTGAGTATTCCCTTTTTGTGGCGAGTTGGCCAAAACATCGTCCTTGTCAAACGTGTCTGCAGAGCAAAATCAAATCCTGAAAGACTCAACAGGGTTGACCCAGGCTATAACTACTGAGATCTTATGTACAATATTATTAGCAATACTAAATAAATGATTTATGAATTATGACAGATGATATCATGTGTAACTTTATAGGATTTTTTTTTCCAGATTAAAATTTTTAAAAGAAAAAGCAGTATGCCATGCCTTCAAAAATGACCTTGATCATAAAATAATACTCACAGAATTTTGTCTGCATTCACACACGTTTTTACAGATTTACTGTATATAACCTTAAAGTACAGATATAAGAAGCTAAAATGAGGATCCTAAAAATTTGCAATCTTAAACATGAGGATTTGCCCTGTAGATCTTCCTCTGTCCACAGTCTGTTGATGACAGAGGGCAGATCAAACAATCGTCGCCGTGATGGACTTTCCTTTGAAAAACTGCAGCTGAAAGAATATTAAAAAACCATGGAGGAGAGATCAGGCACAACCGGATACTGGCCCGTGTGTATGTGAAGGCCTCCTTTAAAAATAGATGAAAAGTGCTGACATCGTCAGTCAGCCTGGCTTTCTACACTCTTCTTCAAACACGCTCAAGTATGCTGCAGATACAAGGACTCACACCCACTCTCACCTTTGTTTCATCTCAGGGATACTCAGAAGAGCCAGATCAGCTTAATTCACAACCCTCATTCTGTCTAAATTGAAATCATGTCCATCAGTCACACTATCTGCTATCTTGTGTCCTCTCTCATAGACACATCATACACTTATGAGAACTATGCTAATTAAATACAAAATTCAAAAACTCTCTCTCTCTCTCTTCCTCTCTCTCTCTCTCTCTCTCTCACACACACACACGCACACACACATGCCACACTAATCACATTAATTTATTCAGTAGCCCAAATCAATGGTTTCCTCCCCATGGATGGCTGAATGTATTCAGAGCAGGTACAGAGAAAAGTGCAAATCTGTTGTCCTGTCTTTATCCATGGCTTACTCAATCATAGCATAGCAAAAAAAAAAAAAAAAAAAAAAAAAAAAAAATCCAGGACAGGTTCAAGATGATGGATTTGAATTATATATATATTATATATATATATATATATATATATATATAAACAGTTGATATTTACAAGAGTAAATTAAGTCTCAAGCCTGGTCTACACCTGCAGAGATTAATTGGGATGAACTACTGGTGGACAGGTGACCTCTGATCTCAGAAACATCTGGTCAGAAGTAAATAACTGTTTCTGTTAATCTGACATTTCTGACTTCTCTCACTATTAGCCTGCTCCCTGCTGCCTCCCTATGGCTTGTATCTCCCTCCGCACTCACTAACGCTCTGTTGCTAACTGTGCAAGTTTTGCTCATTTACAATGCTTGTGTATGATTCTGTGCACGCTCGCTATTCCAGAGAGAGTTCTTTTTTTTAATCTGTTGGTTTGCTGAAATTTAATCAGATTCCTCACTCAGTTGCAGTGGCTTGCAACAGGCCAGCAAATGTAAATGTGAAGCATTTAAAATGTCAATTACAAGCCAATTACATTAATGGTACAATGTGATTTAGCCATTTCACTCCTCTCACCCTGAGCGATGGATAAATTGTCTTGACTCAGGAGAGGAAAAAAAGGCCAAGTGTTTGATACAGCTTCCACTTGACTTGCATAACCATGTGCATCCACAGAAAGAGACTGTGCATGACCTGCAGGGAAATCTGTCTGAGAGGAGAGGAAAGGAGGGGAGAGGAGAGATGAGTTTTTCATTTTAAAAATCCTTCATTTGCCCATTTAAATCACAGATTTTTTTCCAGGCCATCACTACCAAACAAAATAGCATTCAATAATGAATAGTCAACTCTCCATTTTCCCCACAAAACATAAAAGACAGCCCATATACAAATAAATTTCCAAATATTGTCCGTTGTTGGAAAACATGAATATGCCGCCTTTAGCTGTCCTTCCAGAACTGGCATCCACACCTCCAACCAAGTTTCTTGCTTGTGAACCAGATTGCCAACTTTCCACCACTACACAAAAAGTTCAGTAAAGAGTGTACATGTTTTTCTTAGCACAGTAATTAGTGGGGTGAACTGTGGACACTGAACAAACAAGTGCTGCATATTTTCAACAAAAAATACACCCTCCCCCAGCTCATGATCAAGGTACACTCTGTATCTGTTTGTGGCTATCACCCAGTGTGCAATTTTCCATTGAAGATCTGCTGTTCATTTTCAATGGGCAGCTTGTGTAGAGACTACCAGCTGCATTTCAGGGAGTCTACACCAAAACACTTATCCAACTTGACCCCCTTTATTTTCATTATGGTTGGCAGATTCAGAACCTTTACTCAAAGTTGGTACACTTGTCCAGGATTAAGGTTTTGAAAGACAACTACCAACTCCCTTCCAGCAACTCCCCCACAGCTAGAGAGATGGCCAGAGAGGGGAAACTGTCCTGACAATCTTCATCCCATTGGTCTTGTATAGTCTTGATTTTTCCAAACACCCTAAGGGTATGTGGTCAAGCAGCACATACTTCCTCCACCACCCCAATGAATAGCTGGATGGATGTTACTGTTGTCTCTAAGGTAAGAGGCTAACCACTTCGTTATATGATCCAATCTGTGCACCCAGCCCACCTCAAATTGACTCAAAGGCTGACAGACTGTAGTATGTGAGTTGTAAAGTCACCCAGACTCATGTAGGTACCATTTCATGTTAAAGATCTGCCAAGCTTGAAGAACAGAATTGTAGATGGATGTTCCTGGCTGTGACCATCATATGGAGCCCCCTGTCTGACACATAATCAATAGCGGACCTCAACATAATCAGGTGTTTCGGGCTTTTAACAAAAGACATCCTCTGTCGAGGCCGGCCCACCACAGGCTGATCAGACCTGTGTGTGTGTTAAATAGTCACCTAGGGGCCCAGATGTGATCCTTCCTTTGCAGCCACACCCAATGCCTGCTCCTTTCTGCTATGTTGGACAGGGCTTTGACCACCTTACTTTACCCTCTGATCCCTTCTCTCAGCAGCCTTGTGGTGGAACTGGCGATGAAGCCTCTGCAGCCCACCTCGACTGGAAGCACTTCATCTTTCCAGCCTCTTGCTGTGGCTTCAGCTACCAGGTCAACATATTGTAAGTTTTGTGTTGAAAGGCCTCCTTCACAGCTTCATCCCAGGGAAATCAGTTGATAATGGTAAAATGGTGTAAGACCAGCAGTGTCCATGTCCTGCTCTTCAGAGCAGAATCTGAAGAGTCAACTTTGGACCCTTCTGGTGGTATCAAAGCGGCTAGTCTGTGCCAGAGAGTCAAGGTGACTAAATTTATGCCACCCAAACATCTTCACCTATCTGATGGGATGGAGGGCACGGGGGATTTTATCGCACACCTTCTCCAGAACCTGGCTTAAATTTATATTTTAACAATATAAATCAGATAGATTCAATGTCTGAGAACCATGACAAACTGTCATCAAACATGTCGTCACTCTCACTGACAGTTCTTTCAATGTCAGGTTCACCTGCAGGAACCTGATCCGCCGTCTCATCTTTTCTCTGATCATCTCTGGCTTTCTGTCCACTGTCACTACAACCAGCCTGCTTTCACTGTCTTCCTAACCACAAAAACTTTGCCATGTTGCTCTTCTCTTTGTACCAGCCTGCCGACTGTTGCGGAGGCTGTGGCTCCCTGTTGTCGGTGGGTTTTCGCATCAGTCTCTCTGTGCAGACAAAATGAGCTTTTGTGACCAGCATCACCACATTCAACATATTTAAGGCTGCCAGAGCTACTTTCATATTAAACTTTCAACGACACCTCCGCAGTTTGTGATGGATCATGAAAGAGTGCCTCCGCAGGGACTGAACATGTTGAAGTTGGGCATCTATGCAGCTCAGACAAACTGATTTAAACAAACCACCAAACTTTCCATAGCAATTTATTTCTTTTTCTGGAAGTTCTTTAGGTATAATCGGGAACACCGGACACAGTAAAATTGGCTGACAGTACAGAGATGACAAAAAAATGATCATCAGCCCTTTCTCCACCAATAGTTTGAAAGAAACACTCTTGACAAACCAAAGCCACCATGGCCTTGTTCATCCGTGAATCATATGTGATGTTTGCATGACCAATCTGATCTCCTACGGGCAACAGAACCTGCTGCACTGTGAAGTGAGTATCAACCATCACTCTAATCCCGTGTCTGAGACACCACAGCAAACGCTCCAGAAAAAACACTTCTAAGAATCCAATTACAGAAACAAATTAATAAACTGCTCTAAACTGTCACCAAAGATTGTGCTGAAGAAAAAGGAATGAAAAATGTCAGTCAGAAACTTCCTCAACCATTCACCAACTCCACACACTCCATGCACACTACATACACTCAAACAGCCAGCATGCAGTGCAGAGGGGAGGGGAAGAGAAATAAAAATGGAAGAGTACAGAAAGGGCACAAAGATGTGAAAAGAAAGAGAGATTGTGATAAAAATAGGAGGAAAAAATTAGAGCAAAAATTTGAAAAAGAGAAGAAGAACCAAAAGGTCAGAAACAGCAGGGATGAAAAGGTTAAAAATTAAAGAAGAGAACTGGAGTAGATAAAAAGATGTAATGAGTAAGAAGTGGATAGTAAATGCTTGAAAATTAAGCGGTTGCTTAGATGGGGGTTGTAAAGCACGAACAAAGAGCAAGGGTGAGGAGAGGATAAAGGGAACAAATATAGAGAACATGATAAAAAAATTTGGATTTTGAGGAAGCAAAACAGGGGTAAAGGAAGTGAAGACAAAATTGCAGTCAGAAAACATGAAAGAGAAGAAAGAACAGATGAAAAGAAGAGTCAGCCTAAATGAAAGAAAACACAATGCTTTAGCCAGTAAAGGTAAGAGAGTCAGGAAAGAGAAGCACAAGATTTTTCACTCAGCTTGAGTCTTGTGGTAAATGGCATATTGATTCAGAGGAGACGAGATTTCTCAGAGTAAACTCATAACCCAACTTCACACTGCTCTAGAGTATACTGACTGAAGACTTAGTGTACAATTCATTACTAATGTTGCTTTCAAATGGCATCAGTCCACTTCTGTGCACAAGGCATGGCTCAGTTGTCTTGAGGTTCAAACTATTTTTAATTTGCACCCATACTTTCCCTTTTTGTGTTTAGAGGTTGTTTGGTCTGTCCATTTCAAGATAACTTTAATTTTCTTTCCTTAGCCCCACTGGCTTTCTTCGTACCGTCTGTTTCTGTGATTGAATACAATGTAATGTATACTTAATCAAATAAAGCTTTATTCAAAAAAAAAGTCTTGCATATGTACTATGGTGTTTAGAGCGGTTAGGGTTAGGGTTAGGTGTGTGTGTGTGTGGGGGGGGGGTTGTGTGGCTGAAGGCATTTCCTGAAATGTTGTTGTGTTCACAGTACTTTTTGAAAAAGAAAAAGGAAATGATTGTTCGCATTTTGTTCCAAGTGATCTGATTCTTTTTTATAGCATCCGTATGTGTGTATTGCACATCCCATTCCAAAAACATGGAACTTAATCTGGAGCTCTAGCAGTCCCCACTCTTGCAGGGACATTTTCTGATGGATTTCTGGACCTAGCTACAGGGGTTTGATTCCATTCAGCTGCTTCAAGCATTAGTGTGGTTGGCCACTGATGTTGTTTGATAAAGTCTGGCTGGAAATTGCTGTTCCAAATCATCCCAAAGTTGTTGGCTGGGGTTAAGGTCAGTGACTGTGCAGACCAAATGAATCCACACTAAACTCTTGAGTCAGAGGCCACACTGGGCTCAGCTGCAGGGGCTACAGAGGTAGTTTGACCTGCCTTCACATTATTATATAAGCATTTCTTCTACATTAACTGGGTTTGCATCCAAATTTTCAAATCCAAAACTGGTGACTGGTGTCCGGAGTCTAGCACAACAGCTTTTAGTCCACATGGATCACTAATTGAAACTGTGGTAATAAAAGGCAAAACAAACTCTGGGGCCTCATGTATGACACTGTGCATTGGTACGCCTGAAAAGTTTGCATACATACAAAATACAGAAAGCGCTAACACATAAGTATTCTGACTGATTCCTTTTGTAAATCACAGTCACTGATCAATTAGTGGTCATAAAAACGCCCCAGATTGATATCATTGATTGAGAGTGTCTGTAAAGTCATGGTAAATGCAGAGAGAAGAAGAGGAAGTTCATACAGTTAGAAATCGAGACACAAAAAAGGTGTCAGAGTGACAGAATGTGGCAGATGTTGTAAATGCAGAAGGTGTGGGTTGGGGAAAAAAGAATGAGTAGCCACGACCCACTGCTCAACTGTTGCCTGCAAGGTTAGTGAATGGCTTGAGGGGTTAAAAATTGTAAGAGGTTTGTTTGTGAAATTGTAGTTGTACCTAAAGTAATTGGCAGAGAACCCTGTTTCTGTGTGCAATGATGCTGGATCCAGTGTGGCATAGAGATTCAGCAGGACAGTGGACGTCAGAACCAGCTCACAATCCATTCATCATCACTGGCTACCAGATCTTACTGGTCTCTGAAATTCTCTCCCGATTTGCTTCATCTTCTAGCAGAGACAAATAAACAATTTCCATTGCGCATTGGGATTACATTCCTTTTTATTCCCTCCCCCATTTGATTGAATCAGAGCAGCTTCAGTTGTGGCAATTAAACTTATCGCAAATGACAGACAGTTCTGCACAATGAGGACAATAATAATAATAATAATAATAATAATAATAATAATAACAACAACAGTACATTTGATTAGAATAGCAAATTTTCTAATCACTCTTACAACATTCCTCATAACAAAAAAATCTTTTATAATGAGGAAATTAAATTAAACTCAAAACATGAAAATATTAGGAGCACAATATAATTATTTATGGAAAATTCACGCCCATCTTCTCAGTTGAAGCACACAAATTTAGATGCGTGCAAACAATTTATCCTCTTGTTTACCTTCCCTGAGAATATGACTCATACCAGAAAAGTATAATAATTACAGCATTTATTTAAAATGTTATCTTGCAATAACAGATATCTTGTATTTTATTTATTTATTTTTTATCTATTTATTTATTTTGGTATATGTGTGCAAGTGTGACTTTTTGCTTAAAAAATTATTGCTTAAAAATACATCCTGTCGATGTGTGTAAACAAAATTTTCTTGTGTGCAGTAATTATTTTTTAATTTATTTTACACAGTGGTATCATTTCAAACACTTTCTGGTGATTCATCCTTCTACCATCAGAGTCGCTTTTTCACTTCCGCTTATGTGTGTATGCATGGGTCAAAGTTTTTGTGAAGGACGGCACGTTTGCTGTCAAGTTTGTTTTTTGTTTTTTTTCTAAATCCTAATCGTACGCCTTCTTTTTTGCATATGCATGTTTATTAATGAGGCTTCCATATTCTTCGGCAGATCTACTCACTCTGGTGACAAATCATGTGACAATTATAATATGGACTGAGATTCAAATGCCCATCTGAGCATGGGTTGGTTTGTTTTTAAAGTGCAAACGTGGATTCAGAAACGCATTTTTGGATTCCTGCCTTTATCAGCATCTTTTTCAGATGTTAGGTTCAGTAAAAGGAGCACTGTGAGGTTTGTTGTATCCACACCATCCGTGAACCTGTAATGTGACAAATTAGCTCTAATAATTCAGAACTACATAATTGTTATTATGTATTAATTGTTGCTAAGGACAGCTGAGCAGTGATTGATGATGATGTATGATGGCTGTTCTAGACTGAATGTCTACAAACATTTGGCCCTGCAGACTAATGCTAAAGTGTAGAAATATCTAATATAGTTCAGATTTTTAATTCATCATCTTGTTCTTTTCACTGGCGACCTCTCCAGGGTGTAACCCGCCTTTTGCCCGATGTCAGCTGGGATTGACATCAGCCCCCCTGTGACCCTCAGGTGGAGGATAAATCTGTAGGCAATTGATGGATTTTCAGAACAACATGTGAGAAATAAATTATTATAGTTCTAAAATTTTGGCACAGAAAAGGGAAAGGGCTGCATGTTGTGGACAAATCATAATGTATAAAAGATTATTGTGTACATATGTATCTTTGTGTGTCACAGAGATAAATAATGCACACACGCATACATGTTTCTATCACTTTGTGTGGACCACGTTTTACACACACACACACACACACTCAGGAGCTGAAGACCATTGTGCATGACATGCTAACCGATATCTTTCTGAGAAGAAGTGAGACAGTTTATTACCACCATCTTCAATCGGTGTATTAGCATTCAACAGCTGCCGCTCTCTTATCGCACAGAAACACTGATTTGCCACCATAACTGCAGCAGCATTTATGAATGGGCCCAATCAGGGGCACACAAGCAAAGATGTAGATCCATCACTAGAATCCAGCACAATCACATTAGAGACATGTTTCCATTTTAAATTAGTTAAGCAGAGCACTTAGTGGCATCAGTTTGGGGGACTAATTTTAACACATATTATAGGGGTATATTTTAAAAAGTAAGACTTTCATTGCTTTTCTGTCTTTTTCTCTGCATTTAGCATAAATCACTTGAAGACCTGATGTATCTGGTTTTAGCATCAGCCAAGAGCATTCATCTGCATTTTTACAGTTTCCTCATGACAAATAAGATCAATGTATGTAAATGTTTGGTTATATTGTTTAATATGAGCCCTTCAGAGGTATCAGCCTACAGTGCTTGCAGTTTCAGGGGTTAATATTAAGCCATGGTCATAAAGACGCAGCAATAGATGATGTGCCAAAATTAGCATCTGTGTCAAAAGTACGCTTGTCCGACAAATACAATATAAATGAGAAAGAAGACATATATACACTGCAGAGGTAAATTAAAGTTTTTGCCGTGTAAAAGTAAAATATTTCTGTGACAAAGTACACTGCATTGTAAATACAAAGCTTCAGGAAAGTTATTTCTGCATTAACAATTAGCTATAACAAGGGTTGCTGTTGTTTGTTTTATCATAAGAATAAAGCAGCCAGAAAAATGCAGCTTCCTTTTTTTTTTTTTTTTTTTTTTTTGGCTTCTCCCCATCTAGGGGTCACAGCAGCAGATGATCCACACACATGATTTGGCACATTTTAAAAGCAGATGCCCTTTCGGACACAACCCACTTGAATCAATTTGTGTCCAAGAGTGTCCAATTAACAATGAGCAATAGGGATTGGGTACCTTGCAAAGGGGTACCCCAGCTCTTAACCTGGTGGGGACTTGACCCAGCAACCTTCTGGCTACAAGCAATATTTTCTTTACAGATATTTTGATCAGCCATAATATTGTAATCATCTAAGGTCGACTAAAGCAAAAAGGTTTTCAACAATGTTAAAAAAAGCTAGAAGCTGTTATTATAGCGATGTTTTAAGAAAAACTCATTCAGATGTCAAAAGGAAATACTAGGCTTTTCACATCCCTCAGGCTTGATAGCTACATCTCTGATTGGTAGAGTTCATTATCACATTAGCCACAACCACAAAAGTCATGTCAGAGCCAGTTTTCCCATTCCACATGAAGTAAATGCAATACATAAAGACAAGAAACAAGCTGCAACACTGCATTAAAATTCAAAATGTAGCTATGGAGGTTGCTTGAAAGGAATCATTTACTGTTTATAATAGTAGACATACTTTCATGGCCACAATCCATCTTAGTTCCAGGCTTATATATTTCCATGCATAGAAATATATGTATATATGCATACTGTTGTGAAATGCAGGAATGCGAATCATGTCCATGCACTCAAAGTCAGCGTTGTTTTTTTTTTCTCTGTTCATTTCTGACCTTTTGTTTGCCAATACAAAACCCTGGCTGCTTCATTATTTAAATAAATGGGGATAATGATCAGTAATTGTTGTTTTTCTGCACCCAGGAGCCTAATGCTAATCAGCCAGGCACAGGCTAATGAGGTTAAGACAGCCTCAGCAGTAAACAGTCTGTTGATTTAAGATAACATGGAGCCCAAACCACAAACAGCTCATCCAAGTTCAGCAGTGTTTACTTCCTGCTTGTCAAGAGGTTCAAGGGGTCAGTCATGGAAATGAATTCATATCTGATCAATAAAATGAATTTTAAAGTTCCCTTTATTGCTGCTCCTTCAAATATACAGACACACTTCTTTCTCTTAAATTGTTACCATCTTATTTACCCTTACTTTGCACTAAAGCACACTAATATTTAGGATTTCGCATGGGAAACAGGTTAAGCCTGATGGCAAGTTACCTTTAATTGGGGCCAACTACCAAGTCATTTTTGAAGGGGGGCTGGTGTGAGTCAAAGAAGGAGACGCAGTTGAAACACAGATTTCATAGGATCCTATATAAAAGTCAATGCCTAAAGTGTCGCAACCTCCTCTTTTGCCTCCTTTTCCCACTTCAGCCAATTCTCATCCTCCTTCCCTGGCTCTGCTTGTCACTTGAATCCCCTGTGTCAGGCTTTACTGTTTCCTGCATCACTAAATGTCTTGTCTTTGGGTTCATTAGTCTAGTCTAAACAAAATGTTCACTGAAAAGTTGAAAATATGAGGTGTTGTTATAAAAAAATTATTTATTCACAAAAATGAATCCATGTAGCAAAATCAGTCACTCATTTTCTACAACAAGCCGAGGGTCTGTGGCCTATGTTTGTCAGCTGCTAGTAAATGTGTGTGAGTGTCAGCCCGAAGCAGCTACAGCTTCTGTCCTGGAGGAAATATCTCCTCTGTGATTTCTGACCACGGTCTGCAAGTTAAGCAGGAAAGCTATCACAAACCTAAATCCTGTTGCACTTGAAGCAACAACTATTATCAGCATCAGTTCTGGTGAAACACAACCAGACTTTTGAACGTTTAACTTTCAACCACTGTCACTCGGTGTGTGTGTGAAGCACCTGCACAGACACACAGATCTCTCCTCAGGATTGGGAACATCGAAAATCCGTGATACACAATCTGACTGTGTCAAATACCCTTTACTGCACTTAACATCTGTGCTTATTTCAAAATTGAGCCTATTTAGTACCGGTTTTCAGTACCATCCCCGAGTGTAAAGTAGTGTTACGAGTAGAATCCAAGACTTGATCAGCATGTTGGTAAGAGGCCGCAGTGCCCGTGTTACCCAGTTTACTCTGCAAGCTGATGATTGTCTCCTATCTACAGCATCAGTTCACATAAACAATACTGATCTCGAAACCTGCTTTTAAGTTTTGTTTTTGTTCAACTTCCCAGCTATTATACCGACGTATCCAACTGAGCCTCCTAACCTGAAAACAATTTATCAATTAATTTACAATACTTAGACCTGACGGTGGGCCAGTTTCTGAAACATGAAATGTGCTTGTCACACTCATTTGTATTGTGTATTTTAATCATTGATTAATCCTGACAAAGAATTCAAAACAAAATAATTTTAGGTGACAATGTTAAGTGTATTAGTGGGTTGGTGACTTTGCTAAAATGGTTATTGTAATTAGAGTGTACACACATGGCTACAGGTGAATCAGTTATCAAATAAAACTAATATTACATTATTATTATATGCTCTTCTAAAGCAGCTCTGACTCTGAACTTTAAATGAGATTTATCTTTTTTAAGTGTCAAGTACATCCAGCACTATTCAAATTGTTTCCACCACTAAATATTAAAAAGTCAAAGTGAAGGCTAATACTCCCTGTATGAGGACATGAGTCTATGTACATTCACATTTGTGTCTGTGTGTGTGAGAGAGAGAGTGTGTGGGTGCGTGCGCGTGTTTGGGGGGGGGGGCGGGTTTGGGGGGGGGGGGGGGGGGGGGGTTATAGTGATTTATTTTCTGTTTAATCAGGTTTGGCAGTGCAGACTGAGCTCCAGCTCAGCATCAAGGTGTATTTATGGTGTATGTGTGTGTGTGTGTGAGTCAGAGACCATATTTATAGCTCTAGTCCAATCTGTGTTCTATCCAGCTGCAGTGAAGAGATAAAGGTTTTCCAACTCAACACAGAGTGGCACAACACACACACAAACTTGTTTTTATATCTTAGTGAGGACACATTGTTGACAAAATGCATTCCATAGCCCTTACTTACTAAGTGTCTAACCTTAACCTTTAATCCTAACCCTAAAACCAGGTCCTAAACATGAAAAAGCACTGTAAAGGTGCAGGGCCCAGACAAAATATCTCAATAAGCTCAAAATGTTCCCATATATATATATATATATATATATATATAAATGTGTGTGTGTGTGTGTGTGTGTGTGTGTACACACATTGAATTGCATGACTTCAGAGTACATTACATGACTTACATTGATTTCCTGGAGACTTACTCTAACCTTAACCTTAACCATAATTACAACTAACCTAATCCTGACCCTAATTTTAACCTAAGCCCAACCTCAGTCTATCTTTATAACACCTTCACCTTAAAATGTAATAATTTAGATTATGGGGATTTGATTTTTGTCCCCATAAGGAAGAAAAGTCCCCATAATGTGACTGTGTAAACAGATTTAGGTCCCCACAATCTAAGGAACACAAACAAACAAACTTGTCTTTGCATCTTAGTGAGGACAAATAGTTGACAAAATGCATTCCGTAGCCCCTTACCCTAACATTAATAACATGAAAAGGCTGCATTTCATGGAGATTACAGTAAAAAAGAAAAAATAATTTATTGTGTTGAATAAATTCAATATAACCATAATTCTGTAATTCTTAATTTAGGGGATACACGGTCACTTTTTAAATGTGTACTCCTCATCTTACTGTATAATTAAAGTTTTTTTTTTTTTGTTTTTTTTTTGAAGATTTAGTCAACACCTCTGGCCAGTCATATATGATACATATAATGACTGGTAAAAAGAGCAGGCTTTACTTTTTGTTGTTGTTCATCTGTTTGTTTGTTTTTGTCACATTAATTCATTTACTCGTGTTTCTTATGTTTAAACATTGTGCACAGACTGAACATTTTTACAGATTATGTCTTCTAAATCTGTAACCTATGATTCTGGTCCACTGAAAAATCATATTCATATTTCATGGTTTTTAGGTTTTCAGAATAACTAAATGGTTAGATTTTGTTTAACACTTTTAGAAAACTACAGTGGTCCATGCAATGCAATGCATTTTTTGGCATTTCATGAAAAGACAACTTAATCCTCGTGGACACCAATACCTGGTCCTAAGGAGGCAGAAGGTTATTTCTGAGAACTGGTTAAGTTTGGAACTTTGATTGGAGTTGTGTAGGTTAAGGTCAGGTCAGGTTATGGTTAAAGTTTTGGTTAGACTGTCCAAAGGAAGTCAGTGAAGAGGTGTACAAACTTCAGGTGTACAAACAGGTGTACAAACTTCTATGTGTGTGTGTGTGTGTGTGTGTGTGGCCTTCATTCCTGATTAACAGACATTTTTAAAGTGTTGTCAGTGCCACTTCGCTCCTTGGTGGCTGCTGCATTCCCCTCGTTAGCCGACATCACATCAGCATATGTTTGTTCATTATTTCATGCGTGTTTTGTGTATGTGTGTGTGTATGTGTGTGGTTTACCGGCTAATTCAGTGTGAAGCCTACAAAGTCTTTGGAATCTGCACTGTGTCATTAAAAGAGTCCTCATGGATTAGAAATACTAAAGAGAGGAAGGAGAGGTGGTGGTGGAAATAAGAGGCAGAGGAAGACAAGTGACTGGAGGTAAGCATGTTGAGGACTGTGGGAGGAGAAAAAGGATGACGCTAACGCTGCAAAGAGTGAGGAGCGAATGACGGAAAAAAAAGGAGGGAGGATGATAAAAGGGTGCGGATGCAGAGGGAATTAGGAAAGAAGGAAGTAAAGAGGAGAATCAAGGGAAAAGAGGGAGGTGGTAAAGAGAGGAAAAAAATAGAAGAGTAGAAGGGTAGGAACAAAGGGACATATGAGGCACAAGACAGAAAGAATTATCTCTAGTAGTTAGTATTATAGTTATATATTAACTTTTTTTTCTCTTTTTCTTCAAAGTGAAAGGCTACTTAATGCTCCTTAAAATATCTGGAATTCAATGATGAACCCGTTAATGCCCTGCTCTTAATTATCTTGAAGTATTTCCTCGTGAACAGGCAGATAGAAAACTGTCTCAATTGGAGTCTTTTTTCCTCTCTTCATATTCTCAATTTCCTCAGTGTTTCACTGTCATTGCAGCCATGCTTGTAGTGGCCCCTTGTTTCTGCCTCCATTATTAGCTTCTGGACCCTCTGTCTCCATCATCTACGGATCTCCCCTGTCCTAGCAACATCTCCATTAGGCTGCACAGGGCAAGCAATTGCACCGACATTCAACCTTCATAATAAACAAGAAGGGGGGAGTAGTATGAGTGCTGAAGCATGTTTCTGTGTCTGTAACAAGCAGACAGTATGTGCATTTTAAACCAGCCTATTTCGCAGCATCTAATGCGCCATTTAAACAAAACAAACAAAAACCTGGTTTAAGTTGGCCAAAATAAATATCATATTAAAATTTGACGTGAAGCATGAACAAAAATTTCTTTTACGTCTTTTTTTAAAAAAAGAACTTATCACATGGTACTAACCTTGTTAATGAGATTTAATGATCACGACTTCTCAAGTTTGATGAAGCTTGAGAAATGGAAGCTTGGCATCTGCTCTGACAACAGTTACTGAGTCAATAAGGGTGTTTTCAAAAACAAAAAGCAAAAAAAAAAAAAAAACGAAAAGAAAAGAAAAGAAAACATCAGCTTCTCATTACCCCAGTAAATCAGACATGTAAACAAAACCGTTTTTCTTTCACAATCATAACCAATCTTCTGAGACAAAACAAAAGAGCCAACAATACCCTTTAAGCAGCAGGATTTTGTCTTCCCTGAGGGAGGAACTTTGAACAAAGCTCAAATGCATTGGGCAAGTCTGTGTTCCCATGAAAACAACTGGTAGAGCAGCCAAGGCTCTCGCTGCTGAGACGAGTGATTTATGTAAAGGCTGTCAACTCGACTGGAGGGAAGGAGAAAAAGTCTGCAAGGATTCACGGGCATGTGTGCATATATGTGTGCGCAAATGTGTTTGTTTGTGTGGGAACTTCTGTGTATATGTGCATTAAATGTATTTAACTTGTCTCTGCAATGTGCAGTATACAACAATGATTTCGGTCATCCCACACAGAACAGATGCACAAGTGTTCACACACTGTGTGTGTTGTCTTTGTTTGCGGTAAATTGTATATGCATGTCTCACAACCAGCAGCAGCACTCATTTGTTTTTCCACTTTCTCCCAAACTATGTCCTTATTTCTCACTCTTTCTCTATCTTCTCTTCCTCCCTGGTCATCCCCACCTGCCTCATCACCTATCAAAATGCACTTATGTGGAAGCTTTTGGGCATAATCGATGAAAATCCAAATTTGCTGCAACGTTGTGTCTGTGTCTCTGCATGAATGACATTGATCGAAGCTGGAGAAATCCACAGCAGACCTGCTGCAATCATCATAACAGAGTTGTGAGGACAAAAATACATTTCAAATTAGCTTTGATGATGTAAAGTGTGTGCTCCCTCCCTCCCTCCCTCCCTCCCTCCCTCTCTGTCTGTGATGTGATGTGATGTAGATTCGTGAGATGAAATGGAGCTCACGTGCTGCACCCTCTAAAGCTGCAAGATAATTAAATGCACTTTAGTGGAATAAAGTAATTGTATAACTGTTTCCTTGTTAGCCATGACTGAAAGAACACTGGCTGAGATAAAGAAAAGAAAACTGTTAGAAAGGAGAAACTAAAGAAAAAACAAATTAAAGAAGGTGATGAAAAAGTTGGTAAAGGGAAAGCAGAGAAAATGAAAAGGGAGACAACAAACCATCTGGACAATGAAATTAAATTTTAGATTGGAACCAAAAATCTTTTGGTCAATGTATGCTTTATTGTAGTTGCACCACAATAAAACAAAACTGAATTTAGTGTCAATTCACAATATTGAATCCCTTCTTCTTGATGGGCTATAAAATCAAGCCACTATTTCAATTTCCCGTGTCATATAACTGTTGAATTCTTAGTATATGTAAGCTTCTCTTTCTTGCTCTCTTTTAAGCTGTCAATTGGTTTCTATTTGATACAAACCAGAATGGAAATCTTTTACAGACTCTAAAAATACTCACTTAGGGTCAGTGTTGGGGTAATGCGTTACAAGAGTAATATATTGTCGTATTATTAATTTGAATAAAAACTTACGCATTGCTTTAAATCGACCTGAAATGGTAGAAAACTGAATGCACCGTCCTTGTCTTGGTTGTGTGCTGCTGTAGATATGAGGCACTTATGGCTTTGATCACAGATAGAGGCAGAATGTGTCCCTGCACGACTGCCATTCGCATCCGTGTGAAACAGTGTCAGCCATATTTTCTCACATCTAACCAAATCATTTTTTTTCCCCCTAAAGCAACCACAGTACCTCCACAGTGTCACAAAAGAGACTCTCTTTTATCTCACATCACCATAATAACTCAGGTTCTGAATATGACTTCATCCCGACCAGGTTATAGCTTCAGAATAAAATACCCCAAAATTCATTTAACTGTTTCTCTTCTTGATGATATTCTACATGAGAGATTTAGATTCTCAGAAAAAAAGAAAAAAAAAATTTGTTTATTATATAATTACCTATGACACTGAGCAGACTAACAGGAAAGCCGACAGCTTTATTCACAAAATAATCTTTCAGATGATAAGGTAACATCTGAGGTGAACAGACACTGACATTCATGCTGAATATATCAAATCACCAAACAGTGAAAGACTTATGAATGAGCAGAAGTATAAAACATTAATGATCAATCAATGATGATTTTATGAACTTGTTTTTCTGTCTGTTTCTTGTGGCTGGTTTTGTGGGTAATAAATTATTAACTTTAATTAATTAATTTATTGGTAATTAATTTATTAATTTATACTCTGAACCCTGATTTGCCCCAGAACCTTTTGAATTTCCCGGGATCTTTTATTGATGATTATGATATAATAACAGTTTAAAAAGCTCTACAGTCATTACATTAATAAACCAACTCACTAACTTACACCATCAGCATTTCAGTCACTGAAAGAAAGCATGGCTGTGTTAAATTTGATTCATTCACTGAATTAGACGAGAGTGACCTTATGTGAACCAAACCTCAGCCTCACCTGCTGTCTACCTTCCTGCAGGTGTTTTGGAAAGTAATATTGTAACTTAACATTACTTTCAAACAAAAGAAATTAGTAATATATAAGATATTAAATTTTCTAAGTAACTTAGCCATCATTGCTTAGGGTTATAAAATCCATCGTGTAGGTATGTCTGTGTTACAGCTTTGTGATGCAACACAGTACAGACTATTCAAATGAAAGTGGCACTTAAATTGATGCTTGCACAGATCAGAAAAGTTTCAAGAGTTTGCTAAATGATTAATGTAGGCAGACAAATGATTAGGAGCCAGCAGATTCATTGGGCGGTGGGGAATGGTGCACTTCAGTTCTGGTAATGTGTTGTAAAATAAGGTGGCAAATGAGCCAAAACTGCATCCTATAAATTATTGAAAATGTGTAGGAAATGAAGCCAGTAACTATTCCATGAGTAATGTGATGCATTGTTTTCCCTAAAGGCTCCATCTCCACATTTACATAATATGACATTTACACTATTGACAATGAGCTGTAGAAAAGGATTTCTTGGCTTCCCTTAATTTAGTAATCGTGTTGCTTTGGCAAAGTTAAGATTCGTAGAACACAATTGCCACAGCTACATTTACTTAACTTAAAATTATTTTTTATATGACGATGTGAAGTGTCAAATCGTTGACTTACATAAATTATACAGCTGACACAGAGGGCTCTAATTTTCGTAGATGAGGCCAGGCACAGGTGTGCTGCGCCAAGGGGGTGCAGGCGCATTTTGCAAGTTTCCTGCACAACACAGGGTGCGCTGCTCAGCCAGGCACAACTACTCCTCTGTCCCACCTCGATCTCTCCTACCAGCAAGCAGCAAAGAGAGGGAGAGAAGGCGTGACTGGATTTAACACAGTCTTCACCAATCAAATGAGCTCCTCTCCTCACCTTTAAATGTGCTGTGGCGAGGCGCAGTGCAAGTTTCATTTCACCATGGACTAAGGAGACAGCTGCAGTGTCAGACGGAGGAAAACTGATGTTCCGGTCTGTGACGTCCAAGCTCCCAGTGGCCAAATATATGATCACATGAACAGACCTCCACAGGCTGATGATGCAAAAGGAGCCAAAAGGAGGTTATCAATATTATTATAAGAAGGGGACTAGTTCAATTAATCAATAAAACTGATGTCAACACCATTTTGTTTCATGAGTAATTTTGTGTATCTTTAATGTGATTGAGTAAATTGTGGCCAAAAATGTATAAACGCAAAACATTTAAGGACAGAGCTGTGAAGGAGATGGTCTCTCACTTGCACCTGGCTGTGCCCAGCTGTGCACCCTGCACAAAACTTGCAAAATGCGCCTGGACACACCCCCTTGGCGTGGCGCACCTGTGCAGTGCCTGGCCTGGTCTACGAAGTTAGAGCCCGACCAGGTTGGAGCTGGCGAAAACGCACCTTCAGCACAGCCTTTTGGCACGAAATTGTCACTACGCCAAGGTGAATCTGTCGACACATCCCCCTTTTGCACAGCCACACCCATCTCTGCTTGCCTCAGTCTACCAAAGTGCCAAATTTGCTGCGCACGGTGTGCTGGACGAAATTACCACTGCGCGGGCTGCGCCACCTTGCACTACGCCACGAAATTAGAGCCCAGATAGTGCATACAGCTTGGAGTTTGCTCTCTCCACTTCCTGTCAAATAATTTAAAACAGAAAAGAAGATAAGTTTATATGGGTCACATAATGACATTTCCTAATATCCTAATCCTAATATTCACCCATGAAAAACATAGCAGATTTTTTTTCCCCACACATTTGTTTAACATTTGTTAAAACTTTTTCAAATTTTAGTTCTGAAGAATTGAACAGACCTGAAGAAGCCTCTTAGATGCGAGGTGAAATGTCTTCAAATTTAGAAAAATGAAGCCTTGAAGTAACATTCAGCCATCAAAGGATAACTCTGTTGTTTTTTTTTAATATACCCTGTGGTGTATCCATTTTGGCTATTTCTCATTCCTGGGGGTAATGTGTTGGTTAAATGTGTATTTGCAAAGCAGATGTTTATTGTTATTTTATAGAGCCTGTGGTTTTCTATCACTGGCCTTTTCAAATCTTAAGAATGGTATCATTTTACATAGAGTAAATATTCAAGACTCCTGCCATTGATCCATAAATCTAATGTATGCTCAATTTTTTGAGCATACATTAGATTTAATGTATGTAATGTATACATCAAAAGTTTTAAGCAACAATTAATGTTATGTGTAGATCTGAAGTTGCCTCTGGAATATGAGATTTTGGTCAGATTGCACAGGTTGTAAAACTGACTCAACTCTGACAATGAGCGTTTCACTGTAAAAACCTCAGGAGGACTGAGCTCTGTCCTGACCTGCTCGTGACATACAGTGCTTGATCCATCAAGGTTTCCCTTACATAAACGGAAGCTGTAAGCCATCACTTTTAGGGACCCATAGAATCATGTCACTGTCTGATATTAAAGCTTTGAAAAGGTTGGGCCACTAATGGCATAATCTTCTTCTCTCTAATACAATAATTCCTCCCTGTATTTAAATGAGTTCAGCTGAGGCTTCTGTCCTTTTCTTCTGTGTGTGCCTTTAATCACCGATAACAGTTGATATAAAGCATGCCACTCTTTAACTACACGATGATTCCATGTAATATCCTCTTAAATCTAATTGTGGTCTCTATGATGCTGTCTGATGTTAACTTACAACTTACAGTGTAAACATAATGCATTTTTGTGTATAGATTTAAAAAAATATACTGTATATAGCTTGGTCTACTCTTAACAACTGTGAGCGCAGTGTACTGCAACCACAACACTGCAACTACAGACAAGACACAATCTAATTTAAACCACTTAACAAAAAATATAATCTATATGTTTTCCTACATGAAGTGTTTTTTTTTTGGGGGGGGGGGGGTGTCATAAATTGACACAAACCTCAATTTCCTGTCAGAAAAGCCTGTCTAATAGTGAGGCAAAGTGGTGAACATACAAAGTGGTGATAACTTGTTTCTTAAATGACTAAAATCTATTGTTATGTTGCCCCAAGTTGCAGCCATGTTTCTTTGGGTCTGTCCTCGTCCACCCCCCACTCCCCCCCCCAGCTATCTCTCAGCACAGAGCACAGTCACAGTCATACACTCCCACTTCAAAGACGCAGGAATACACAGCAAAAATGACAACTTAGAGAAAACCCTGCTCTCTCACAGGATAATAATTAAACATGGCAGCCACCCTAATTGTGATGTTTGTGAGTATGGCTCTGCAGGGAGCCTGTCCTTCACAGCATGGCCTTGTTTTCGTATTTTCAGCGGAAAAACTATACTCTATGGTGATTTCCTCGAGTTTAAAAGAAAATATGTTAATTTTCACTCACAGTGCAGCATGCTGCTTGCTCAGTAACAATCAGCATTTCCCAAATGAGAAACGTTTATTGCTGCAAGTTAAGAATGACTCACAATGTCTGGAGTCATTCACACATAGATGCAAATCAGACGGTAGACTTGAGTAAGGGAGACAGTGTGCAAGTCGATGATGCTGCATTCGCATGTTTTCTTTTGATTAACCATTAAGGAGGTTATTGCGAGTCAATTAAACAATTAACAAAAGCTCTCACTGATTAAAAACATATAGGCCACATTTCTGCAAAGTGTCCCAAAGACTTTCAGCATCAGCATTTATGGCACAGAAATCTCTCCCTCTTCTCTCTCCATCCATTATATAAATGGTACCTCTATGGTGTACTTTTTGAACAAATTCAATTTACATTGAAGGTCCACACACTTTTGACATTTATAGGAAGGGTGAGGTGAACAGACATGCACAAACAGAGGGGGGCAAAGTGACAGCAGCAGGGAAACCGCACTTGTGATGCTTTTTGGTGTGTCTCCATCAGGTGGTCCTGGCTGCTTTCACTGCAGCAATGATCCTTTCCAGCTATGATGCTGTGCCCGCGACACTCTAGCATCTTTTCACCTTTCACTTTCCCGTGGAGCACATAGTCATGTCCTTGTCTCCTCTGACACAAAAAGAACTAGTGGCTTCCCCGTAAACACAGCTTTGCCGAAAAGTTGTCTAATCGTGTCGTTTAAAACTTGTCTTTATTTTCAAAAGTAGAGGTCACAAAATAATGTTTGCTGTGCGCCGTGCAGCACATATTGACTGACTGTCCAACTAATACATGAGCACCAATGTGCACTCCAATGCTGTCTGAAGGTGAGGGATTGCATCTACCTGAAAATGACACATATCAAATTGGCCATTTGTTCTGTTATTGAATTGTCATTATGATAAATAAGAGAGATAGATAAGGTGCTTTATACAAAGCCATTCGTAAATGGGCACAAAATTAAGTTATTCAGCACAGTGCAAAAGTACAGAGAGGCAAATCATGGAGAAACTCGGAGGCTGCGTCATCACATTTATTTAAAAAAAAAAAACATAACAAAACTAACTAACATAATGAAAATGATTAATTCTCATTCTTTATCCTTTAGTGTGTGAGGTCAAACTGCTCCAGCAGTTCCACAGCTGAATCTGAGCTGCAGTGGTAGCTCAACTTTGTCACTCAATTGGACTATTGCCCTTGCCCCAGTATACAAGCACTAGTGGGGAATCAATTTATTGAATGAAGTGTGTCTGCCTCTGCTTCCCTGGGGGCAAAACGTCTTCTTTCATCTTGTTAGTATTAAGTGGTTTCCGGTTTAGTATGCGGCCAGGTGTTAGCATGTCAAGTGCCATTTAGAGTCTTCCTACCGTTAACTTAAAAGTATCCATTATTTTAAGCTGACGAACCATAAAATCTGTCCCCTTGTAAATCCAAAAAATGGACTGACCTGATTATTTTTTAGTTTTAGTCACACTAACACAATAATTAGTTGAAGTGTTAACCTCATTATAAACAGAACAATAACGTCAGTTTCATGGGTTTACATTAGTCCACGGGACAATAAGCCCCAAATTCAAACACTGTGATTGCTTCCTGCTTGGAAGGCTCGTCACTTTTGTGTTGACTTTCATCCACATCATTCACAAAACTGGGGTGGGGTTGAAACAATAGTGAGAGCTCTCTGTTGTGTATTACTTGAATAAAGGGGGGGGGGGGGGGATCCCTTCAAGGGAATGAAGTGACATTTACAACCACAATCCCTTCAATGACTCTTTGCTCAGCTTGTTCCTCCGACCCTACAAAGCCAAGCAAATGTTCATCCCCTTTTAACCCAACTGCGCATTTACATAGAGACAAAGTAGTATAAAGTGCACAACTGTCCAAACAAAGCAAGAGTGAATGGAGCAGAGGAAAGGGAAAATCCTCCACTATTAAAGCTTTGTTTACAGTGTATCAACAACCTTATGATTGTCTAATCTGTTAAGTGTGTGGCTATTGTCTGGCTATCATCTGAAGAGGATGGCATCATTTTTTTTACCCCCTTTTACCCTGTGCTGCTGTTATGTAGTACCACAAAGGAGCTTAGTGTAAGCAGTTAAAGAGGCCGCTCTTAGCCATAAAGTGTGCCTGCAGCGCCCATTATATGGTGTTGATAAAGGGATTTTGTATCAGTGAAGTGTTTGCCACTCTAAAGGACAACTGACCCAAAAAGACAGCTATTGTATTAAGCTGTGTTTAACCTTATCTGTTGGGCTAAAATGATTTTAAATTGAAGTTTTTGGACACATCATATGCATTTAGTCATTTCCAACTTTTGACTTGTTTTTGTGTAAAGCTGCTTTGCCTTGCCCACTGTCTTAAAATTAACTCAAAATTAACTTTACCAAAACTCAAGTTTTGGTAAACTTTTATGAACCCCTTCCACTAATGTGTGTATGTATATATATATACATACACACACACTACTGTTTAAAAGTTTGGGGTCACCCAGACAATTTTGTGTTTTCCATGAAAACTCACACTTTTATTTATCAAATGAGTTTCAAAATGAATAGAAAATATAGTCAAGACAATGACAAGGTTAGATCGAACCCACAAATGTGACGCTCCAGATACTCAACTGACTCAAAGGAAGGTCACTTTTATAGCTTCTCTAACCAGCTAAACTGTTTTCAGCTGTGCTAACGTAATTGCACAAGGGTTTTCTAATCATCCATTAGCCTTCTAACGCAATTAGCAAACACAATGTACCATTAGAAGACTGGAGTGATGGTTGCTGGAAATGGGCCTCTATACACCTATGTAGATATTGCATTAAAAACCAGAGGTTTGCAGCTAGAATAGTCATTTACCAATTCTGATTAGTTTAATGTTATCTTCATTGAAAAGCAGTGCTTTTCTTTCAAAAATAAGGAAATTCGTAAGTGACCCCAAACTTTTGAATGGTAGTGTATACATATTTCAAATACTTTTATGCTTGCACCATTTTTTCACCTTGCTATGGTCATGATTGAGTTTATGTGAGTGGGTCTAAGCCTTTCCCTCACTGTAACATGACTCCTTAGGCACAGAGAGTGGTCCATTTGTCACCTTTCTCACTAAGTGAGGAGCAGATTGGTCTTGAATTTATGTCTGTGTCTGGCAGACAGCTCTGTGTGACACTGCTTCTGCTCCAGGAGGTGTGTGTTGAGTGTCACAAGTGAGAAAATAGGGATATGAGAGATGTATTCAAGTTTAAATAAATACACTTTCCCTCTCACATTAGTTTAGTTGACTGTTGAAATAAATAAATCAAAGTTACAATCAAAACAGTTTACTTCCACAGTTCTTTCAATATACTCTGTAATATCAGATTTAAATATTGTGCATGTATTTGGCATATACTGTATGGTTGGTTGGTTGGTAGGTAGGTAGGTAGATGTGGCATGTGACTATAGAAATGTGATGAAGAGCATGTGATTCATGTTGAAACTGTAGTCCTCACATGTCCAAAATGTTAAACCAAAACACAAATCACAAATCATCAAATTTGCAATTATCAGGGGACATTTAAGATTTGGTATCTTGCCCAGGTTGACTGGATGCTGTTATGCTGTTAATTTAGGTGGAAGAGGAGGAAATGGTTACTCATTAAATATTAATAAAAATCATCAACAAATATAATTCAGTTCAATTTGGGAAAAATGCTCAGTTGTCCTTCTGGAGGGAGCCCATAATTTGGTTTATCTACTTATTCCATTATATTTACTATAAAGACATAAAAACCTACCAGTTTGTTGTATTTTACAGTAATAAATCATACTCAGGATGGATTAAATTGTTTGTTGAGAAAAACACACTGTTTCTCTCACAGTATCCAGTGATTAGACAGCTTTTATTATACCATTGCTCTTTGTCTTCACCGCTGTCCTGCATGTGTTTCTTCCCTGCTGAGACTAGAGGGATGTTAGATTGGGAAAAATGACCGAGGAAGAGAGGGAGAGTGAGGTGAGATAAGAGAGGTAAAGAAGAATGGTTGGGGGGTGAGGCAGCCAATTTGACCACAAGTGGACAACTCTCACTACAGGTACTGTATGAATACACAATCTGTGTCCAGAAAACTCCTCAACTTTTTTCTTCCTCTATCTGACTGTCACTCACGCTGATCACAGGAGACACATCCAGGACATATGTTGATGCCAGGTGTGAACAATTGTACTTGCACTACACTGTCTAACAGTGATCGGATCGCTCAGGATGGATGGAGGATGGCAGGATCAGGTGAAGAAGGCGGTGTTTGCCATACAATTCTTTGTCTGGGTTTAGCAACACAAACATGAACCTAAAGCACTTTGATTACTAGTTTAAGTCAACAGTATTAACAGTAATATTCAATAATATATATATATATATTTTAAAAATAACATTTGCATAGTGCAAAATCAGGACCAGACTCAGAGATGCTGGTTTAGGTTTGAGTGAAACCTAGTATGATCTATGTATGTTGATCTATGTATATTATCTGGATAATAAACACATTTTCATAGCCCTTTGCTTTTACTGCAAATCTGATTTTTGTTATCTTCTCTCCATCCTGCCTCCATTATGCCTTGATTCTTAAATATGCAAATGCAGATTTCATGCATGTGTCTGCAAACATGGTGATTTTATATTGTAGACTTGCTGCAGGAAAAAAGAGGAAGTTAATATGAGCAAGAGCTAATAGACTAATCAGATTAGGTAATTCTGCAAAGCATTAACATACAGCCATACAGATAAAATATCTAGATACAGCTCTGAAGGGAGATGCACCTCCATGGAGGCCAAACAAACCCACATTACACTAGCCATTTTGCAAAAATAGAATCTCCACCAAAATATACAAACTCTTAGATAAAACACAATTAGGGTGTATTGATTATTTAATCAAATATATGCAATATTTACCAAAATATCAAAATGATTTGACATTCTGAGCCTGAGTTCAACATTCAAATAATTACAACAGAAAAAGTACAAATTGAATAGATATATTAATTCTGATTAATGTATCATTACACCCTTATTTATTATGTCTGAATTACAGTATCCTAACAAAGTATCCTGACCAGCACCAAATTTGATGGAAATGCATTCAGTATTTTTGTTTACCGGCTAAGAAACAAACCAACAATGAAATATAGGAGAAAGTGCTCCTTTCTGTAGGAGCTAACCGGGAAAAAGACATCAAAGGGAGAAGTATAATGATGAAATACAAACTTCTAAGATTAAGACTGACATGATGTGTTTGCTCAAGAAAAGTCAATATTATATTTATAACATGCTCACTCCTTTCCAGATTGCTTTCTTTTTAAAGTAAATACTAAGATGCAACAAAGAGACGCATTGTTTCTCACCATTTGTACTAGCAGACATCGGGCATTTCCCTCCTTATCTTACTGCTACTACTGCATCATTAATGTGATGCAATACACATGAAATGTGCATTTTGAAGTCTATGAAAGTCTTGTCTTAATGAATACTGGTGACATATACCTCACAACTAACTGCTGTACCAAACGGTTTCACACAGATTTGACTGGTAAATTAGGAGTGGGAGACCCAGGGTAAGTCCTGATACATAACTCATGATAACAATAATATCATCAAACTGCCATTCCTTGATAAGTAATATCTTATGGTGTCTAACTAAAGATTAAAAATGCCTGTAAAAAGGTAAACTGCAGGATTTGGAGTAGCAAATAGTGCGTGTATTTTGAGAGCACATTGTGTCAGGAGGTTTAAAGAAAATGATATTTGGGATGGAAAAAGTTAATCCCAACCTCAAATGTATTTGTCACACAGAATCACACACACACACACACACACACACACACACACTGGGTGAATTGCTTAGGCGACTCTTGGTTGCCCCCTCCTGATCAGCTCAGGGGCATTTTTATTTTCATAGTACTGCATCCTTTCAGGAATCAAAGCTGCTCCTACTGGGACATTCACCCTCCTTTGTCTCTCTTAGCCTACATAAACATCTTCATTAAGCTTGCTGCAGCTGTAGCTAAAAGAAGAATGGTTTGTCATTAAAACCAAATTAAAGCCACTGAACTTGAGACATTTATTTGGAAAAATTGCCGAAACACATTCTCATTATTGGAGTAATTTGTAATCGCAATTTGTCTTTGAAATCTTTTAAAAGTAATTTTCATGCAAAATTGTAATAAAATGAGAAATAATTTCCAAGCGTGGAATGCTGTCATATATGTCTATTCATTTCTATCCTGCTTACCGGCATGTATGCTGTCAGCTTGTGACCAGAGTCTTCACAAAAAAACCAGAGAGGCATACGCCGCTGAAACAATTGATTATTGACACTGAGACAATAACCAGAAATTAGCCTGTAAGTCATAGCAAAATGGCAGAGGAAGTGCAGTCAAAATATGCAGTTCCACTATAGATTCAGTGTTTTAGGGGCAGACAGGTGGGGGTGGGCTGCAGTTTTCTTGTGTAGTCTACTATTTCTAGTTCTTCGTAGACCACATCTTTAAAGTATATGTTTTAAAACCATGCAGCCTCCTCTTTGTTTGTTGAAGGGACCTAAAAATATGAGCTTGCTTACATGGACTTTTGATTGGTTCAATAAGTGTATTGCTGAGCCCTTGATACCATGGCTCCACTCTACAATCACTGCTGAGCAGCTCTTGCACCAAACCGTTAATCAAATTTATATAATTAGGAAGTTACATTGAGATAAAAATATGTCTGACAATTGAAACTCAATTTACAATCAATAACATAAGACAACAGTATACAAATGGTGCACACAGAGAACGAAACACAAGACAGCAATAATTATGCATTAATCTGGTAGTTAATTAAAGCAACTGCAGCTTGCAGTCAGTACTTTCTGTGATCTTCATTTTAAGAACTCTAGGATTTTGAGGTTGATGACTGCAACCCCAGGGTTTGTGTGATAATCTACACTTTCCGGGTTTTCTTAACATATCTAATTTGGTTATTATAAGAAAGGTTTCTAAAGGACAAAAGATAAACAGTAACTAAAGCATTATTTTCCTTAGTAACTGTAATATTATTTTTTTTCAATTGATAATCCCTTACACTCATCTTACTTAAGGTTATACAGTATATTACTTAATTCATTGTCTACAGCTTTATCCTCCAAATGAGAGTCTGGAGCTGGAGCCAATCCGAGCTGACATAGAGCGAACGGCAGGGAACACCCTGGACAGTTTACCAGTCCATTGCAGGCTCAACACAGAAAAACTATTCACACTCACATTCACACCTATGGTCAATTTTGCAGTCCAATTAACCTCTGCATGTTTTTGGAATGTGAGAGGAAACTGGCGTATCCAAAGAAAACCTACATGAACACGTGAAGAACATGTAAACTCCATACAGAAAGGCCCTCTGTCAGACCGGGTCATGAATCCAGGTGTTTTTGCTGTAAGGCAACAGTGCTTGCTATGTTGTGTGGCCCAAGTTATGACTGCAATATGTTATTGAGTGATGTGTAAACACTGTCTATGCGCAAATAAAATTCTAATTAATCAAAGACAAACAAATGAACTAGGTAATTGCAACCTTGGTTGTTCTATCACAGATAGACGAAGGGCTTTAGGTGATAATTAAATATTTTCTTGACAGTGCAAGATGTAGAGGCACATTACACTTCCTCTAAGTGATTGGTGTCTTGGCCCTGTACCTGACACATCTCCCCCTTCCAGCTGTGGCCTGCTCAGAGTGATAGATGGAGGCACACATCAGTGTCTGCTTCAGGGGATATGGAGTATAAAAAGGTATCTCTTAGGAAGACACAGCTTATGTGATCTGGAGTTTGGCCTGGTGAATTCTCCTGCTGTAAATTTTCTTGCTAAGTGATAAAGTATTGATGGTAGAGATGTGTCTCTCACTGTGGTAGGGTGTTTCCCTCTCCCTTTTAGTATGAGCAAGATGCAGCATATAACAAATTGACGATTCTCACAGGATGCGACATGTAGGAAGCTGTTTAGACTGAACATCACATTGTTTTGTTTTTCAACTCTCGTCGCCATGTGGCTGATTATTATTCCTCTCAAATGAAATACATGGTTTCCTTGGGTTGGAACTAAACAGCCTTTAAAATTAGACTGTGATGTTTATTGTCCTTTGCATGTGAAGTAAAGCTCATGGAAAAGTTTGTGCCAGTGGATGATGATCCCTGAGAGCCTGAAACATTACACGAACAGAATGAATGTGTATGTTTGTCCTTAAAAAAGTTTATATCTCACACTCCTCACCTCTCTCTGTCCACGTGGATGGGAGTGGATGGTGAGATATCTGTGGTCCATGTGGCATTCTAGAGATTAAAGATGTGGAGATTGAGATAGTTTGTGTGGCAGGAATTACTGAAAGTAACTGGAAGGAAACAGATAAGCCAGTAGAGCCGAGCAGAGGAGCTACATACTAGGGTAAAAATAAATTGTTTGTCAAAGTGCCAAGTTATGGCACATGGCTCACATTGCTTACTGTAACATTATGCATTTACACTTAATATACAGCTGATCAGTTACAACATTCTTTGGTCTGTAATTTCCATAGACTGTAAATTAGAAATTTAACTCAGCTGGTTAGCGTAGAAGATGAGAAAGATGATGAGAAAGATGAGAAGATGAGAAAATGAGTCCATTTCTCACTTGATTTCTAACATCAGTAAACATTTTCTGAGGGTTTCATGGTTCCAATCGCTAGTCTTTCTTTTCTAAAACAGAACTTTGTAAATTACATCCCCCATTTGGAAATAGTCACATACTGTATGAGTGGGCACCAGTGTGGTAAGTTCATCATCAAATGAACTTACAGTTTTGAAAATGGACATGCAATTGAAATTACAGTTCTCAAGAATTCACACCAAGAGTTTATTTTACAACCAGAAGACTTTCTTACATATTTAGTATATATTTCATATTTCTATTTAGCAAACCATTGCTGTGTAAAAAAATACATTTATTGATTTGCCAAATAAAGGCTGGTGAATCTGTCAATGTAGACTCACTGGTGGACATCCTGTTGCAAAACAGTTTGGATCAGAAAGCAAAAAAAAGTGTTAAATTTTTGGTTAATGTTTGACTGACGGATTGACTGAATGACTGACTGACATTTATTATGGAAGCTTGCTAATTTTGTGAACTTTTGGAGATCTTTACTATTTGATTAGGCTTGATTGTCTCTTAAGCACTTAACATTTGTTAAGAAAAGTGCTATACAAATAAAGTTTATTATTATTATTATTATAAGCTTAGAAAATGTTTTAAAATATAAGTTACAATTATATCATTTGCAAGAGCTGGGCCGATTGGACATTGACATTCTAACTTTTGTCCACCACAGAAACAATCTGTGCTCATCTTGATCACTTAGCAGACATGACATTTCTGCACTCATATACTCATAAAAGTACCACCTTTTCTCATTGCGGACCTTTTATTTATTTATTAGAATATTTATTTATTATTTGCTAAATACGTGTCCATTAAGTAAGTGTGTTCAAAGGACTACTTTTGCACAAATGGCATTTTTTAAAGTACTCTTTTTATGAGACTGAGGCACAGTGCAGGGTCACACAGGCCTCTCTCCAGGTACCAAACAAGGGAAATCTGCAGAGGTTAATTAAACACTCAAAATTGAGTAAATGGTTGGCCTGTGATGACTGGGTGTACCCGGCCTTTAACCGTATGTCAGCTGGAATTGGCTCCAGCAGCCCCGCAACCCTCATGTGGAACATAAAGCGGTAGACACTGAATAAATGAGGCACAGTGCACTGATATTGTTGGCAACTCTTACCTGAATAAACCAAAACATATTGCGCTCAGAATTCTCCTTTGTTCTGAAGAGGCAGAATGATAAGTAGCCTTTAATTTAAGACACTTTATTCCCATAAACTACTTATTATTATTATTATTTTAGAAAAACAAGCTTTGCATAAATTTGGTCACTTCTTGCAAAAAAAGGGAAAAAAAATGTATCAGAATCCCTGTCATGTAACTTGACAGCTGTTTACTTACTCGATGCAGATATATACAAATGGTATAAACCTCGGCAGCTACATATCTACATGTCTCTCTTTTTCTCTTTTTTCTGTTTGTCAACATTTGATAATTTTTTTCAAATAGTGTTGCTGTCATGTCATATCTTCAGTGTTATTAGATTACTGGTTGACTACACCTCCTCAAAGGTCAGTAGTGCAGGATTCATTGTTAGCCTCAATGTATTGCCAGTCATATGCAGCTGGCTGACATCAAAGACAAAATTAATACTTAATAGATATTATTTAATAAGATATGTGCATTCAAATTACCTGATATTTCATCAATAAGACAATATCCAACGACCCTTGATGACCCTTAACGACTCATCTAACCTTTTAGTTAACAACTCACACCCCCTTCCTGTCCAAACCACACCCCATGGACCAAAAACCTGACAGAGTTTATAAGTCCCAGACTCTCCACCAGTCAAACAGAACTGAAGAAGCCTCTTGGATGAGAGGCGAAACGTCTTCAAGAAATTCAACTAAGTCCAGTTGCCCCTTTTTTTTTACTACACTTTGGAAGGAGAATTGACTGCTCAGTAATCATTGACTGCTTTCAATTAATTATGAATAGAGCTTTTTTTTTTTCGAAAGGCTATGATTTTGCATATTAAAACACACATGAGTGAGTCATAAAGTTGCTCTGAACTAAACGATCTTTCATTATCATGCAGTTTATTTTGAGAAAACCTCATATCTGCTATACCATTGCCATAAATAAGCACCAATTAGTCATCCGTTCATGACAACCAGATGCTCTACCAAATGTATCACGTGTCATAAGACAATATCACAAACTGGATAAGGTTGAGTCATCTGTGCTCCCCCTCCTTTGTTTGCTTTGAGTGGTTAGTAATTTTGAGGGCAGAAATAGCAACGTCTAACTAAAGATTTCTTTTCTTTACATCACTTACCCTACATGCGGGATCAACAATCATCCACTTCCTCCTCAGGCCTGCAATAAGCTGGCGGCCACATCAATTAGCCCCCTTTTAGCACAGAGGCCATCAGAGACACCAACAATGACTATAGTGCTGGGAGATTAGAGCTCTTCCGGCTTAGCTTTCTCAGTCGACTGTTCTGGGGAGATACGAACTGGATACTAAAAGGCACCTAACCCCAGATGGCTGATCATATGAGGGGTGATGCAAGCCCCATTACAGTAATCCAAATGCTAAGTCTATTGTCGACAGACAGCTAAGGACAGGCCATTAGAGAGAGAGAGAGAGAGAGAGAGAGAGAGAGAGACAGCTTGGACAAACAATGCAAACAGAGAATAGTTGAATGAAGGAAAGAGAGACTGAAAAACAAAAAAAAAGATGGAGAAAGGAAGAGGACTGGATAAAATAATTTGAACAAACTAGAGGAACAAAGCAAATAAAGAGAAACAACAATAAGAAAGAAAACTCATTAAGATGAGAAAGGCAAAGGAAAGAAAATATGTCGATGGAAATAACAAAATGGTGTCAAAGGTGTGTTTATGTCATGTTTTATGTCATAATTTTGTGTCATAATCTATGTCTAGGTTTTTGCAACAAAAGCCAAAATATTCCTTTTCTTGGTTTGTTTAAAAAAACTGCTCATGTAATAAAACTTTGGTGAAATGGCCAAGTGCTTAAGACTGAGTCCATCTGCTCATCCATCAAATGCACCAAACACAAGGCACCAACAAAGCATATCAGCTCCTGTAACAAGGCTGGAGAGGAGCGCAGCCAACAACAAAGGGCATCAATGGGTCTCCTAACAATAGCCTATGACTGGCAGCTATTTGATCTGCAAAAAAAAGCTCTGGTTCCCAGAGTCCATCGCCACAACCACTCTAAGACCAGACATTGTCCTTCTGTCAGTAACATCAAGACAGGTGGTGATTTTTGTGCTCACTGTCTCACGGGAGGACCACAATGAAGAAGTGACTGAGAGGAAGAAAGCCAAATAGGCTGTGCTGGCTGATGAGTGCTGCAGAAAAGGGTGGAAGACATGGTGCCTGCCGTTGAAGGTTGGATGCATGGGATTCACTGACCTTCACCTTCAGCAAAACATCACAGGTGTCCACAAAAAAGCAGCCCATCATGCACAGCACCGAGGCAGCAGAGAAAGACCTTAGAGGAGTGCTACTCAGACCAAAAGTGGGGTGACCTTGAGTGAGGGTTTCTGATGTTTTAGGACTCAAAACCCCCACTGACCCCAAGAAACATCACTGATAATGAGTCTGAGTGCATCAGAAAAGGTATCACAGAAACTTCAGATATACAATATACAATATAACAACACATGTCTTCTTAGAAGGTGAGATCTGATCTCCTTTAACAGAATCGCTTGTTTTCCACCCCATAAAGTCTCAGACACTTTGTACATATCAATGAACAGTCGTGAAATTTGTATGTCCACAAAGGAGTTTCAAAGAAGACATTCACTGGAAAATCAAACTTCTAATGTTTTTGGTGTGTCCCTGTGTCCTTCCAGTATCTAAACATCACTAAAGACTTGAAAAGTCGAGTTTAGTTAAGTAACTAGCACATTTGCCGTGCAACAAACCCTCCCCCAACAGCTACTCCCAGTCATGGGCGTGAACATTCAACGTGAAGAAAAAGAAGAAGCACCGCGGAGCAGTCAGTCAGCTGGTAGCTGTCCAATCACAAGAACCTCGGTGTTCTGGGGGGCGGGCATTAGCTCAGAAACAGAGTGCCTGTTCAGAGGCTGGACGAGAGCAGCAATAAACTGGTTTAATCTGAAGATACTATGAGGTTTTTGACCATAAGTATTATTTAATTTATCAATGTAGACATTAATAATCTCAATTTTTGGTTCTAAGAGACCATTCTATGTGACCTTTAAGTTCGTTGGTGGTGCTTGTCGGTATGATTGTGGGCAAGCATGTGCAAAAACTTCTGAACTAATTTTCTTGCAGGTTTGTGGGGATGTGGGCCATGAAAAGGAACCTATGACATTTTGGGAGCATAAGTGGCTGAATATTGGAAGTATTTGTAATCATTCTTTAAAATATCAATTGTGTTTTAATTTTGTTTACAACATTTTGCAAGAACAAATTTATATTAGATTACATTACAAAACAATATGTACAAACAAATCAAATTTAATGTGGGTTGATTACAGTCCACATTTTAGAAACTGATTGCATTGCATCAAATCTACTCACACCAAATTGTATTGAATTGAAACAAATTGTTCCATAATGAAAGGAATCCAGCTGAATTGAGATAAATACCCTCTCTCATCAAGGGAGAGATGCTCAGCCCTAATATTCAGCATGGTTTTCAGATAGTCGTCATACAGTATAATTTTTTAATTTATTTTCATAATAAAACAATATCGCTCTATATAGTCCAGAAAACTGTGTAAAACTGAGGAAGCATGCACCCTTTTGAGGAAGCACGCACACTCTTAATGTCTTCTAGTTTTCAGATACAAGACGCAGAGAAACAGAAGCTACATACCAGAAAGTGACAGCACCGTTTCTCACATGAATCAAAAGAAGTAATGTGTTATATACGGTGCAGAAAGAATATGGATGTGGTCGAAGATAAAGGTAATGGCACAACATACTGTGTTTACAATTACATTTCCTCCCTAAATGTATCCATTTTTCCAATTGCTACTTCCCCCTGAAAGGTCATCAGCATTCCATCTTACCTCACTGGTGACAAAAACTGGGGACCATGGGGTCTGAAGATCACACAAGGTAGTTTGTCTCAGCCAGAGTTGATAAGACAGAACACTGAAAAAAAAAAAATACAATGGAAATTAAATTAAAAAAAAACTTTAAACAAGAATCAATATTGGGGCACCATCAAAGGGACAGTTCAGATTTTTTTGAATTGTGGATGTATGATGTATGATGATATGATGACGTGTGTGCCACGGCCTTAGACATGGAGGCTCCCTTCACAAAAAATGTTTGTCACCAAGAACACAAGGAACAACAGATTTTAGCCATGTCAGAGAAAGCTCCCCTTATACATTTTATTCCCACTCAAGCCTATAATATATTTCAAAAATGGTTGCTGCCTTATGTCATTGAAAAATAGCTTTTGTGTCACTTTGTAAACAAGCTCACCTTCCCCAACCAAAGCTTCTACTTGATGCCACACAGGACTTGTTGATCCATTACTGCTTTCATCAGGAAGTGCACGTTATTATGTGATGTAGATCTTTGATATCTTTGATTTAGATTTATCTGAACTTACCAAATGAGGCAGCAGTAGACTAGCTCTCCACCAGCTCACCACAAACTAAAATGCAGATTTTCTGTACAGACTTTGGTGCAGGAAAGTAAGATTTACAAAGTTCTCTTTCCAGCTGGAAATGCTGTCTAAAGGCAAGATAAAGTGACAAACCCATGTCAAGATAGTGTTAGATTTTAAGACTAAGTGAACCATGTGTGAAGTGGCTAAAATCTGTTTTTCCTTGTGTCCCTGCTGCCACAGGGGACAAGCCCTTGTGTCTCGGGCTGGTTCTTGGCTCAGTCAGCACTGAATCAGTTCTCTATACAACCAAACTTCAAAAAAGCAAACACAATGGAGTAAAGGTAAATATAGTGGGATATGAGTCATTCATAAAAACTGTTTATAAGTAAGTCAGAAAATAAAGAAAAAAAATCTTGCTAATATCTGATTCTTCTAGAATATCTAGGATGTTTTGCATATGGTTAATCAGAGGACTGAACAAAATGAAATGCCCCTTGTAGAAAATTCAACAGTGTACTGCATGTTTCCATATAAAATGTGAGTGGCTCTGAAAGAATTGGTTTTGTCCTTTCATTCAAGGTTAATGCGGCAGCTCAACGCTGTGATCAACACTAAAATATGGAATGGAGGGAAGAAAAATGAAATGAGGCACCTATCTTGTGGGGATAAAAATGTATGTTCCACCGATTAGCCACAGACAGATGTGAACAATCAGTGAGACGAATCAGGAAAATCTACTCCGAGAGCTATCTTTCACTTACCACACACACACACACACACACACACACACACACACACACAAACAGTTGTTCTCCAATTGTCACACAGAAGTGGACACACACACTGTGAATAACACACAGAGAAATCTAAATCTCTCTCTCTCTCCCATTGATGTTCAGTATCTCCTCTATTTAATTTTGCATGTAGACATTAAGCTGCTGTCTGCTGAAACCTTGTTGTTGTCTTGCAGTCACAAGAAGATCACAAGAATCCCCAGTGAAGCTCTTAATATCATAACAATTACACAGCATTACATTCGTTATTATTAGTAGCTGTTAATGTTGCTGAAATTAAAACTTTTGAACCATTGCACTGTGCAGACAGCTGTCTGAAATGCACCAAATATAAAAGAAAGTTGGCACAGAGCACAATTAAAGAGGACATTTTACTTCAACTGGCTTCAAAGTGGAGCATGTTGGCTGGTTAGGGTCTTGATCTGTTTGTAACATTTTCAAAGGAATGACTTTGAGACAAGTCTGACAGTCGGAGCAAGATGGCCAAGTCATATTCATCCTGTCTTTCATCTTCCTCTCTCCTTCTGATTTTGATTTATTCTACGTTATGTCTGCTTTTCTGTCCACTGTCACTTTTAACATCTATTTCTCATCACTATTTTGCCGCCTTTTAAAAAAAAGACATTCCTCCCTCTTTTAAACTCTGTCCAGTCTCAATCTCTTGTATTTGTACCCATCAATCTTTGCCTCTTTCTTACATGCCATTTTCTGCACCAAAATACAATACATCATTAACAGCCCCAGAGACTATTCCACTGAACTCAACAATATATACCTTTTTACTTAGGCTGGAGTATTCATGTCTAACTTCTATTGGTCTGAGCCGCTCAACACTAAGTAAAACACATTGGTTTACCAAATTTATAATACAGTAGGTGAACCATCTATATCAGGAGAGTACCACAGTGGTGTTTAAGATCGAAGCCTGACAGTTAAGAAGGTTGGAAACTCACTTTAACGGGGACCTGTCTGTATGCAATTTGCACATTTTCCCCATGTCCATTGGGTTTTGTACTCTGGCCTCCTCCCACAGATTGTGTTTAGGTTAAGGCTTAAGATAAATGTGACACTCTTCACCGCTGTGCCACCATGCTGTCTTTACAGAATATGCATGTATAAAACAAGCACACACACACTGGTTTCCATGACTTCAGAGGGCATTGCATTACTTACATTCATTTCCTGGAGACTTATTCTAACCTTAACCATAATTACTGCTGGCTTAATCCTAAACTTGACCCTAACCTTAATCTAAGCCTAATCTTAGTCTGTAGTAATTTACTTTATGGCAACTTGATTTTTGTCCCCGTAAGAAAGAAAAGTCCTTATACAGTGACTGTGTAAACAGATGTAGGTCCCCACAACATAAGGAATACCAGGCACACACACACAAACGATGCCTCAGACCTCATTTTCATTTTCTGTTACTTAAACAGTAAGTTTTCAGAAGATCTCATAGCTCACAGCTCATACAGGAAGACAGAGGATGGATTGACAAAAATAGGAAAAGGAGCAGTATCTGTTCCAGTGTTGTCTCTGTGGGATAACCCCAAAGTAGAAACTCATTAAAACTACTGCCTGACCAAAAGCAATATTACAATTGGCAGGACTAAAAAGGCAAACAATTTAAATTGTTAATGCACAACTATCAGCCAGTGGGGGAGATGGGAGGGTTGGTGAACATACAGTGAGACAGGGCATGAAGAAGTAAGCAGATGGGGTTGGTATCTAAGTTGAGTTCATAGGTATATTTAAAACTATGTCATTTATTGCAATTTTAAAGGCAAAACCTAAACTTGAAACAAAAAAAACATTTTTTTGCCCATAGCCCTTAAGACAGCAATTGTTTGTGTCATTACTGATGAGATCCAACCGACAACCACATCCAATTTCCGGAAAAAAGTGCCACACAGATTCTGCAGTTGCAAGCTTCACATTTTTACCCTTACATTTAACTTTACTCATACAGAAACAGAAATCTGGACAACTTTTTTCTTTAAAAAAGTTTTTCGTAAACAGAGCATCTTTATCCACATGAAAGCCCCCCCAGAAAGACTCTAAATGTCATAGTGCATGTGTATATATGTGCCTGTATGTGAAACTTTGTGCAGCATACACACTCTGTACCTATGTATACATGGACTAACCAAAGGGGACTAAGAAAAGAGGAGGAAGACAGAGATGGGACTGTGACATCATTGTTTTCACAAAGTAGTGTATTGGTTGTATACATGAAAATGCAAGGGTGGCATTTTCAGATCTTTTCATTTTGGGACTCATTTTTCCCAAACACTGGCTCTGTGTGGATAAAAAGCCGAAACGATACAAAACTTTTCAACTCATTCGCCTTCTCAAATGGAATTGCCATTAACAGAATTTTCCAGTCTTCAAGCAAGCTACTTGTCAAAATTACAGAAAGTATAAACCCTCTACTTGTTTACTCTCTGCTCCACTGCAGCTGCAAGCATGTCCAGCCTAAAGGTGGAGGGTTTGGTGTTGTTGTTGGTTTGTTGTGTTCATAGTTTATTTATTAATTCTTGTTAAGCGGTGAGTGTCTGTACATTTGCAACTATGTTATTGTTTTTAGGTTTCACTATTCAGTGAATAGATTGTGTAAATCAAAATAAATTTAGGGGAAAACCTTGTCTCCCCATCATTAATTACAGTCACCTGTGTCATTGAAATGTATCTTTGGGTTTAATTATGGGTTTGACTGAGTAGTAGAGGTCCAGTGGCATCAGAAGTTGTGTTCTAAAGAAAAAAATAAATAAATCAGCTCCCAAAAACTGCTATGTGGCCATGTGAGACTAAATTTTATCATATTCATCTTAGCATTTCTGGGGTTAATACATATTTTAATGCCTTTTTGTTAAAATAAATTACTTTGGTAAGTGTACCGATTCCTTCCAATTTTAGACATTCTGTCCTCCACTCTACAAAACTAAACCAAAAGACTATCCAGTCTCAGTGGAAGAGAAGCTGACTTTCTGTAATCATTAGATTTCTTTTATCACTCACTGTTCTAAAATCTTGACTTTCCCAAGGCCCTGACTTTGCTGCAGGTGAAATGAGCAAAATTCAGATACAGAGAGATGAGACACATGAATGTTACAAAGGCTCTATTTGGTCTAATACATTCAAAGAAATATCTTACAGGACAGCACGGAGAAATGTGAAATGAGGGACACTGCAGAAACAGTGTGTTGATGCTCCTTTGGTATTGAGGTTAACTATCAAATACAGGGAGGTTGTGGATATTTGTGTACTTGGCTGGATGATTTGAAGAGGTAATAGGCTCAGGACCAGTATAAGAGGGCAAAAAGAAAAAAAATCATAAAAAGATGCATGCATCAAACCCAACTCAATTTAGTCCTATTCTGAGGATCCCACAGAATAGGCACACAAATCCTGCCATCTGATCCAGCAAAATCTGTTTCTCTACCACTTACTTTAAAAGTTGAAGTCCAAATCTAGATATTTAAAATTTCTGGTTTCTAACTCTCTGCTGAAATTACTCAAGAGATTATTTTAAATTATTTTGTGAGACTAGAAATTAAAACTTCTTCCATAGCAACAGAATATATTATACAGCTGCTTTTACAGGCTAGAAAGCACTAACCATGACTGATAAATATGTCCCTTTAATATAGCACTGAAATTGCAGTAATGTGACATTGACTTCACGCACATTGGGTAGTGCTGTATATCAAAATGGGGAAATATGATTTTAGGTTCTGTTTATGAATCTGATTTATAAATATAGCAAATTCTTTTTAGCCCCAAGAAAACTGAAAACACATCGATAATGACAAAATCAGGTATCAGTTGTAAGCATAGCATAAGTAATATTGAAATTTTAATACCTTTTGTCAATTGAACATTTTTGGATAGCAAAAATTTAATCCATGTATGACAGCTTTGTTGCTTTCTCTTAATGTCTTGTTTGTTTGTTTTTTTTTTTTATACATTAAGGGATACACCAGCAGATCAGTAGGATAGGAGTGATGAAAAGGGAAATAGTAAATGGAAAATGAATGCAGAAACAACAAACTGCCAAACAAAAATACACGTTATCATCAAGGCTGTAATGGGACCTTTAAAATAGGGTGGGGATGGGGGAACCAATCATCGCTGGATTGATTTTTTACAAAACCAAGAGAAACAATTACAAGCCTGAGAGTAGCATCGGGAGTCTGGTGTTAAAGACACTTAGAGGAACAGAGATGCAGTATCGATCCAGGTTCATTCCCACATATTGGTAAACACTTTGCATTAAAAGGTGCTAAACTGCTCTTGCCCATGCTGAAGAGTTGCCTTATGGGTAAGGGATAGTAAACACAACATTGTTGAAAGACAGAGTGGTGGCATAATAGAAAACAGTGGATGGTTGAAAAAGAATTAAATAGAACACTGGTATGCTAAGAGAAACCAAATTATCATGTATAATGCCTGCTTTACAAGACTGGACTGCATTTCACATCAGCCCACAGTAGTCACTAATTAGTATCAAAGGCATGTTATAATTCATTTTAACTGTGGCGCTCATTTTTTTTACATTGCATTTTAATAGAGGATAGTTTGCTTTAGATAATGGTGATTATGGGCCACATGGTGGAACATGTGTCTAGCACTGTTGTCTTGCAGCAAAAAGTTTGCCCTGGCAACCTGTCCCGGGTATACCCTGCATTTCACCCTTGTTAAGCTGGGATTGGCTCCGGCGCCCACTGTGACCCACATGTGAAGGATGAAGCAGTAAACAATGAATGAATGGATGACATTCAGCAGAAACAATATTTTGTATGGGTAAGAGTTGGCTTATGCATTGAAGTGTAATGTACTAAAGAATCTGAATCGGAGGAAAAGTCATCTCAGTGACTTTGAGGTAGTCTTTTTCATTTAAAATAGAGCTAATATATGAAACTGATGATCAGCAAAAAATTAGTCTCAAGAGTTGTTACTCAGAACAGTGACAAAAACAACATTCACTGAGCAGCAGGTGTGTGTAAACATCTTGTTTGAGGAGAAGCCAAAGGACAGATCAGACTGCTTATTGTTGACAGAAAGAGGAAACTTAAAAATCCACGCATTGCAACCCTCAACAATGGAAAACCGTCTCAGAGTGAACACGAACTGAATTGGTTTTCTTTTGAACCTGAGTCATAATTTGTGTCAATGTGTGATGAAGTAGTTTGTGTCCCTGACTCAGGGTGGGGCCATTCATTTGTCAGGTATTACTGTTTCAACATAAGGTTTGACAGGGAGCAAAAGTGGAATATGTTCACTCGCACAGATGTTGTGAGATCCCTAAGCAGCTGGATTTCTTGCAAGTGACATGCTACAACTGGTGACTCCAAAGCTTTAAGGTAGCATTTATTGTTACTTCATTGTCAAACAAGCAGGTGTTGACAAACTAAACTAATTGTTTGATAAGCAGATGGTCCATCCAATTCCACGGCAATTATGTTGTTTTTGTGTCCACCTTGCACCGAACTGTTTCCAGTAAAAGCTACTACACGTGGTTTAGAGGAAAAACAGCTGGCACATCAGGTCACTCTCATCAGCCAAGAACAGAAATCTGAGGCTGCATTATGGGCACAACCTCAGCATGACCTGAACATAGTCTGTTCTTATGGTCTGGTCTGCACAGCATGACCATGCACATTGTCACAAAGCAATTAACTCTTTCATGAACACGATAATGAGATCAGTGGCCTTCGCATTCACCAGAACTACAGCATGAATATGAATAAAGTTTGAGATGTGGGAGATTGCAGCACAATATGCAGACCATATGAATAGGAAAAGTTTAAAGATATTGTAAAATTCATGTCCTAAAGAAGAATTTTGGCTGTTTAGAGAAAGGGATTTTCTACAATACACAGTTGCCAAAACTATGGTGTCTGGTGAATGTTGGTTAAGATTAGGAAAAATCATGATTATAGATCAATTAAAAAGAGGAAGAAAATAAAATTAACGTGTGTCTTGGTGGACAAACTCCAGCACAAATGTGACATTCCCATCCACCAGACTGACAATACTTCTTGTCTTGGCATCAAAATGACTTCTCCAGTTTTGATTCCATGTACTTGATTATTATTCGTGTCAGGGGATAAGTTGTTGTTTAATTAAGTAAATTCAAGGCCAAATAATAATAATAATTTTAAAAAAAATTGAGGACACCAGGTGTTTCTTGACACTTAAAATTCTTCACAGCAGCTGCTAAGAAAACTTTTCTAAGTCACTTTTCAAGTTTTCATTAATAAATAATACAAATTTTAAAGGGATTTTCAGCAGAGATTTTTTGTTGAGGTTGTGAGTATTTTATATCCTGCTCAGTTGTAAAATCATGGCGCTATGTATAACATTTGTAATGAAACTATTAAATTATACCAGTGTAATAGTTTTCAAAATTCCTCTTTGGAGGATTAATGATCAAGCATTTGTACTGGTCATGATGCTACTTGGATGCATTGATTTTCTTCTCCCTTTTCCATCTATTTTTGTTTATTTCCTCCCTTCATTCCTCTTCTATTTCTGCAGGTCATTCTAGTCCTAAATGTTTCAACCCTAACCTTCATTTGGCTCTGTATACTTGTATCTTCCCTTTGTGTGTGTCCATTTGTGTAACCATGTCAGTCTGCCCACTTCCACTCTCCAGTTACAATCTGTATTATTGAGGCCCACCTTCATCAGGAATGAGATAGGAGGAGACAGAGATGACGAAACAAAGATGAGGCAAACATGAAACACAAGTCGCAAAGGGAGGAAAGAAGAAAGCTGAATACAAATAGAGAAAGAAGAGAAACAGAGGTGGTTTACAATGTCTAATTAACCTCTTCTCTATCTTGTGCTTCTTGGTCATCCTTTAATTTCCTGTTCTGTATCCTGCATGATGATTATAATGTTTTATTCATTCATTATTCATCTTTCAAGTTGTGTCAGAAATGCATGATGACAAAACACTCTCCCCCGAAACTGTTTGGTTAAGTAAACTGCTCACTCTCCTACAACATAGTCTACTGGGAAATTCAGCATTGTTGGCTCACAAGCACATCAGCCACTGCTGGTCTACTGTAGTCTCGTTTAATCAGCAAAACAACAGTTGTAATTATATTTCTTTCCACTGCTCAATATAAAGCTACTCAAGTAGCCAATAAAGGGCACTGCTTATGGGAAGTCAGTCTTGTATTTTGATTAAAATAATGTTAGTTACTTACAAATGTTAAAACCATCGACACATTTCATTCTGTCATTTCTACTTCTGCTCTTTTGTGTTCATGCCTTCCCTATCATATATGATTCTCTACTGTCCCATATTTCTTTATTTGCCCCTTACCATTTTTACCTCTGCCAAGGAGGTTAACAGCATTGGTTTGTCTGTTAGCAAAATAACTCAAAAAGTTATGGCAAAATAAGTTATTTTGATGAAATTGTAAGGGATAGGATAGGGGGCTTGTGGGATTTTGGGTGCAGTACAAAGGTAACAAATAAAGATACAGACATGCAACTAACATCAAATTATAGCTGAGACTTTGCTGTTTCAACGAATTTGCGATATCTTTAATAGCTATGGAGCTAGATCCACAAGAAAACACACATATTTACCTTTGTGAATAACTATCAAACTAATAATGATATTAAGGTGATTCCAAATGTTAAGGGTATATTTTTGCGGTCAAGGAATCCAATAATGTATAATATAATAATTCTAGGACTAATAATTTGGGTGCAAATCACAATATACCGTAGGGGGAAATTAGCTGTTTGGCAGAGGTACAGTATGTGCTCTCCAAGTGATTTTCCTTCTCTCTTTCTTCCTCATCTTCTTTGGTTCCCTTTCCCTGTCCTCAATCACCATCTGAGCGAATTAAGGGCCATGGAAGTGAAAATCAAGCCTGGCTCACCCAATGACAGGCCACGGTGGATATGACCTAGGAGTTGACATCCCTGGAGATGCCTGTGACAATAGGCAGGGTCAAGGTTACAGAGTTTTTAAACACAGCCTGAAGCAGGAAGTGTAAGACATCCTGGCTTTCTGCCGAAATAAATGAATAAATTGGATTTGAGACAGGCTGAAGGAAGGAGACAATGACAAGGTACCTGTGAAGAAGGAATGGTGCTTTTGTGTGCATGTGGGTGTATGTAGTGTACGTTAAAGAAAAAAAAGAGATGTGGGAAGAGAGTAGATACTGTAAATGTATGTTCATGTCCGTGATTTCTTGTCAAAGGCATGCAGCAGCATTATGAACAAGCGGAAGGCGACCAATGGAAGCCTGGCTAACCCCAAAATAAAGAGCACTGCAGTAATCCAGTCAAGTAGTTATGCAGGCATATGTGAGTTTTTCAAGGTTGTGCCTCGGCAGAATCTTGGAAGATTTAACCTTGGCGTTTTCATTGAAGGAAGCTGTTTTTTCATGTTTTTTACAGCTATCTGCTTATGAAACTTAAAATCAGAAACCATTATTAACTCCAGGTTTCTAACCATGTGTTTGTTTTAAAGAGCCAAGTTCAATGCAACAGGTGATAAAGGTGCTGCCTGTGCAGATATCATGTGTATTTAAGTGGCGCATTTGATGCACCAACATAGGTGGGCTCACAATCCACATACCCTGTGCTTGTGTCACACACGGGGATGTGCTTTAGCTCCTTCTCCTTCTCCTCTTCTTCATCAGTTAAATGCATTTTGAATGTCATTTCAGTGCATTCTCCTGGAGTTGCTGATGGAACAGAGGGTCAGTAGACGTTGAAGGCAGAGGGTCCACCGCCCAAGGACCATTCTCATTAGCATGTGGGTGCCAGCTGTCGGGACTGCCCCCCCCTCCCGGTGCTTAAAAACACACAGACACAAGGGTGCAGCCTTCATCCTTAACAGGAGGTTACAGGACTCATACAGTATCTACTAGTATCCTTCTGTCTCTTCCTCCTTTCCATGAGTAAAGGGTTATACAGCAGATTCAGCTGACATTCAAATTACGAACAAGAAACGTGTCTCACACATTATTGCCTGTGTCATCTTGAATGCAAAAAAAAACATTAAAAATTATTTGAATCTCCCGTGCACTCCCGTCTCATCACCATCGACTTCTGCTGCTTGTTCTTAACTTCAAACCTGCCTTCAGCAGATTTCTTTAAAGTTCCTTAAAGCATTCAATTTAAACTCTGATTTTCCTGCATTTGCCATTTTAATGGCAATGTGCCAGGCACAGGTGCACCTGGATTTTAAAAAAAAGAATGACAAGCAAAATTCTGATTGACTTAATTGATGTTACACCCAAAATACACCTAAATGCAGCCCCTTTGCTCCTTGCGCCCTTTGTGCTGTGATTCTGCACCATGTAAATAGCAAAATTTGAGTTAGACACACTAATGCACTTGCACCTCACAATTCTTTACTTGCTTTAATCGTTAAAATAGGATCGAATGAATGCCATAATCAAACCACATGATTAGCATGTGAACAAACAAAATCAGTGCCATTGAATTCTAATGCTGAATGAGTAAACAAAATAAGCAGCATCACTGAATAAATCAGCAGCATTTTTCCTGTGGAATTCTCTGTACTATGCAGAGAGGTCACTACTGATGTGTTTGTAAACCTAGGCTATTACTTAGAATCCTTAATACTGAACTGAAGACAGACACAAACAGATCCATTCCATTTTGGCATCCTGACGACAGGAGCGTAGAGGAGTAAATATGATAGGATAGGACAGGACACGTCATAAGATAGGAGTGGATTAACTCTACTGATCATAGGTGGAAACTGGTTTACCAACATATGCAATACCTCAACAAAATGTGAATCAACATTACAACCAATGTCAGCATTAAAAAAAAAAAAAAAACATCAAAAACAAACATCCTAACTGAGATGAAAGAGTCCGCATATGTATACCTGGGACTGGTCACCAGTAGCAAAAACCTTTCACTTTCATGCCTATTGGTGTTGAAAGTTAATTTATCCTGCAGATGGAAAATAAAGTATCTGTAGAAAGCTCAAGTAGATAATGCAGGTAATGAGGAGATGCTGTAAACCACTACACCAAAGTACATCATTATTCAGTAATTAATATAAGCTAAGCTGATTAACTATGGTTGGAGATATCACAGTGTAGTAGAAGTGAAGTACTTCTACTGCTCTTGGATGAGCCTGAATGAGAATCTTCGCAGATGCCTTTTGTTAAACCTCTGTGTATACAACATAGCACCTAGGTGTATTGAAGAGAGTGACATTTAAAAAGAATATGATCCTTTGATTTCTTCTTTATCTGCTGCTGTTGTTCAAATAAATACATTTTTGAAGACTTTTTTTTTTTTGCATGTGTCAGTGGAATGCTTTCTTTCCCTTTTCCATCATTTTATTGCCTCATCTGTCTTTAGTTAGAATTCTGCTCTACAAAACTCACGATGTCAGTCACATAAACTGATACTGTCAGATGGAGCCTGAAAAGGCTCAACAATAAATAAAAGAGATAGGCATACCATAACAATAAAAAGTATATTACCAAAATAATAATGAATAATAATTGCACAGATGTTTGCACTTTTATAAGAATAAAATTTCAAGAATAAAACAATGAAAGCACAACTTATAGAGGCTCAATACAAAAACTGATGGTGTCAATTTTGCATAGTATAGCTAACTCCTAGATCAACCCTCTTATCCAGAACTGCACCAAGATATAAGGGGTTCTTGCTTGGAGTATTTATAACATCTTAGGCATACAAGTGAAGAAAGATGTGGGTGAGAAGTTTATTTAGGCTTTAGGGTGACCAGCAAAATTCCATTGCATTTGTGGCAGTTCCAAAATCACCATAGGTACTTCAGCTTCCTCAGAAAACTTTTAAATCTCACAAACAACTGTCCAATTTGCAGTGGAGTATCCATGTAATGTTTAGTTTGTTGCATATCATATCAAAAATAAAAAATAAAAACATTTCCATAAAGTTGTGCAGAGTGATCACTTCTTTGCAGTTTTTCCAATTCTGAACAGAGCAAAAGTGCAGAAAGAGGCGTGGTCTTTCTTGGAGGTATTATGCAAGAAAAGTAGCTATGATTTGTTCAAAAATGAGTGACTTATTAGTAAGCCATTTTTCAGAAGATAAAAAATTGCTGTGGGGGTCCAATAATAATCTGTAGCACCAGTTAAATTTAAAAAGAGCAACTGCCATTATGGAAACTCTCATTGTGAACTTCATGAATTTTAGGAATGAAATCCTGTACCAACCAAAAATAATTCAACATCACATGTGGGATATGAACATATCATTGCCAACACACAGTGATGCTCTGAGATGGCTATCGTGTACTAAGCATAACGTCTGTTAGAAGTCATGTCAGTATTTTAAAGGAGACAGCATCACAGACCCATCAAGTACACAGACCCAGACACTTTGCTGACTTTTCCTTGGAGTAAAGCTTTTCTGGGTTACAGAGAGAATTAGAGATTACATCACCCTAGGGATTTCCCTGTTGCTAAGATGTTAAAATTTCCCTTTTTATGACAAAAGGGAACCCCTGACACCCATGGGACACCCCAAAGTCCCCACCCACCTTATATTCTATAATGGACTCATTATCAACTCATTTAAATGTGCCTAATTAATTAATCAATTAAATTCAATTTAGCTGATTATACACTTCCCATTTAACATCAAGTGCATGGTCTTGGGGGGGGGGGGGGGGGCGAGAGAGCAAGAGAACTGACGAATAAATGTGTTTTGTAGCATTAACCATTAATGAGTGGGCTAATTGCAGTGGTAAATGATCATTTTATCTTAATTGATTTAAGCTTGTTAGGAGGGCATGGTGCCAGATTTGTTAGTTTGCCATGAGCACTTTATCTGGATGACATTAATTGGAAGTGAATGGTCTTGTTTCTTGTCTTTCTATGCTCCTAGCTAGAGCAGGAAGACATCCATCATAACTAATGGACATGTACTGCAGGTCTGTAATGGAAAGCAACCAAGAGAGACATCTGGCTGAGATGTTTTCACACTACAAGGCCAGTTAAATGCTAACAGGAGCCAATTTACCTTTACTGGACATATACTGTATATCTGCACTTAAATATAACACTTTCTTGACTGGACTTAAGGTTTCTGATGGTATGTTATGTCTTCACATATACTAGAACATGTCCTTCAAGACAAGTATAGTCCCACTCTTTCTCTCATCACAGTCTATTACTTAGCTCTCTTCCTCAGTCTGAATCTTCAAACTTTACAACCTAAATCCATGACATGTCTTATAATATTACAAATAGCAAATCTAACTGAAAACTAGGTTTGGGGAATGAAAAATCACAATGTCAATTCTCATTTCAGTTAAATGGGTTGTTTCCATGTTTCAGGGTTGTGAGAAGTGAGGGTATACACAGGTCTATAACAGTCATTGTCAAAAAGAGCATCTACTGTATCCATGGCATTTGGATCATTCTGTCAGGGTTTTAAGAAAAAAACACCACCCCGATGTCAGAGAATGGGGAATATAACCCATACTGAAACACCAAACTGACCTGACCACCAAATAAATCCAATGATCCAACAAGGAGACTGGGAGAGAGAGTAAATACATAAGGTAGGCAGGAATAATGGGACACAAGGGAAATATATCAGGGTGGGGTGGGCAATCACAAAACCACAGGAAGTGAAACTAACTGAAACGGGACACAAGCAAGACAACAAAATAAAACAGGGTGCAAAGTGAACAAAACATAAAAGGGGGAAATCTACAAAATAAGATAACAAAACATGCAAGTAAATAGAAAACCAGAAACAAATAACTAAAAAGTCAAAGTGCATTAAAACAGAAGCAGAACCTATGAAAACTCAGTGTCCATAAAAATCAAAAGTGCTTGAAGAACCCAGCGATTAATGTTTAGAGGCCATGACACAATCAGCTGCACTTAAGCACATTCTCCCCTTTGTAGCTCCACAAAGGTCTCTGCTTTCACCTTATGATTGTAGACCAGGCCTTTGGTTTAGGAGCATCCACATCACTGGGCAATGGGAGGTAACAAGACTGAAACCTCAGTCATCCACTGTGTGCATACAGTATTTGATCAAAACATCAACTCCCATCTGGTGTAAACAGATCCGACATGAATAAGGAAGAGATGCAAACACAGTTATATTTCTCCAATTGAACTACTTAAGCCTGTTCCAACACAAAATATATATCACAAAATTGTTAGTGTCAATTATTGTAATGATAGTGTCATTGTTGCATGAATTGGTTTTCTTCCCAATTTGTATTTATATATTTAAGGAAACTAAATATTAAAATCAATGTAAAGAAAAATGCTGACTCTTAAATGAGTCAAATACTCATCTTTTGTCATAGATTGTGCCATGAGTATGAAAAGTTTGGCTATTCCTAGTTACTGAGGTGAGGAGAGACCTCAAACTGCAATGGCAGTTTGAATTAGTCAAAGCTAGTCTCAAAAGACATATTGGTGGTGAGTTTTTAAATTTTACTTTTTGCTTTTACTAAAGTTTTCAGAGCATTTATGGATTATTTTGCTGATGGTGGCAATCAAGATATTTCTTCACAAAGCTGTACAGGGGTGAAAGTGCAAAAGTACATAAAACATTTCAGGGATGATATTTCTGTGACTAAAGAATTCTGGTTCAGATCCTCTGCTAGACTGCCCTCCTTCTATTTAGCTTCACCAAAAGAAAAAGATTTTTGAAAATAAAATACTCTACGTGTGGTACAGTAAGTAAATTCAACTATGTGTGCTTATCTTCCTGTGTGCATATGAAACAATCCTACACTTTAGCACGTATCATTTAATCCTCCTACAACATTACTCTGTTCCAGGTTTAAGATATAGTTTCTTTGTATTCTTAAAATATTATATGGAATAAGTCACAGTTTGGTGTTATTTATATATATAAATATTTATACACAATCCAGCATATACAAGTTCTCAAACTTTCCCTCACACCCCTCTGCAGGTCCCAAAGGGGTTTCTCTGTTTATAAAATATTAATAGAGCAGAAGAAATTCACTCGCTTCAAAACTGACTGTGTGTTTGTCATTTACTATGTGCCGAACAATAATCATGCTATGATGTAATGTCCATGGGCTTCCCCTCACACTTGTACGTACACACACACATAGGTTTAGGACACTGCTTTGACTTCCATTCAGGAAGCCTTATACTTAACATTAACGATAAACACTTAATGCCTTAACCAAATCACAGTTCAAATCAATTAAAGGCCTAAAATTAACCAAAAGGGTCTTAAAGAAGTAGCAAATTCACACACACACACACACAGTCAAAGTCTTGTGGGAGCATCTCAACACAGGTGTAGGACTTCAATCAACCAACATGATGGATTCCACACGGCAAAACACACTCCAAATCCCTGCAGGACTGAGCCCGCGGCTGTACAACCCAGAGGCTGTGGCTGATTTCGATTCAACTCCTCTTTATTGGAACCCTCAGAGACTCTCACCAGCATCTCTGCTAGCAACAGAAAGACCTTGTCTACACTACAAAATGTATCACTGTAAAGAGCTCAGGGAAGAAGCAGGGTGAAAAAAATAACAATATACAGTATGCTGTGGATTTTCTTTGCTTATAAACAAGCGTGGGGTTAACCCTCAGAGACCTGTCTCACTTGCCGCACACTCCTACAGAGCACTTTCAGCACAGCACACTTCAGAGTGTTGCTCAAGGGCAACTGCTGGGGGAAAATGATGTTTGGGTTCAGGTGATCACGGGTTGCTTACTTTACACAGACTATCCACAATGCACATGTGCTGATGTCCAAAGAGTCTTATCCCTCCTTTACCTCAAAGTCTTTATCAACGGAAAACAACTATGGCCACAGAAATGACAGAGAAAAAATAGATGCAGTGACATGTCAATCCAGCCAGAGCATTAGTTATTAAATATAAGTAAATCAGTAATATATAGACACAATTTCTGAAACTGACGTGCACTGACCTCTTTTACTGCTACAAGGGTGCTCATCACTTTTGTAAGTTACTTCTATATTAGACTCAAGATGGAATATGGGACATGAATCAAAATACTCACCTTTTATCAACTCTTTTCTTTTTTCCTTTGTCCCTCTCTATGAGTTGCCATAGCAGATCACTGGCTTTGTCAGTAATCCACATATTTGATTTTATATATATATATATATATATATTTAATTCAGATGACCTTCCTGGTGTAACCCTCCCATTTATCCGGGCTTGTGACTGAGTGGTACTGTACTTGAATGTCCATTCAAAGATGCAATTCAACTGTTAGTTATTCATTCACCTTCATTTTTTACCTGTCTATAGCACTCTACCCAGGCCAATGAAAGAATAGTACTAGGCTGAACAAAGAGTAGCACTAGAAAAAAATTTAAAAAGGGTTAATAAGGCCAGAGTGGATATAAATGAAAATAAAGCAGGGATAATGAAAAAAAAAAAAATAAAAAATAAAAATAATAATAATAATAATAATTCTGTGAAAAATGAAGACCAAATGCAACAAGTATAATGAGGCCTAAGAATCCTAATCATCTGTCAAAATTTCATAATGATAAATTAAAAAGGGGAAAGAACCTGGACAATTATCAACAAATTGCACAAATAGTATTTCTTTAGAAATTTATATAAAGATGTCCATGGCTCACAGTGTTAATGACAAAAAAAAAATCCAGAATTTCATTGATTCTTTGCAGGACAAGGCCACATTTTTCAGCAAAGCTTGGGGCAAATCAATTGGCTGCTGACAACTGAACAAATGTCAGTGGAAGCAAGAGGCAAGGGGCTAAACTAGATGCATGGGCAGTGCATCTCTATTGCAGAAGATCTTGCTTTTCATTTACTCATCCATGTTTTACAGATTAGAGCAGCCACACAAGTAATTTTTTTTTCCCCCAGAACAGTTCCCAGCTCAAAACTACAATCTGAAAACACATTAACACGAACTGCTGGAAAACTTCTAGATGCTGAGTTGAGGAGAGAGGATAGGTTTGCTGTGAGAAATAACTAATGGACCTCACAGGTAAGAACATCAGTTGGCATCAGGTACTCTACAGAATTATTTTGTGACACACAAGCACGCACACACCAAACACACACAAGCACATGTTCGCACATGTTTGTGGAGCTCATGGGATGCATCCCAATACTGGGCCTTTAAGTGTTTTTTTCCACTATTCTCCAATTCCCTACAACTCTGTCTCTCTTCATACAACAGGTTTTCACCTTTATATTTAATAATTTACATTTTACAAGTTAGGTTATATTTTGTCCCCGTAAGGAAGATGTAAACAGGTTAAGGTTCCACACACAGACACAGAGTTGAGGTGAAGGATCTGTGTAATTACTTTCATGAAGTTAGAGTTATCATTTTTGCTATTCTCACTGCAAAAGACAGAGACAAACGCACAACACACTCAGTTCAGATAGGGGCATAATTACTCGTTGCTTGGCTCTCATGGGTCACAGGTGTTGCCTCCAAATGAGTGTAAATGAAAACCATTAATCGTTGCTGGAGGCAAAGCTGAAAAAGAGTGATTAGCAAAAACACAGTGGGCACCGGGCAATGAAAAAAATGACTGTAGAAAGTAGATGAATGGGCGGATGAAAGGATAGATGATGAGAAGAGAGAGGGAAGAACAGCTGCATGTATAAATTCTTACTTAAAGCAATTGGAATGATAGAAATGGTTGTAGACCGGCAGGTGTTGAAGGATAGATTACACTCTGACACAATAAACAAGGTTAATGTCGACAAAAATAAATAGATGCCTCACTGTCTGTTGCAGTATAAGCATTGAAATTAAACCACATGGTATGACTGACAAAAAGACTGAGGTACTTCACAATCCTTGGTGCCTGATTGCCAGACAACGAAACATACACTATACTCTGTCTTACGTATAGTATATGTGTTACTTTTAATACATATGGACCTCTGCTATGTTCATTCCCTGCATCCCAACTACTACACAATTTTAGAATTCTATGAAGTTAAAAGTTTTAGCTTCCCAATTGTGTCCATTACCATTCACAGTCTCACTGCCAGCAGTGAATACAAACTGTATCTAGCACAGTGACAGTTCCCTCTCATTGTTGGTCCAATGAAAAGAAATGCTCTCATGAACTGAAGCTGAAAACAGTAAATTGTTGACAAACTTAAAGAGTAACTTTGGTAGATAACACAAACAGAATTGAATAGACCAACAACCAATCAGACCAATGATCCGGATGATTTATGCAGAGAAACAAAGGGGCGGGGGGGGCTAATGGAAACAACAGCTGAAGTGAAAGACAGCTGCTCATTGGTGGCCACTATTTTGGATGTATACAAAAGCTGCTATACATAAATTCTCTGTCATCATCACGTACAGTCTGCATCACGAGGGAAAATAGACTAGGCAGATTCTGAAGTTGGCTAAAATGGTGACCTTCCCAGAACTGTCTGACAAATGAGATGAGACATGGTTGTAAATACAGAAAGAAAGGACTTTAAGAAAAATAAAGCTGAGGAGAAGATTTGAAGCAGGAAGCATGGGTAGGGATGGGGGAAAACATTACTGAGATGTATGTGAAGATAAATTGAAGTGGAGATAGATTAAGGCAAAGATACCGGGGTTCATTAGAGAGAGAAATTACTGGTGATATTAAATGTGAATGAATTGATGGTTTTATCTGTCTATAAGTTAAATTGCCTGAATTAACGAAGCAGTGATGGATCCTTGTCTTTTTTTTATTTGTGTGTAAAATAAACTGGTACTACACTGTAAATTTAATGTTCACGCATCATCAGTCATCCCACAAAACTATATTGACTTTCATAATAGGTTTGTCAGATTACACTGATGCAAACAGGGCATACAGTACGCTCAAAGAGTCAACTTTCACTACATCAATCCCAGCTGAGTGTATTTAGTCTAAAACATGGCTACTGAGAATTTCTGATCTTAAAATGAAACTGAAGCGCATGTATACATTGTGGCAGGGCTTTAAAACAACAAGCTAATAAACTGGAATTATGCTTCTCTGTAGAAACATTTTAAACATTTCTGCAGACTTGTGCAGATAAGGGTTTTATGGTTAACTGTGGGTCACAAAAGCTTCCAAAGGTGCAGATTTGTACATCTTCCAAAGTAAACAAGGCATTTTGTGGATCTGCACATCAAGACGATCTGTAGATTTAACTTCTTAATGGGAGGCATTTTTGAATGATGACTAAACAGTGTTTGTCCCCACCCATAAACATGAAACATTCTGAGACATTTCAGGTGTGATTTGTACTTCCAACAGGCTTCACAGAGTTCAGCAATGTGGTTCTGACATAAAAATCCTTAATTTCTTTGAATATAGCTTTTGATTATGTGTCAACATCAATAATAAAATCTACTGTGTTTTAAGATTTTTGTTGTTACTTTACACAGACTATCCACAATGCACATGTGCTGATGTTCAATACTACCCACAATTCTCAGAAACAACCACATATCAGATTGGTCAAGCTTACTATTAATGAGGAAATGTTTCCCAAAACTATGAAAATTTGGCTGGCTATAAACTGATTGTCATCGTTACATTGCTTCCCATTTTAATATGCTGTAAACATGACAAATACACTCTGCAAATGACAATGTATTTTTCGACAATAATTTAACAACTTAAAATTAACAAAGTGCTGGATGCTGTTGGAAAGTGGATAATTTGTAATGGTTTAGGGGTTGCACACTTCACTGTAAAAATATTTAGGTATATCTTGTTGCCTTTTTGCTATTTTCCAGTATTTTTGCTCTGAATAAATTTTTTTTTATGGTTAAGGATCATCTTGCAGCTGGTCAGCCTGGTCCCAGGCTTCAAACTGTTTTCATAAGTGTTTTCTGAATATCAGTGGAGAATATTAATGTTGAGAAGTTGAATTCCGGACTCACAGCTATCACTCCCTGACATCAACAAAAATGACTGAACTGTGTGAATCTCAAAAGAGTGGCTATTTATGGCATAATGACATCAGATAGGAGAAGACGTTCAGCAGGACACTGGCATCTCATGCTGTGCTTCCTGCTTTGTCAGTATCGCACATCCATTCCACTTAACAACCTCCTTCATCAACGAGCAGCCCTCACCAAGGTGACACTAGGAAGCTGTCACTGCCATACCCCAAGAGGCTGTTGACATTGCATGCCATGGCTACAAGGGTGGGTATACAAAAAGGATGACTTTAATGAGCTCAAAAAAGTTGTATTTTCTGGAAAATAAAAAAGCAAAAAAAAAATAAAATAAAATAAAAAATCAAACAAATATTGAAAATCTAGCAAGAATAAAAATATTTGCTTTAGATTGTCCAGTTTTGGGGGATAGCAACATAGCTGGAATAAGGAGCAAACAAAGTTGATGAGTGTTCTGAATCATTCCTTCAACTGTGTGTTTTATAAGTGATTGATGAGTGATAAAGCAGTGGGAATTATCAGTCATGAGTAACAGCAATGCAGCATATTCCTGTAGTCTGCATAGTATTCCGGTCTGAGGCTTCATAAGGACATCATAAATGTAGGTGGGCTGCTGAACTTCCTAAATTAAACTGGATTTAATAAAAGTTGCAAAAGATGAGTTGAAAATAAACAGAAAAATGTCTGTAAAACATTAGGCCTAAAAAGAAGCTGGATATTTCAAAGGAACTTTTGAGAAGAATGACATTAAAAACACATCTTTGACAATAATAGGACACTGCCTGCATGAAACAATAATAACTCGAACAATAGTTTTTCACTCACAGCCAAACAACTGATGAAAATTACAAGTCAAGGCACTACGCACTGTAACTACAGGCACCGACTCCCCACTGCTGAATGGGGTAACAAAAAGGACCGAATAAATGGACTGTATTAATGTAGCTTTTCTAGTCTTGGAATTCACCACTCATTGCAACAGCATTGAAAGTCAGATATGCATCACACAGCTGTGAGAGTGTGGAGTTCAGGTTAGGCACTGGGATCCAACCAACAACCTTTGGCATAGTTAACAACACAGCCTACCTCCTGATCCACAGCCGCCCCTTAATCATGCCTCAACCAAGTTACAATGAACAATAGATTGCAAAAAAAATTTACTACAATTAAAACTATAGTCTTCCATTTGACCTCTATTAAGTGTATTCATTAGAATCACACAGCAACAGGAGAGAGATGATGAAAATTGTGTGAGACATTTCACAAAAAAAGGTCCAAATCCAGACTACTAACTAAAGGCAGTTACCCAGACAACACCAACAGGTGTGATAATCTGTATAAACAAAAACATGAATCTTAACTCAGTTTTAAATAAAAACTTGCGTTTAAAAAAACAAATCTGTATTCTGTATCTGAGTCCTTGACCACATTGTTTCATCCTAAATTCTTATATAAATACAGTAAATAAACATTGGAGTTTCAAATTTGTTCGGGATTTGTCATGGATATGGTCCAGTTATGAAACCAGCCTATACCTACCTTATATCCTATATGAATGAAAAACAACAAACCATTTTGCAGCGCTACATACATCATCCACACTGCAAACTAAGCCTGAAAAATTACCATGGAGTGAAAATCCCTCCCTAAAAGATTTTCAATTGTAGCTAATCACTTAAACCTTCATGAGGAGGACACGTACCACAGTTCTATTGTAGAATGCATTAGCTTTAGCTTGTTTACCTGGCAACATAGTATACACAGCTTTCAAAAAAAAAAAAGAACAACTTAATTATCATGTGTAATTTTGCCTCAGAATACCAGAATGCATCATGTCAGTAATTCTAGGAAGAAAATACCACAGTATAGCTGTACACCGTATAATCTCTGTATTCCCAATCAGAAGGAAAAAGTAATTGTGTATTCAAATGCTACTGCAAAGGTCACATTTCCAAAGTAGTAAATTTGTATCAACTGCAGCATGTGTGTGTGCTTCAGATTGTACAACAAACAATTATGCCCCAAAGAAAAATGTGTATTGTTGTGAGTTGAGAGTGATATTACTACAATCACCGAAACAAGTGGTAGGATGACATTAATAAATACTTTTCTTTGCTAACTAATCTATCTACCATCTAACTATCCATAAGTAACTTTTTTTTTTTCTTTTTCATGGACCTTTTTTGTTTGTTTATTTCGAAAGCCTCCTGAACAGATAAACCAGCAAGAACATACAGTTTGTATTTTGAAGCAGGGGCTTACTGCACAAATGACAATGAATGATATCCTCTCTTGTATGCAAAGGGCATTTCCTTAGTGGTGACTTCATTCCTGAGTTCTATTTACCTCTTTTCTTGCCAATTGGGATTCTTTTGCTGTTCAACATGAACTATTAGTCTCTGTGGTCCAATTACTGCAGCACTGACATTTACACTCCCCATTATAAAAGGCTGATGTTGGTGATAGGATTTAAGAATATTCACAGTCAATATGGAGGGTGTCTGCTAAACGGCAAAAATAAAATAAATAAAATAAAAACTGTGTCTACCCTCAAACATTATGATTGCCAGTCAGCCCATCAATCACCACTCTGCCAGCACACAATCAAACTCACAGCACTCTCAGCTGTAGAAGATGAGGGGCAGCTTGTATTTTCATTTTCCTAACAGTTTTGGAAGACAGATAAATTTGACACAAGGATAAAAGCTTGTGCTGTCTTTCTACCTTTTTTTCCTGGTAAATAGACTAAATAGCTGATGCTTATCAGTCAGTTTGTCAACAAGTGCTTGATAACCATGCAGACGATTAATTAGGCACCATGCTGCAATCCTTCAATGGGATTGGGAAAAACAAAGTACACTAGGAGTGGTTATCATGAGAAGACAACAAGTGATTGTATTATGGTACAGCAGGACGAATGAAAGGATGTCAGGCATGCAAGCACAAAATTATAATAGTGTAATTTCTTAAACTCTTACTCAATCTCCAAACTACTCAACTTGTCCCTGGAATACATTCATTTCTAATCCTGTCCTTCCTGGTCACTCTGTCCCCAAGCCAGACATCATAGTGGGACTCACTCCCTTCTTGTAGACCTACCCTTTCACTTTTGCTGCCATCCTTCTGTCTCACATCAGTGCTGACACTCATCTCCACCTCAACCCTGCCTGCACTCTCTACTTCACCTGTCTTATTTCAGCATTAGGGTTTGGGTAAATCAAGTGATCTGAGAAACAAGTAGATTTCTGCCCTTCCTCTGGCCTTCCCAGCCTTGGGGAAATCTGGCCCATGAGGGGAACAGACCAGTCACAGGGCAGTCCAGAGAAAGAGAGTTTTCCTACTCGCTGATGCAAACACAAAACCAGAAATTACTGTCTCATTTCACACAGCGCCTGACATCCGTCTCCTCCAAGTGTGCAGAATGCAGCCTTATGAAATGAGACACAGCTAACAGGTTATGAGGTCCGCTTTGGCCTTCCTATTTTTTCTTTTAGTTTTTAGTGTTTTTCCGGTAAAACATCATAAATAGCTGAAAACCATGATTAGTCGTACCAGTTGACTGCAATCTATTACTTACACTCGATGTTTAAAATTGTGCGATATTAGAATGTGCATAGAACAAATCAAATGTACAGTTTGTATAACAGTGCTATAAAGAGGTTTAAAATGTTTAATTTCATAGTTTTTTTAAAAGACAGTGACGTGGTAATTTGTGATGATTCATATTGTTTTCAGTTTTGTGTTTAAAAATAATTGAATGTATTGGCTTTTTTTTTGGTTGATGTGATCTTTTGTAAGAACAAGAAAGGAATGAGATAACGTGTGAAATCTGCACTAACTCCTTTCTGTCTGTTTCAGTTGCCCTTTAGAGATGTTCAATTTAGAAAGGCAGAACGTGTGCACATACAAGCAAAAAAAGAAGACTCAAAAAACAGGAAAAAATACATCACCGGGTTGTGAATGAAAACACAAACACTAAGACCTGATCAGCATGCACATTCTTTAAATGGCTTGACATATTGATAAACACTGCAAAGGCTTTGAAAAGAGCTTATAAAAAGCCCGGCCGATGGCACAAAGACACAGTTTAGAAATTAAAAAGCCTCCAAAAGGTTAATAGGATTCCTCAAACCTTAACAAAAGTATCCTCAGCTTTCAGACAAAACTAATCGGGGTGAATCAAGGGCTTCTCATTGTGTTTACAGGGGATGGAAGACAGTGCAAGTTTGAATTTAAATTTCTGACACTCAACACTGCCCAAGACAGAATCTGACATCATAGAAAGGTTAAGTTATAAATTTGTTGTGTTACTGCCAAAGTCCTCCAAAGAAAGTCTTTCCATTCTACATTCATCTTGGTAACACCTATGAGCAGCTATTTTGGACTAACAAGATCAGACTTTGCCTAAAATATGAATTAAAATACCATTTTTACACAGGGCATGCAACACCAACCTCTTCTAGTGATCCATCTATGATGCCTTCAAACACAGTGGCCATATACTATTTATTTAATTTGGCTCCTTCCACTGCAGAATGTGAACAAATTCTTAGTTGGAGGATATCAGTCCTGATTGTTAGTGTGACATTGTCCTCTTATTTGAGGTTCATCATCAGTGGAGATCATTTGAAACTGTTATGCACCTCCACTGCATGCCTGCAACAATGCAAAATGGTTAGTCAGCAATCTTTAGTGGTATGAACTTTTCTATTTAAAGTTATATAAGTTGTCTTTGATTTGACTGAAACATTGTTGGTTCAAAAGGGAGAGGAAGAGCAGCACACGCAGGGATGATATGTGTGGTTCAAAAGCGTGGCACTTAAAGCATCGAAAAGAAAGCATGGACATTATTGTTGTGGATTTTCACACTCTAAAGGTTTGAGGACTTGGGTTGTTGCCACTGTCATCTTCACTTTACAATGGAGAATAATTAGATTGCCAATTAGGCCCGAGTGTTGACTTAAGCTCTCATGTCAGCACATTTGTCAGGCCTGACTTAGAATCTAAATCAGTGCATTCTTTTGAAAAGCACAAACTTTTTTATGGAGCCTTTATAGGATGCCATCGATTAAGCTGATTACATTTGGGAAAACTGACCTTTCTGCTTATTGCCGTTTGATGGTGGCTTGTTCCTCTGGAGTTGGACAGTCCCTTTCAAAGCAGCAGTATAGTGGACATGGATGCTGGCAATTTTCCACTCCTCTAAGAAATTTAATTATGCTTTTCCCAAAATTTGACAAGTGAACCTAGTTAATTTATTTATCGATTTAGGTTTCGTTATGGTGAACGTATTATATTGGAAGTCATAATGAGGATGTGGAGTGTAATGATATTGCCACACCTGTCACTGGCTTCATTTCTAGACTTGGCAAATTTAAACATTCCATATGTGCAGGTGGTGAAGATGTGTCAGGTGAGGTGACTGGTGAAGCTAGCGCGTGTGTGTTGCTGCCATTGTGTCTTCACTGAGCTCTGTGCACCTGACAGCAAAGTCCTCTTCACTATTCTGATTTTAACTACATTCCAACTAAAATAGAACTCAGCGATAGAAGGACTGTAGGCTATTTGAAGTAATTATTAAAACTAAGAACACGCAAATATTTTTTATCACATTTTGAGATTTCTACTACAGTAGATGATAATTTTGCCTATTTAATGTGGTAGAGGTGAAAAGTACATTCACACTTAATATCAGGGGAAGGCAAGCCTGGCTTTCCTGGATCCTACAAGCTGCCACATCCGAGCATCATCACCCTTTCCTCTGCAGAGGAGAGGGCCGGACTACATGTGTCATCATTATAATGATGCCTCACACACATTTAATTTCTACACTCTGGCTTCAGTTCTCCATCTCACCATCTGCATTACCAGTTTCTCCCATCTCCACAGTTTCTATACAGGTGAACACATTCACGCAATTGGGTTGTTTTTATCCTACTCAGTTCTTAAACCTTCAGGCACAGATTTTTGTAAAAACAAAAAAACTCACATTAAGATAAGCAGGCATATATTATAAGGACCAGGACCAGAAAGTGAAGCCTTGTTTCTTTTGAATAGCCACCAGGAGGTGACTATTTGTGGAATTTGTTGTTTTTTGTTTCCTTTCTCCCCTCATTCCTTTCTTAAAAATGTTATTCAATACTTCCCCTGTATAAGTAAAAGAAAAACCAATCATACATACATACATGCACGTACACACAACAACCCCACATGCACTCCTGCAAGCGTGGTTGTTGTGCCACCTTTAAGCCGATAATTTCTGGAGAATTATTCTGTTTTGTCCTTCAAGTGGCTCGATGAATCTCTTCAGAGCCTCAGATGTTTTAGGAACTGCTTAATAACAATCACTTTTCTCGGGCTGGGTTTATTTTGACAAAAAGCTCATCTGAAACATGCAAACAGATTTGACCTTAACTAGGCACTCAGCGGAATTGCATTTTGGCTGAGGTCTGAAGAGACAAGTCATTCACACATCTTTTGAAGTGAGAGACTGTGAGGAGAGGTAGTCACCTTTCATTGTTGTTGCACTGCGTTCAGGGTAATCAGGGATGAGTATAAATATAGACATACAAAAGTTAGCTTTATTCCTTCCATTCCTTCCTTTTGTGTGCTGTAACTCTGTTTTCCCTTAAAATTATAATTCATTAGGCTATAGTTAGTACACAAGAGCCAAAGGAATGCACTGCATTAATTCTATTAATTTATATATCCTGATGAATTAATTAATTCATGAATCTCTCTCTCTCTCTCTCTCTCTAATTATGCACAGTTGCTATAATCATAAATTAAGTTGTGCTTTGGAGAATGGTGAAAAGGTGAGATAGAGAGCTAAACAGCTCTGTTTTTCACCAGACATATATTTGTTCTTATGTGCTTACTCACCTAGTGCTTCAATAGGAGCTAACTCCTCCTCCAGCTTCACCTGTGACCGTTGCCTTCATCCTCTTCCCTTTGAATAAGCCTATCTTATTCATAGACTTCAGATTGAGCCTCTGTCACATAGAGTGTTACCTGCAGCAGGTTTAAACAATGGAAAGTGCACAGTGCTCTCCCTCTCTCTCTATCATTTGCTTATACTCACTGTCTCACACACAGAAGTTAGTCAGCTGACTGAATGACGGACAGGGGATCTCAAAGCTACTTGAATTTATATTGTTTTCAAGGTATGTATTATCTCATCTGCCTGAAACTCACCCACGTTTCATCTGATATGTATGAACTGCCTAACCCGAGCCACTGACTAACCGTGTGCCGGTGGGTAATAACTACAGCCTGCACATGTCTGTACTTTCCTGCAGATACTCAATCTCCAACTTCCTTCCACAGTCAAAGACATGCAAATTGGGGTTGGGTTATTTCGAGACTATATACTGACAACAGTTGTAAATGTGAGTAAAATGTTGGCTCTAGGGTCGACTCCTGACCACAGTGACCCTGTCTCTCGCTCAATGTCAGCTGGGATTTGTTCCAGTTACCCTGTAATCCTCAAAGGATAAATGGTATCAAGCAGCCACTTTTCAAGCTTAAAAATGTTATGGCCCATTTTAAATTCGAGAAACCTTTTGATGGCACTGGGCTGCACAGTTCCATCAAAACCTTAAATCACAATACTGATCAACACTCAATTCTAAAAGATTAGAAGTATTTTCAGACATATTTCTTAAACAGGTGGAAAAATTGAAAATAAGTTCTTAATAAACTATTATAGCCCACCCATAATAAATTAATTAAAAAACAAGTAAAATTACAAATAATCTTACATATTTAAGGTTGAAGCTGATATTTTGTATGCCTCGCGCCCTATGTCAGCTGGAGTTGGGCACCAGCGCCCCTCGCGACCCCCAGTGGATAAAGCGGTAGAGAGTGAGTGAGTGAGTGAGTGATATTTTGTATCTGTCTTTTGCTTCCCATGCTTGTCCTCTTAGTGCAGTGCGTGCACGCCACACCCTGTCAGCAAGACACTCCAGCACTGAGCCGTTTCTTTTGATATTTTATTGTTTACTACCACCATGCATGACCATATTTACCACTTCAACCCCACACTTGCATCCACAACTGACTTACACACCCACGCCTCATATTGTTTGCTTTTATTCATTTAATAAATATAAGTTAGTAGTCATTATTCCTCGGCCAAAACAATATAATAACAGCATTACATTATTAGATTGGCATTATATTAATATGAAGTATATTTCACATATACACACACCGTACACTGTTCACAGACATGAACCTACAATAAAAACCTGGGATTAGGACAATTATGTTGCTGAACACTAAACATTTTATGTTTAATACCTTTAAAACTTATCAGTGTTAGTTATGAACACAGAGAGATACACCAAGGCCGTCAGTGCTTCCAACAGTGAAACCTCGAGTGGAGACCAATGAATATTTAAATAGCTAATATATTTTACACTCACTCACACACACAATCCCACACACACTCACGCACACCCACAAATGATACAGTACATCGATACTGACTAGGGTCACTCCACCAACAAGTCTGGATAGACCCATTAATTTATAATGGGTGTGTGCATGTGTCTGTGTGTAAGTAAAAGAGAGAGAGCAACACAGGTGACAGCTACATGCACATGATATGATGTCACTGCACATGATATGATGTGCATAGCCTTCTGCAATATGACAAAAGTAATATTACAGATGTGCAAGCATGCACACACACAGGCACAAATACACACAGACATGGAGAATAAGATATTTGCTGAGCAGTACATTTTTGCAAAAAGTGAAAAAAAGTGAAAGGTATATAGACTGGAAAAATCACTTGAACTGATAGACTGACAGATAGGTAGACTGAACAGCTTGGTAGCAGTGCAGAGAGTGTGTCTTATAATTCTAGTCAGAGACGGTAAAAGTCATTGAAGGGGCAGGAGCTTATAGCTGTCATGAATGTGCTTCTGCGCAACTCCACATTGAGACATTGCTAAATGGCTGATTTAGACGCAAGAAAATAAACTTACTGTGTTGTTTCTTAGTTCACCCTCTACTGAACAAAACATGAGCATAATCAAATGCTTTGTTAAAAAATGTCAAGCACAAACAACACAACAGTGAAGAAAATGAATTAATACTTAATGTAACGGAATTTTAAAAAATGTCTCAGAGCTTCTTTTAAAATTGAGACCACAGAGGTTTACTCCCTCAGATCCCAGTCTGACGAGGCTAACTTGAAGTGGAACCAAACACGAGAACATTGATGAAGTTAACTCCAAAAAAGGTTATTCATGCCTCTCACTCTCACTTACTCACCTTTTAATCCCTGATTAGGAAATCTAAAACCAATCCCTGCCTGCTTTAGTTATTTTGTGACAGCCTATCATGGCCTAAGCAATTTTGCACTGTGATTGACATTTATAATGTGAGATGCAAAACTACAGTCAGAATTCAAGAAAGCCTGATTTTGGGGCTGATGACTGAATGGACTTTTTTTTTTTTATCTTGGATAGTGTGATTTCTATCTTGTCTTAGCAGTAGGAAGGTATTATATGTGTCATCCACATATCCAGACTACCTGTCAAAATCATCTTGGGATAAGGAAATACAAAGCTGGGTGTAACCTAACTAAAGTCTAAAAAAGACAGAATCTAAAATAGAACACTATATTATTCCATTTTCCCTGATAATTTTACTGTGTGACTGTGATTTTTTTTTTCTTTTTCTTTTTGTAACCCCTACTGTCTGAGCTTTGTTTCCGAGCTGTATACCAGGTCTTTCTTTCTCTCTCTGTACTGACCCTGTACATGTGACACCTACTGCAAGTCTGTCCATGCTGGAAGAGAGATTGCTCCTTTTTTGGCTCTTTCTGAGGTTTCTTCCAGTTTCTCCCATGTAAAGGGTTGTTTTGTTGTGTGGATTTTTTTTGTTCTCACTTGATGTGAGCCTAAGAATAGAGGGTGACACTTGCTGTACAGATTGTACAGTGTTTATGATGTTGGTCTATATACTGGAAATGAAAGTGACTTGATTGACTTGACTTGACTTGAACACTGAAGGTATTGTTCTACTCTACAGCTAATGACCAACAACTTCAATTCAATTTTTTTCCAGTGATGTATTATGTGGAGCCTAACCTCAGCCCTCAGTGAATGTCTTTATACGACCAGAAACATAAGCATGTATTAGTAAGTGTCAGTTTGCCAGGTGAAGGGTGTGATGAGGATTTGGGGTGGGCCAGTGCAATCACAGCAAAGTAATCATTTATCCTTCTCCAATGTCTGCATGTTTGTTTGCGTGTGTGTGTGTGTTCGCGTGGTTGTCTAAGTGCACGTGGGCCCCCATCAACCTTGAGCTGAGAAATGACTTCATAATCGTTGCACTGCTCTGCACTCATCCAACTCACAAGCATTAGTTATCTCACACAAAGTCAACTATAATTCATGAATTCACACACACACACACTGGTTTCTATGACTTCAGAGGACATTGCATTGACTTACATTCATATCCTGGACACTTACTCTTACCTTAACCATAATTACTAGTGGCCTTACCCTAACCCTGACCTCACCCTAACCTTAAAACATGCCTTCACCTTAAAATTTTGTAATTTACGTTATGGGCCTTGATTTTTGACAAGTGACCCTAATGTGACTGTGTAAACAGATTTAATAATATAAATCTCTAATATAAGGTATGCTCATAATATAAGGAATACCAGGCACACACACTTAGTTTAGAATCGGCAGAGGTAGACGAACACAACACACACTTACACATCTTAGATTGATGGACACACATGCAACATATTACTATTGGTCTCATCAGTAATCTGTGCGTCAACCCCAGCTCCTTGACCCCTTTATGTTAAGCACGTGTGTGGGTGGTTGTTGCTTGACCCTGCCATATCGTGGTGTGAAATGTTAAACTGATTAGACCCTGATTGATTCAGCCTCTCCTGATCAGCTGGCGTTTAGTGATTAATGCCTGAACATCCTGATGCTTCACTGGCTGTTCTGGCAGGTTCTGTCTGTGTTGCAATACATAACGATGATGTCTAAATGTGTGTATGGCATAAAAACAGTATTTTAGTTTTAGTGTCTGGTACAATTTGCCAGTCATACTGTACAAAGTTTTATACATGAGCAGAACACTGAGCAGATAAGAACTGATTTGCTGAATTCTGGGAAGGACTCTCCGCTGGACAGGAAGCAAAGTCATCATAGCCTGTCACCAAATCACAGTCCTGTATGACAGCCAGTCATTCAGTCACATACATTTATGACAGCTTAGTCAGGCCAGACTCCCACACATGCCCTGTGGTTGTGCATCTGTGTGTGTGAGAGAAAAGGGAGACCACTGTCACTGTGGTCAGTCTTTAAATACGGTAAATACAGTTTTCCTGACTCTCCCATTCTAATATTTGGTGTAGATTTTATGCATTTGGACTGCTGCAATGACTACACTAAAACAACTGTGGTTGTTTTTTGGTGGTGATACTAGAGAGAAGTTCAAAGACAGCATTTGCTACCAAAGATAAGATTTCAGTATTTCTGAAAATATTGTGAACAATATATATATATTAATTTTTTTTTTGCCATTTTAAATCTCCACAGCATTTTCTCCTCTTCCATACCTCGCTGTCGCTTTATACTCTCTGTTTCTTTCTACTGCTATCAACCTTTTTTTTTTCATTGACCTTAATAATTTGAGCTTTCATTTTCATCTACCACTCTTCATATGGCCTCTGTCGGCCTTTCTCTCTCATCATTCCAAGAAACATCCACTCAGAAATGGAACCAACCACCATGAGTTTAGTGCCTCATACCACGCTGGTTGAATGTAAGGAATGTTTTTTTGTTTGTTTATTTGTTTGTTTGTTTGTTTATTTGTTTGTTAATGTGTGTGCTTGTATTTGTTACCTCTTTAGAAGATTTTCTGGAATGAACACCTAGACAAATTGTCAGGATCAGTAGTCCTCATGGAGACCTGGTAATTACAGAAAACATAATTTCTTAGGAAATGATTAAGTTTAGTGCTAAGATTGAACTGTTGTTAGGTTAAAATGCAGGTTAGGCATTAACTAGATATGGTCAAGGTTAGGGAGAAGCTTTGTTTAGGCTGTTCAGATGAATGGAAGTCAATGTCACAGTGTTCCGAAGAAGAAACCCTCCGTGTGAGTGTATGTGTTTGTGTGTACCTTTTATTCCTTATGTTGTGGGGACCGAAATCTGCTTACACAGTCACATTATGGGGATAGAAATCAAGTCTCTATAAAGTAAGTTACTACATTTTAATGGGGAAAACATATTTTAAAGTTATCCCAAGGTTATGGTTAGGGTCAGGGCACTAATACCTATGGTTAAGGTTAGAGGAAGTCACCAGGATGGAATGTAAGCCAATGCACTCTCACTCTCTCACTCATCTTCTCCCACTTTATCCACCCAATCCCAGCTACCATAGGGCAAAAGGCAGGGTACACCCTGGACAAGTTAGCAGTCTATGGCAAAGACAAAAATCCACTCTCCCATTCACACCTATGGGCAGTTAACAGTGTCCAATTAACCTAATCCCCAAATTGCATTTGGTCTGTGGGAGGAAACCAGAGACCAGAGAACCCGAAGGCAACCCACGGGCACACAAAGGGAGAATACGCAAATTCCATGCAGAAAGGCATGGGTCGCAAACCTGGGTCTTTTTGCTGCAAAGGGAAGTGTGCTAACCACTACACCAACTGTGTGGCCTAAGCCAACGCGGTCTTCTGAAGTCATCGAAACCAGTGTGTGTGCTCCCCACATGTCCACAGGTAACACTTAAATAAAATGGGTCACAGATTCAGGTTTATATCAGGTATTTTCTCATGTGACAGCAGGACTGGCATGTTTTAATGAGCCCAGCTCCACAGAGAGACTAAATCTGGATCTTGCTCTGGAAAAGCTAACACCCAGGATCCCTTTTTTGCTGAGGGGGTGAATGTATTTTCATGGTTTTCACATGTGCTGATAGGTCCTCATTAGTGTTGTATTATAGCTTTGTTTCACTACATTTAGCAGAAATCACCTGTCATGTATTGAACAATGGCAGTGCATGATTATATATTCCTCCATTTTATTATACTGTGCATAATGTATGTATATATAAAACACTACATTCATTATTGATACCCTACAGGTTAAATTCAGACATTCTGATGTTCTATCATAAACAATGAGGGTTTTTCTCATTTGAGCAAAAAAATGATTCAAATATATATCTTTACTGATAAGAAAAGTGCCCAACAGTACAATTTCTCCATCTATGAAATGCTTTGCCTGTATTGACATATATTGTATTGTGTTTATTTTCTCCTCCTAATTTTTTTTTTACTGTTGTGCAAGTGCTGAACTAATCTCCACTACATGGAGTTGCTTCACAGAACAGAAAACGGGAGTGCCCTCTATCCTTCAACTGATTGTTCAAAGCTCCCATCATGGCTTTGAATAAGCCTAAAGGTTTTGTAGATGTCTAGCTCCCTCTCACATCACTCAAATTGTGTTATGCACAAATGTTATTATGGATTAACTGATCAATAAATATGTCCCCTACTTGCAAGTATAAAACATCCAGTATCTGCATGCATCACATTGTAGCGGCAAAATCATGCAATGGGAACAAATTCTCTACTTTCAGGTCAATGACATATTGTGTGATTGAAGCACATCCAGGGCATTAAGTGTGATCAAGGCATGAGCTTATCTGCACAGACCTGAGGAGACACATTATTTCCTGAAATATTTGAAATATTTGATTTGTTCAGGAGGTGAACAAGAAATCTCTATCTGAGGCAGCATTCAACATTAAGATACAATTTTTAAAATATTTTAAAATTCAGATTAGACAGAAGAAGAAAGAAAAATTATGTAGGATTTTTTTTATTAAGAGATTACAGACAAGGACAGAAAAATAAAGGTTTTGTGGACAGAAGGACAAAAAGGGTTAAAGGGTAAAAAAAAATTGAATGAAAATAAAAAAATGAGAAGAAAGAGGAAGGCAGAAGAGGGAGAGATGAAGGTCCAACACTGACAAAAGTTAGAAGGCTAAAGTCCTATAGACTGAAAGACGGAGAGAAATGAAAGACATAAAGAGATGGAGGAAAATACATGAAAGCAAAAATAGCAAGAGTGAATGCATGAAACAGGAGAATAGTTAAGGAAAAAGTGATGTAGAGGAAAACTGTTAGTTTTCCTATTGTCTGCGTTTTCTCTCGCCATTCCTCAATCACGAAAAGGGAAACATGGTAAGCTGTCCCCTTTAAGTGGCGTTGGTAAGCTGATAACTCACCACAATCCATCACAATGCTCATTACTGTCTACCTCCAGTGCTCCAAGACACAGAGAGGGATGGAGGAACAAGAATGGATGGAAAGGCAGTGAGGGGGTGAAATGAAGAGTGAAGGAAGGAGGGAAAATCCAGAAAAATGGAGAGAAAAGTAAATGAGAAGATGTTGCAAAAGATAGAGAGGGAAAAAGGTGTGAAGATAGGATGATAAACAATTTTGAATAATTCTATCATTTATTTCTTTATCCTTATACTCGTTTTTCTTTCCACACTCTTCTCTCTTTCTATTCCTACAACTTTTACTTTTCACTCAAGTCCTTATCTTTTTTCTCTTTCTTCCTAATTCTTCATTGATTTACTTCCTCTTTTTCCCAACATCTCTTTATTCTTGTCCCACCTTTTACATTCCTCTCTACTCGCTTCCTCACTTTCTTAGTCATTAGACATTACTTCCCTCCCTCTCTTGCTTCTTTTCTCTCATTCTTAAACCCACTATTGTTTACTGCTTGCTGCCTTTCACCACTCAGCAGGTGCCAGCAGAGTAAAGTGGCAGCTCAATGTAGCAATGTCGCCCCCTACTGGTGTCATAAATTACCTGAACCTGCCAGTGCAAAGAAGAAAATGAAGAAATCAACTTCACACTGAATGTGTGTGTATATATTATGTATCATACATACATTTCTGTATCTGGATCTCCCCAGACAATTTTACATATACATTCACAGTTTTGCAAGTTTCATGCAAAATCATACTGGACATTTCTAATAAGTTAACTATATTCTGCTGAGATTGCATGCTATATATAGATATTGAGCGAAAAGAGAGCAAGGAAATTCATTACGATGCTTTTTGGTTTTAAAGTATAAAAATTTTTGACTCAGTATGAAAACAGATGAGCTAGGCTGAAAGCAATAAGTAAAACTAAACTGCACACACATGCACACACAGAGAGTAACAGTACAGAGAGAATTCATATACAGTATGTCTCACTCCTTCTTAGCATCATCTAAACAACAACAGAGATCCAACAAAACCAGACAGCATCCAGCTTTTTGGTTACAATTGCAACATCAGCCCAGAAATAAAGATCAAATCTACAGCAAGGGACTGTAAGAATTGGTGTTTTTTTTGATTAGACCTCCTATTCTTCTCACTTTGGCTTTCATTGTTCCAACTGGGTCAGATGTCAGAAGGGGAAAAGCAGAAGAGGGGGAGAAACTGTCTGTCAGCAACTCGTGTTGTGTTTGTGTCAAATCATGTCATCAACATGTTGTCTGCCATCTAATTATCTGGGACAGCAGCACAGAGTATTACCAGTGCAGAAGGTACAATGTTGTAACTTTTTACATTTATTTATTTATTTATTTACCTACTTATTTACAAGTGGGGAAAATGGCTTTTGTGACTTTTTCCTTTCCTTTGAACTGAAGAGTCCTGGAATTTAGTGGAGTAAAAATTTCAGGGAATTGCTTTCAAAGGCAACCTCTTTCTGTCTTTTCTGTGTCCAGGATCTAAATACACAGTATGTAATTCTCTCTCAATCAAGACAATAACAAGACCTAGTTTGATAAAGTCTATGAGCAGAGTGGGATTATGAGCTTCAGGTCACTTCCCGATTAAGTGACTGAACCTCTTGGAATTTTCCTGACTTTTTTAAAATTAATTTATTGGTTTTGCTGAAATTGTATATGCCACATTACATTTTAAAAATTGTGACACCACCAACTGACTGACTCGCCCTTTTCTCACTCTCCCTTGGGTTTCACTCTCACTTCACTATAGCTGGTCAATCTCAGCTCTCCTCAACAGCTTGTCGGTGCCTTTATCTGTTGCATGTGTCACATCTTGTACCTAAAGTAAAAGTACTGTATTTCTGATCCTGTCCATTAATACTTGTTTTTACCAACGAGGTTTTTATTGTTTTTCCTTTTCTTCTTGTTGAGATTGTTTGCAGAAGTGTCGGGTGTGCAGCTTTACACTGAAGAGTCCAATCACTGACTACAGAGGCACATTTAGAGTGTTTAAATGTATATTAATTATGAACACTATTCAAAGGCAAATCCTTGTGTAAATCATAGCAGTAAAGCAACGAATAAAACAGTTAATTAACTTGAGTATCAATACAGGAGTGTAGGAAACAATTTGGCCAATGCAAGTATGTAGCACTTATTGTCTTATCGTTTTTAGATATTCCAGTGTGGAAGTGTTACTTATTATTAACTACTTATTTATTAACAATTACGAAAAAAGCTTGGGTTAAAGAGGGAAAGACACCTTTGAAAGATTGAAAATACTGAAAACAGAAGCAATGGCGCAATGGAAAAGGTCGTGGAGGAGAGGAAATAGAAAGTTTATATAAATGGGTATAGAGGGAATATTAGAGAGGAAGGAGGGGTGAGTGGAAACTCCCACCTATTACTTTATTGTTTCACCTCACTCTCTGTATTTCTCCTCCCTTTGTCAAAGAACAGCATTTATCTTCTCAGCTTTACCTCTATCCAGTACCTACTCCTTACTCACCACCTGCCTCTTCTATCATTTCTTCCTGTCTGCTTTATAGTCACCAGTTCCGTCCACATTTCCCTCTTCCTTCCTCTACCCCCACTCTCTATACTCTCACTCTCACCTTTCAAGTCACTTGCCTTTTCTTACCTTCAATGTCATCTCCTTTTTTCTTTAAATATTTTACTACCCTGTTCTTATGTTCTCCTCTTGTTTTATTTCCATTTATTAAAAAAATCTGTTCCCCCACCTCCTACTCATTGTGCCACTGACTCCCCCTTTTCTTCAACCTCATCTTCTACCCTTTGCTCTATACAACAATCTCTTCTCCTCTACAGCCCCTCTTCTCCCACTGCCGTATTTTTTTCAATTTCTCCCTCCTTTCTTTTACTCCTCTCATCTCTCCCTCCCTTCTCTTCTTTCCTATTCTGTCATTTTCTTTCATCCCACTATATCCCCTTTTCTCCACAGAGATTTTCTCCCACAGGAGGCAGCAGGAGCTAATCCCAAAAAGCTTTTTTGAAAAGCGACAGAAAGACGCAGCAGCCCTCCCCTTCTAAACAGACACCCACAGACACTGCCTCTTCTTCTTCTTCATCTGTCCCTTCACTCCTTGATTGCTGACTTCTCTGTCTTGGGGTGGTTGTGTGTGCACACAACTAAAACTCACGCCTTCACTCAAACTCCCTGGCTTTCACTTATCATTATTGACCAGTCAAGCAAAGTCATTGCAGAGCTCTGTATGCACATGCTGGCAGCACTTTTGGAATCATCATTATGAGGAGCTGGACTTGTAGCTTTGAGTGGGCAGAGGAAGCCTGCACAGGCATGAAGCTATAATGAGTTCTTGTAATAAACAAATGATGCTGTTTGATTCGGCACCATTCTTCCATCTCAACTAGCAACTGTGCCTTCTTTTTAATTTTAATTGTACCATCTCGAAGCAAATGTCTCCCGTGGTGGCAGTGAAGAAACAAAAGCAGGCTGCTGGCTGGCCCTTTGTTTCATGTTTTAATAAACTCATAAAAAGAAGTATGTAGAGTCATATTTTCTTCCCAGTGTATGAGAATCTTGTTGGCATTAGTTTGTTTAAGTGCACTAATGGTTGTGTTGGTACTGGTTTGGGAAGATAACAGATTTCAGCAAAAACTAAACAGAGTATTGGGTCTTCAAAGAATTGCTATTTCCATATTAAACTGGGAAATTTGACTGACAGGCCAGCAGGAGAAAGACCCAGAGATAAGCTTTTTTTTTCGGTCATTTGAGTTGACACATACCGCTCCTCTGGAGAAGTTCAGGTAAATGAGAAGAATTATTTGGGAAAGGAAGAAAATGGGAATTGAGAGGGGTGCAAGGAAGGAAACAAAAGCTAAAAAGAGGAATTAAAAGAAGAAACAAGATTGCTATATATAAGAACCTATTAAGAAGTGGGAAGAATGTAGAGATGAGCAGATGAAAACACAAGAGGAAAAGTAGGGCAGGATAAGGAGCAAGTTATAATTTTATAGTGAAAATAAAAGAGTTATTGGTGACGGCAGTTTGGAGATGTGATCAGCTAAGAGAGGAACAATGGGGGAGAGCAGGGTAACAACAAGATTAAAAAAGAAATGGAAATAAGAAATGAGGTTTTGGAAGGAGAGAAGAGGTTGAATGGAGGAGAAGGTGAGGATGAGGTATAGGAAGACTGGAGGAGAGTATAAAACAATAGATTTGGGTGGCTGAGTTGGAGACCTCCAAATCCACTGAAGAAAATAACACAGTTAGGAAAAGAAAGACAGAGTTCTGTATGACAGGAGATAGAGGTAAACCACATTTGATTCTCACCGGCAGCCAGTACCAGCTTGCATTTTCTGCACCCTTTTTGGCCCCAAAACAACCACATTACCCAGTGCTGCTTCCAGAAGTGCAAACCATGCATTGGCTGTGTAATCCAAATTTCAAAGGCATGTGATTAAAAGAGTTAAATTGAGAGCAGCTAGGACTGTGGTGCGCCATGCAAGGTGGGTGCTTAAATTTGCAAAGTCCAAATAAAGGATCCATAAGCAGATAAACAAAAGAGAATCAAAGGCATCACCTTTCTGGATTGTCATCAAAAAGATCGGTGTTGTGAAACATTGCACATGTGCAGCAAAAGAATTAAAAGTTGTAAAAATTAGTGTTGGCTATTATAATTTTTCAGAATTGACTGCTGATAATATTGGTATTATGTATATTTTATGTTCCATTAAACATATATTGACAGAAGTCTGTCTTGTTACTCTAAAATTATTACCTACTGTAATAAGCAAATGGCTACCAAGTGGCAAGACCTGAAATAGCCTACTTTGCTGTTAACTGCTAATGTGTTAGCTTTGCACCACTACCTCCCCACTTTTACCAACTTATGGTCTAATCAACAGTGATGGAACTGCAAAGTGTATGCTCTTCATAAAAAACACAAAATAATGTTGCACAGTGTATCACCCAAATTACATATATGCTGTACATTCTACTTTTAAACATTAAACATGTAGTTTGATATTTTTTCAGTTTTAAGATAAAGGTTATAAATTAATCAACAAATAGATACATCACTTTCAAATGCTACAGGTTTGATTAAAGACTTGTTCAACTGTGTATTTTTGCTGCACATTGTGCTTAAATATCATTAAATTGTTGGATCATTTAATGCAGAGCAGCTACACTGGAAAACAAACAGTTGTAGCTGAAGAAATACTGTGTGAGCACCATAAATAGACTATGGTTTAAAAACAAGACAATAAAATCAGCCTCAGGAATACATTATGCATAAGTGTCCAGGAAGGAACAACAAACAACAAAAGTGAGTGGGTGTGTTAATTTTTCTATGCATGAACTTAAAAGTCACATTGAAATGGGTAACTTTTACATCAAGTTATACATTTTAAATGAATAAATAATGCAGCTGTGAGTGTGACTTTTTGTTTGCGTTGTTGTGAGGACCATCTTAGTTTATTAATATGTATTTTAAACAGACTTAGATGCCACCCACACATCAAAGTAAAAATGTAAAAACACATGTTATGGCATGGAATTAAACTCTCTTTGCCACTGCTTGCTAGTGTGAATCCTGGTCAACTAATTATGTATAATTATGTGTGTATATATGCATGATTGTATTGAACTAAATGTTTGCATTGGTTGCACTGGTACGCCTAACTTTTTCATTTAGGCACATCAGCAAAAACTATAGATGCATCCTAATTATTATTATTATTATTAAGTGTCACCTTCAGCGTCGGAATTTTAATTTCCCCCAAAGCATTGTTACTTATGTAAATAACTGTAAGAAGAAATAAAGTGTAGGTAAATGTTTACTGTGATCTACTATAGTGAAGGAAAGATGAAAGTCCAAGGCATAGAAATGTTTGGCACACTAGTACGAGCTAAGAAAAATATGTTGTTGTCTTCAAAAGAGTTTGTCTGACCTAGAGCTCTGATAGTGTTTCAGGGTGGGATCAAGTCACATTGGCTGGGCTAATCTCCCTGACAGATTACTTCAGTAAGGGTAGGGGGCCAAGTGTTTTTTCATTCAATTCATTTACCATGGACATCACAAGTATAAGCATGAAAGAAAATAATACCACAAAATTTTCTAGGGTCCTCTTTCTTTACCATATCATGAACAAGTAACCACCTGTCAAGGTCAGTCCACCTGGACTGAACTTGACCACATTTGATCCACAGCTCTAAGCATCCTGTAGAGAAACAAAATACTGAATGTATAAGCAAGAATATCTGTACCAGAGGCCTTAATTAACACATATGTGTTCTGTTGCTCAACTGCAAGAAGGGCATGGAGAAAGATTCTGCTATGAGCCTCTTTATGGTTGCAAGGACGTAGGCCTCCCAGACTGCCTGGATTATTACAAAGAACATGTTCTTCTTCATTCACAACCACCAACTTGTCTGGACGCAATATCACAATATCATAACTCTGTCAGCTAGAAAACCCAAAAAGGACCGTCTTGTTGTCACTATTCTACAATAATGACAATGGTATGAGGATACAATTGTTGTAGCTGTTTAAATTAACTGCAATTAAATGAGACAAAGCAGGAGAAGAGCTGGCAGAGAATGAGTAAGATAAATGGTCCTGCTATGTTCTGAAAATGGGTGTTTAACACAAAAGATACAGTAAAACTCCTGTTAGTTGTGCAGTACAAACACTTTCATCATAATAAAGTAGCATGTTACTGCATCAAGTCAAATTTTAATACACAAGCCAGAAAATCTGTCAGGTTCAGGTTTGGTTTGATTAGTTTTCTCTCAGGCTTGTTTTATCTTGGACAAAAAACCCAGCCTGAGCCATACGCAAGTGTGTATTCATGCCACAGGGCTTGGAATGTAGAGCATTCTATTTGGCTCAGATGTGGCTTCGTGAATGCATCAACACAAAAATGCAGCTCCATCGGCATCAATGTGGAGTTAGTGGCAGTAAAGCCCTGGAACCATTTTCTGTAACTCTTGGTGCACCATCATCATCTGTTTCAATCTCCCCAGAAGGTACAAGAGGGAGACTAGGATGAGAGGAGGCTGAAAAAGCAAAATATATTGTCTTTAAACTTGAACGTATAACTTTGAGAAAATGAAAGTGGAGAAAAAAAGGGGGCAGTGAGAACAACTGAAGAATGATCAGTCTGCCAATGAATATTATTTGGATATTTTCTTTACTTAGATGTGATTATTCACCTACATGTCTACAACATCAGCAAGTCAAAAAACACTGGTGCACATTCTGGATGTTAATACAAATGTTTCTTGACATTTCTGTGATACCTAAAATGTGACAGCACAATTAAAACACGTCAACAGATGTACAGGCAGAGTTCTGAATTTCATTTTCTCCTGTTTTTCATAAATTACTGGCCCATTTTATGTACTTTTGTTAGACAGAAGTGTTCATGGCTGCAATTTTTCCCACCCAAGTAAGGTGGACAATCTAAATGAACCATGTTCTATGAACAGCTGGCTGTGATACACCTGTACAGGGACTGTCACTAAATTGCAACATAATGTACTGTAGCATCACTAAACTGAAATGCAGCACCTCTTTGTGTGCTGTTTGGATCAGAACAATCAATGTTCTTACAACATTTTTAGTGCAGTTGTATTTTTTTGGTACAATATACAGTACATATTGTTAAAACAAATCACATTATAATGTAATTCTCATATGTTTTTATTTTGCTGATGTGGCAAAAAAATACGCTTCCATGATGTTTCTTGTACCCATGTATTATTATTTTTTTAATTCTTTTTTTTTTCCCCACAGATGTCACCTCCTGGACTCCATAGTATAAGCTATTTGCCAAACAACAATTAAATCAATATTTGCATGATAATAAAAAAGTGGTGTAAAAGTAGAGAGTATGTGTCCAAAATTGCACACACACGCTCATTGCCTATGTGCACTGATGCAAGGACAGGCTTATGCAGTTAGCTTTCATTAAAAATAGAATTAATTAACTGGTATCTTCATTAAAATGACACATGGTGACCCAGAGAAAATAATACTTCATGCAAAAGAGGAGTGAGAATAAAACTACAAATGAAGGAGACAGCAATGGCAAGAAAAAGAGAGGAAGAGGTGACTGCTGTTTTAATTTGAAATCTGTTTTGTTATATGATGTCCTGATATTTCTGCACAGGTTCTTACCAAGGCTGTCTGAAATGTGACAGGAATCATTACAGTGGTGGCAGGCAGACACCATGCACTGATTATCAGCATGTTAATCCCTAATAAAGAGCACTTAAAGTTCCCTAATGTCATGTCATAATGCAATAGTCTCTGGAGAACAGACAGATGGGGACACCAAGAAAGCTGAGAAAATTTGTCTCAAGTTGTATCTTTCAGGATGGGTTTCTTGCTTTTTTTCTTTTAAATAATAACATTAAATCTTTTCACTGAAAATAAGAACTGTATATGTATTTCAGCCATGCTGGGTTTTATACCCAGCACGGTATGTATTTCAGCCATGCTGGGTTTTATTCTGTTGTATTCAGTATAAAACCCTGTAATCTAAATTATTTAATCAAAATCTTATTTTCCATCCAGCACCATCAGCAGGTTAAAATCTCAAATGATTTTGTCTGATTTTTTCATACATGTTTAATTGCTTACTTGCAAATATGAGCTTGCTAACATGCTTAACAAGCCTCAAATTAAGGTCCCAAGCAAATACTGAGATTTTCCTCTTTGTTTCTGTTTCTCTAGACTCTTCTGTTGAGGATTTTTAGAAGTGTCAGGAGCCATATCATAACTCCTGTATTCATGTTTTGACATTTCCTTGTCAGCATGTTAGCAAAGAATTGAGTGTGCACGTACAATCCCAAAGTCCATAAACTACACATAGGGTCTTGATGGAAAACGTCTTTATTCCCACTGTACCAAGGTTCAAGATTCACTTCATTGTCATTAAGCATGTTAAAAACATGGAGAACGAAATTGTTATTCAGGTCCAACAGAAATAAATACATAATAAATAAACCAATTCTAATAGTTAAGAGCATAATGGATAATAAATAAAACCTAATTAAATATAACAAAAACCAAGCAGCATGTATAAAAAAAATAAGTGCATCAAATCAATTCCATCTATGAAACTGCAGAAAGTGCAGAGGACAGCTTAAGGGAAGGTGTTCACTGAGTTCATTAGCCTCACAGCCTCACAGGGAAGAAACTGCACCTCAGCCTTGTTGTCCAAACACTGAGGCTATGCTGTGGGAGTGAACAGTGGGTGGGTGGGGTCCATCATGATGCTTGATGCTCTGCTCTGCACCTGGTGATGTAAATGTCCTTGATGATGTCATCTGTGTTCGTGGTCCATGTGAGGTCATTGGAGATGTAGAGGCCCGGGTATTTATATGTGGTCATCATTTCCACAGCTGCTTCCCCAATAGTGAGGAAGGAAGGGTATGACCTCTTGTTCTAAAGTCCACCACCATCTTCTTTGTCTTCCCCAAGTTTTTCCACCACCAGAGAGAGCAGCCTCATCTCAGAGGCAGAGTTTTCACTCCCAGATGAGTGAGAGCGGAGTGGATGACAACAGACACTGCATCAGACACAGACGTTTTTTTTTTTCTTTAGACCTCCTGGTGTCCATCCACATTGATGTTAACTGTGCCCTGTATATGAGCCAAAACCAATTGTTCAAGGCACTTCATGATAATCGGGGTTAGGGCAACAGGACAATAATCATTAATTCCTTTTATGGCTGAGTTTGTTTAATTGGACTTCTTACAACAGGATCCACAGCTTAAGAGAGGTGATAAAAATGTCAGTCAATCAGTCAATACCACTGTGGGCTCCTGAGCACACTCTCTCAGAACCTGTCCTGTAGCAATAATAAAAGCCAAAAGATCCCTGATGGATGGTACCATGTGCGATGTGCTTGTGAAGTAATTTGGACCCCAAATCCGAGTAGCAGCAAGGATCATGTAATCAAGCTGTGGTATTGAAATACACCCACTTGACCAGTCATGACCAGTTTCATTTTCCAATCATGATTTCATCCTGTTTCTTTAGGATTAAAGTAACTTTTAACAAATTTTAACACTTTAATAAAAATCAGTGTGACAAGAACTAAAGTGACAGAAACATTTCTATAAAATTAATTTTTTGAAATTAGTTTATCTTTTATTGTATTATTTATTTATTTTAGGAAGTTGTCATGTTCTCCATCTTCATATGGTCTGAATGCAGCCTCATAGAGCTGCTAGCATGGCAGCAGATTGTTATTTACTCAATAAAATCCATATGGTATCTGTACTGCGCTCACTACTGTTCATTCAGCTTAACACCATCCCCACAACAAGACTCTGAAGACAAGACTCTTTGTCCACAGGTTTATTGAGTCAGGGAAAGGTGAAACTGGATCATACAAAATCACTGTCCCTCATTTTTAAAGTGGACAGTTATAAACTCACATAACCTTAGTCTTTATGTGAAGTAGACCATATTGCCTTTTGTATATGCTTTTTTACCTAACTAAAATTATAGTACATTACATATTTAACAACTCTTATAGCTAGTATTAATCAGTTACCAATCGATCTGATTGTTCCTCCAACAATCAGAACAAACACTCTGAATCTTCAGCTTCCCAAATGTGAACATTTCACAGCCCCTGCGCACCAAGCAACAAAAAACCATCAAAACCAAACAATTCTGGCCCATGAACAAAACAAAAGGCTCAAGAACATCATCAATTCGAGAACTGAGAAACCCAGATTGACACCCCCCAACCAATGAGAACCGAACAAATTAATGACCAAGCAAGTAAAAAATCAAGGCACCCATCGACCACAAAACAATCAGAAGCCGCAGCCCCAAACTCTGCTTGTGCAAAACTGCTTGTACTTCAAATAATGTACCACTGTCTTTTAACTGACTTAATGTGTGTTGCCAGCATTAATCACAGGAGATCATTTTAGTATTTAACATCATAAACTCAACATTAGCTCAAAGATAATGATCTATGAATGCACACAATATCAAAAATATACATACCCGCAATGCTACCAAGGGCATAGGATGTATGTGGATGGCACTGGATTCTCTGGCAAGGTTGACAAATCTAACCATGTTGTGCTAGCTTACTTCGCGTTTTCCGACTTCCGGTTTAATGATGTCACTTCCTGTTTCCAATGACGTCACTTCCTGGTTTTATTTAAAGAAATATAACTAAACTTAACATTTTAGCTTAACCTTACATTGATATTAAACATGAAATTACTTATAACAGGACCATATCTCACTTTTTTTACATTTTTAAACCATCTAGTACATGTCACTGAAAAGTACTATTTTTCACCATTTATTGTTGTCATGGGAATTAATTATATCCTTTTCAATGCTGTCAAACTACTCAAACAAAAAATGGCCTGGTTATCTGACATAGTAGGAGAAAAAGTAAACTTCGGATTAGCATTAGCATTTCTCTTTTTTCTTCTGTAGCAGGTGTAGGGAGTGTTTTCAGATGTATCCATCATTCAGGCAAAGAAGAACTGTTTTTATTCTTTCCAGCTGCCATCTACCAAGGAGGACCACAAAATATACAAACATTACAGTTTGAAAATCCTTTTAAAATATGGTTGTTTTAAATTGTAGGACATTCTGGAGGGTCACGTCACTTCAAGAAAACAAGTACAGACGCCATCACTTAACATCTCAATTACCTGCACTTTCACTCAAAGCTCAAATGCCTTAATGGCTTATTTAGCAGATGAAACAAATATAGTGTGCCTTATATCCCAGCCTAGTTAAACAGAGAGCCAGCCCAAGGAAGTAGGTAGCCATTTAAATTCCCTAAAAATACAGTGACATTACGGTGTAAATAAACATCATCCAAAACTGTTCTTTTACCACTGCACAGGAGACAGGTCATTCTCAATTGTGTCATTCATGGTTTGCATAACAGCAGATAAGAAGGACCTGTAGCAAGCAGTCAATGCTTGGTGGATCATCAGCTCACCACCTAGAAACAAGAGAAACCCAATTCAGTACCTATTTTATGTTTAAATAGGCAATTTTATACACAGATTTTCCCAAATTGTTCAGTCACACAACTGACCAAAGAGGTTATTAGAACTTTTAAAATAAACAGAATAGATCAATATAATTTAAAAGACTGTTTCTTAAATAATTCAAACTAAGTTAAAAGAGAAATAGAAATTTACACTGCTTTTACATCTACTGATTAAGAAAGAGAAGAGTAAAACATGCTTTGCAGTCTAATGGGGCTCTGAAGGGATTCATTTTTCCAAGCCAAGTCTTAGATGGATGTGTGGTAGAATTTTTGTTATATTACTTGTGTGTTTATAGACAAAAATTCCTGACTGTGACCGGAACTCACACCAGAATTTCTTGTCATCTTTTTTGCATAATGTTTGGCTTTTTTCAGGCACATTATTTTTTGTAAATTGTTATTTAACATCTTGCTTTTAGTATCTTGTTTTTATCCCATTTTTATTAGCACTGATGTTGTAAGGGATATGGCTATAATAAATGTCTTATTAATTTAATCAATCAATCAGTTGAAAAAAACTGACCATTATTCTACAAGAAACTTTTCCAGTCTCACAAAACAGTACATTTAGTACACAGAAAGAAAAGGCCTTGACAGATTGACACTAACTAGAATCAGAATCTGGGTTCTTGCTATGTAGCATGTAACCTACAAGGAATTAGCTTTGGTGTTTTGGTGCAACATAGAATAAAGTTATATACAATAAATTAATTGAAAAGCAAGTCATGTATAAGTTCAAATCTTTGCAAAGGCAGTACAATAAAAACTACAAGATTGAAAATAAATTCAATAAAATGTGCAATGTGAAAATATGTGCAATACATGAATGTACTACTCGTGCAAAAAGAGTTACAGTGCAGAACAGATTTGCAGATTCTAATCAGCTCTTTTAATTCATTTCCATTTCTGTATATCTGCCATCCACACAGGAAGCACCAAAATATTGGTCCGTGACCCCAGAGGCTAGTTCATCACCAAATAATATGGTTTTGAGAGGCTGCTCCCTCGTTCTTCCTGCCTTTAAAGTTCCCCCATCTGTATCACGTCCAACTTCCCTCTGTGTTTTCACTCCCTAATCCAATCTGTCCTGTTCACTGCTCTAATTAGAGCATTCATTCCCAGTACCTCCACACGGCTCGGTGGGAGCCCTCCGTGTTAAATAATGAATGAAGGCTACTGAATGACCCACACGTGTTTGAGTGTGTGAGAAACTGAGAAAATATACAACATCCAATGTGTGTAAACACGCATGAGAGTGACTCTGCAAGACTGTGTGTGTATTCTGAGTCTATCTGCCGGTGTGTGGGGGGCCACAGGAAAGGCCTTTGCCATAATAATGGAATCCAGCCTATTGCCTGAGCTAACCTATCAGTCTAGTCTGGCATTTCAACAGGCACCGTGGGGGCCCTTTACTCATTTAGTCCCAAGTAATGGGCTTCCTCCCAAGTTATCACATGCATACACAGACACACAGATACACACACATATGAATACACAAGAGCAAAAAATACACATTGATAAATCAACTCACACACAATGTATATGACTTTTACCCTGAAATCTGATGTGTTTGTTTATTTGTTTTTAAAACAAAGTGTCTGTGCTCAAGAGGCAGGAGGAGGGAAAAATTGAGAGCAGGTAAACAGGAGGTGAAAACCTCATTAGGAGGATCATTAAATATGGATAAACCAATTCCACATATCAAAATAGAGACAGCAGAGCTAAAGCCTATAAATGGCATGTGGGAAGAGGGGGAAGCCAAAAGGGGGGCAGGGTATTTTCAAATTACTTGGTGGAGTTAGCACTCGCTCAAAATTTTCCTATATCCCTTTTCTGTCTCAAGCTGAAGTCCCAGAAAAGATTTGTGAGAGTCAATATTTGAGGGGATCCCGCAGCAGCTGCAAAATGGTTTTATAATATTTGCTTTCATTTTCCTTTTTCTTGATTATATTTTCAGCTTAGCCATCATTGCAGTCTTGTGGAGCTCCTGAGATGGCTGACATGTGCAGCAGTAATGTCGCAGGAGATGATTTAATACGCACGGACAGAGGAACATATTCAAATAAACACACACAACACTGATTATGGATGGGCATGCGCACATGCAAACACACGGGGCTGTCTGGAAGCTGTTTGTCATGACAAGGTGACTTTGTTTCAAAGGTGTCCCGTCTGGATCTGGACGGACACACTGTTGTAGTCAATGACACACACACATTCGCATCGCTTCTGTCAGTGCGTCTGGGCCAGCAGGACAATGTCACCTCTGAATGGCAATAACAAAACACAACCTTTCTGGCTTTAAATGTTACAGGTTTGATTTATTACAAATATTGTGTGACCAGAATTAAAGACGATTATTGCACTAAACAGCCCAACATGAGAAGCAGGAGAAAAGCAACTGTTATGATCTTAAAATCAGAGAGCAGAGTTTTAAAAATGCAAAAAAAGGAGTTTATTAACAAAAGAAGAAACTTGGTTAACCAGTCCATAGGAAAAGCAAACAAAATAAGCTGAGGCTGGCCGGCTGGTGACGTGGAGCTCAGGATAAGTACTGGAAAAAAGGAGACATGAAAAACTCAAAGACGCCAAAAACGAACTGGTTAAAAGACAAGTAGAACTAAGAATCTCAGAGGAGTGAAACATGGTGCTACCTGTGGTAGAGACATAACGCGCTGACACCAGCAAACAGGAAGCCAGGGTAGAAATAGGTGGCGCTGATGAGGTGATGAGAAGCAGTTCTGTTTATTTATTTTTATTTCTTGGCAGGGACACAAAAAATAAACTTTGTTCAAGGCTTTCAGTGCTTCACAGTATAACATATTTTTATACTTTAAATGCCATTTAAGTTCAGTCACTAATTTACAAAATTAAAATATCAACATTTTAGAGCATTTTAGCCTCTTGTTTAATTAACTGGTTTTTTTTTTCCTTTTTTAGTGGGATTGCTGTAAATCCCAGTTATGTTCTTAACAGATTCTTTTTTTTTTCTCTTATTATATCCACCATTATTTGACATCTATTTCCCTCTACATTTTTCAAGATATTTAAACAAACTTAATTGTGTTCAGCTCAATTAGGACATTATCGGTTATATGCAGTTTTTGTGAATATTCAATATTTTTTGAATTATTTTTTATTATCATTGAAAGGTGGCAACAAGTGAAAGTCCAGAAGGTGCAGCAAAGTGATGCCACGGTGGCCCTGTTTCTACTGCACAGGTAGGGTAACTTTATGTCTTTGTGATCTTTTGAAAATAATCGTTCTTTTCTGGCATTATGTTGTCATTGCCCGTGAATCCATGTGATCTCAAAGCTCTTCGTGAACAACCGGAGCACGTACCCGTCTGAGGGGATCCCGCAGAAAAGTCTGGACTTTTGAATTGAAAATATAGTCTGCTCAAATAGGTTTTCCAGGATCTCCCACCTTTAAGACTCCATTATAACTGCTTAACTGCTTTCAATAGGAACTACAGTTTTCATTTTACAGTGAGTTGTTTGAACGGTGCATCAGGGCTGTAACTGTCACTCAGCAGGTGCCACACTCACACACACGCACACCCACCTGGTTCAAGACAGCTAATTATAGAGAACACAAAACATTTTAAATGCGCATTCCCCTAAAAATATTACTGTCTGAATACTTAGGTTTATTCCATAAAAATTGCTATTTTCTCTAAGTGCTCAACAGTTTAAAGGTTCAGTCCTCCAAAAACATTACTGTCTGAATACTTATAGTTTATTCCACACAAATTACTACTTTCTCTAAGTACTCAACATTTTAAAGTTTCATTCCACTCAAAATATTAATGTCTGAATCCTTATAGTTTTAAAGGTTTATTCCACAAAAACAGTCAATAGTTTAATTCAGTAGTTTGAACAGCATTCTATTTCATGTACATTTAAGTCTATTTGTACTTTTTCCAACTGCTTTTATATTCATGTACATTTTGACATATTCATATCACTTCAGCCTTTTGTTCATACAGATTCATGTAATTTTCAAGCTATTCCCAAAACCTCAACTGCTTCAAACCAGCAGTTCAGCATAGCATCAGGTTATTCTGCAGACAAATTAACATACTTTTGAATCTATTCAAACATATTCAACAGCTTCAAACCAGCAATTCAATGTAGCTTCATCTTATTCTACATACAAACTGATATACTTTTCAATCCATTTCATGCAAATTCAAACGCTTCAAACCAGCACTTCAGTGTAGCTCCAGTTTGTGCATTCCACAGCAATCCTACTGCAATTTCTTTGAAATTACCTTTTCTAGTTATTTGTTGCTGTTTCTTGAACACAGGGAAAAGAAAACAAAGAACAAAACACTGTTCATTGACATCAGTTAACTTGTAATTACAATAACATAATGCTTTCTCATAATGACTGAAAATATTTAATCAATATGCCTCTGGTCGACATTGACTTTCCCTTTCCATCCTAGGTTTTCCTCCCTTTTTTCTTAAATCATAACTTAATTCATAATCACCCCTCTCTCGTCCTCATTCTCCTGTTTCTACAGTTCACTTTGTGTCCTTCTGTTGAATTATAAATAAACGTGTAACTCAGTGTGTCTCTTCTTTCTCCACTCCTCCCTCAATCTCCATCATCTCTTCTCCCTTTCCTCTCTGGCCTCTTGTCAGTCAGCTCTGTCCTCAGCCAGCTGGCTCTTCAGCACTAATGAAAATCCTTTACACTTTATTAACCAGGGCTAATGAAGCAGCCTACCTCTGTGTGTGTGTGTGCGTGTGTACATGTCCTGGAATGTAATTCTCAGGTAAGGATATACTTTGTGTTTGCAAATCTGTATATTTATATGTAACTTACATATACATATGTTGTGTTGCTGCTCTGCTGTCCACATTCTTCTTCTTTGAAGACTCTCCGTCAGTCAGTTTTGTCAAACAATTGGCACAATATGAGGTGCGGTTTGTAAAATTTAGGAACATTTATTGATGTTACATGTTACAGCTAATTCAGTCTGTTTAAGAACCTATGTAGCCTTTAGTTAGAAGTAAAACAACTATTCATTCAATCCAGTGATTCTCACTCACTCACTCATTTTCTACCGCTTTATCCACTAAGGGTCACGGGGGGCGCTGGTGCCTATCTCCAGCTAACATGGGGCGAGAGGCAGGGTACACCCTGGACAGGTCGCCAGTCCATCACAGGGCCACATAGAAACAGACAAACATTCACTCTTACATTCATACCTACGGGCAATTTTGAATGTCCAATTAACCTAATCCCCAAATCTGCATGTTTTTAGACTGTGGGAGGAAGCCGGAGTGCCCGGTGAGAACCCACGCTTCACGGGGAGTCAATCCAGTGATTATACCCTTAAATTAAGTATAGACCTTAAATCCTCAATTTCCGCCAAAAGAGAGCAATTTCACCTAAATTTGACACAGTGGTTCTTTAGGCTGCTTTAAAGTACATCATTTTTGGTTGAATTTGTTGTGTTTGGTATCAGTTTTCACAACGCCACACAATGTTTTGTTGTTGTGCATTATTGTTGTTAAATTGCAAGACTCAATTTCTTCTGCTTTGTTAAGCATTATTTATACTCTGTTAAGCATGATTTATACTCTGCCATGCATCACTGTTAATACATATGTGTATTAGTGTCGGAGTCGGATCATAAGGCAGTATGTCACCCAGACCCAGTAGACTGTCAAAACAAAAACCGAACAACTCGACTGCAGCCGACAGCGCTAACATTGACAATGCTACTTTAGCTGGCATGCTAGCGGAGCGAAGAACAGATCTGCTGATCAAGCCTGACTCGATAGCCGTCAGATTTGAAAACAAACTTATCTAGTGGAGAACTTAGACCAATTTTAGCAGCCAAGATCATGAGTGCAATCATTGCTTTACAGAGTGGCAAATCACCAGGTCCAGATGGATTCACAGTAGAATTTTATGAGACATTTCCCCCCACTTATCTCCACAGTGCTAATGTGCATAATGAAGGTTTGTAGCATGGCTGACTCCTTCCAACCCTGACTAATGCTACAATTACTCTTCTCCTAAAAAAAGATTCTCACCAAGACTTTAGCCCTCCGTCTCCAGCAGATTATACCAAGGATAATTTCATCAAATCAAACAGGCTTCATGTTTGGGAGGCAGTCATTCCACAACACCAGGAGGCTTTAAAACAAGTGATGGAAAGATTTGTTCGAGGTTCCGATTTTGTTCCATGGGTGAAGTTCATCAACATCATAAGGTGATCTCACCTTCTTTCCAGCTCCACCACGGCACAAGAGAAGGGTGTTGGCTGTCCCCTTTATTGTTTCCTTAGCCATTTAGCCATTGCTATTTGGCTTAGATTTGAGGAGGACATTTTCTGTAAGGGAACATTACACAAGCCATCACTATATACTGAAGACTGACTCCTTTACGTATCAAATCCATCTACGTCACTCCTCATAGATCAAAATATTTTAAAACAATTTGGCCAACTGTCTCGCTTTAAACTCAATTTTGGAAAGAGTGTTATCAATAAATAAATTGGTAGAGGTATTACCAGACAACACTGTGCCTTTTAAATGGGCGTATTAAGGTTTTAAGGTTAAGGTATCTTAATTACTAGGTCCCTCCTAGTACTGATGCAAATATTTAATGACTTTTATACTGGACTGATGAATCTATTACCAACCAGGTTAAAATCGAACTTCCCTCCTCTCCGATCTCACTGCAATCATAGCTATGTTCTCAGCTTTCTGAGTCAGCCACTGAGTCATTATTGCTATATGAAGCTTGTTGACACAACAGGGAATAACTGTATGGTTTGATGAACAAACTGATTGCCTAACACAAAATAGCACACTTTTGATTTGTTCCAGTGCTTTTTTAGGAATAAGTGCATGTACTTTAGTAGTATCCCATACTGATCCTTTTACATATCGGGCAGCAAATACTGGTGTTAATGGGGTATTTATCTGATTAATATGTAAAGTATCTACATCCCTATTACTCGTGTTAGGAACTCAGAGTCGTGCTTACAGGAGGTTCTAGTGGAAGGATTTCCCTTAAGATTTCCCTTGAACTAAATCACAGAATGAAAAATGTAAATTGCGGAAACTGTAACAGAAGCTAGTAGAAGAGAGGTAAATGGTCACATCAACTAGCATTAATATTAATGAAGATGATGCTGCTGGTGGTTCACATTTGTCCATCCAAGGGAAATGGAAACACAGTTGTTTCAGGTTTTGCAAGGTTGTGGTCTCATCTGAAGAATTTGGCAACCCAAGATGCTGTCAAACAGAACAAAAGCACCAACCACTGTGGAGGTCTACAGGACCACAGAGAAAATCTATTGCAGAATATTAAATAAACAAAGCACAGACAGCAGGAATTAGAGAAACCAGATAAATTAACCAGTTGCCGGGATAACCTAAGCTACTGGTTGCAATGACTGAAATGTCATTAAGACTGAGACTAGCCCCCATATTGTTTAGATATGAAATCCAACCTAAGATAATTGGCAATCATGTCATTAATTAAATGCTAAGTTGAAAAGGTAAGTTTTAAGTTTTGATTTATACACCTTGAGAGTCTCAGATTATCTACATATTCCAAAGGAAGGAGGCACTATAGGAAAAAGTGCCATGGCCTGTTAAACCAACATGTCATAGAGGGAAATAACACAAAATAAAAATTAGTGCCATTTGGACCCAAGACAATCCTACTGTCACTCAGTCCCTCTCTTTTTTTAACCTCAATGGTGATTTAACACTTATGGTTCACTACGTGAATGGTGCAAGTAATATTAAAGCCAGGAAAATGTGACAGTGTATTTACTGCCAAGAAAAAATGATGTATTGACCCTTTGTGTCACTTTCACACCCCTGTGTATTGTGGCCAAGAGCTGATAAAAACATATATAATGTATAGTGTATAGAGAAAATAACTCTGATGTTAGAGGGTTGGATTTGGTTTTTTGATCAGTGGATAAGGGAGTTTATTTTCCATATAGCCCCTGTGGTGGCATCACCCTGTGGGCTGATACAACATGCAGGGATGCACATTGAATGGAAGTGCAGTGCCTGATCATGGTCATGCCTGCATAACAGAGTAACACGTGACAGTAAAAAAGACATCAATGTTCAAAAGCCTACCGGCTATTTCAGGCAGTCCACTCAAGCTGCAACACACACAAGACACACGTCACTCACATATCAAAGACACCCTTCAAATTTGGCTATTTAAACTGCAACATTTCCCATCCTTCTCTCTCCACCAGCATCTACCTGAAGGCTTGACGGGGTTTTAAGATATTTGCTTGTCACTCCTCATACATCATGTAATATAATCTGTGATGAGATCTGAGCATAGATGCCAAACTCAACAAACTTATATTCAAATAAGTTGGTTGGTGGGAACATTGTAAGTGATGCTTATGAGTATTGATAAATAATTACATATATAGTATCATAATAATGTGTATTGAAATTGTATGCTTTTAATTAGTCTCGCGTAACACAGGAACATAGGTCAGTGGTAGTAAAATCAATATTTTCCACAACACAGTACCCCTCCTTGCAAGCACACGTACGCACACACACACACACACACACACACACACATTTCTCAGGGGTTCATCTTCCTCCCTTTTTCTGCCTTTTATAGACTGATTTTGATTAACATCTGCTGCTACTCCATCAAATTGAACCTGGAGGATTCATTTCAATTAGAGTATAAAAAGGACAGCTTATTTCATTTAGAGGGAGATGAACTCTAAAAACTAGGTTGCCCTCACCAACTGTCAGGAAGTGCAGACAGTAAAAACAACTCTACATGTTTAGAAAGTGACGATAAGTGGGGATCATAAAAATCTAAGACAACCTGAAAAATCTGAGGCATCCTAGTGGGCAATAGTTAAAAAGCCTTTAAAAATGAATGGCTTTTGATTCATATCAACAATAAAAACTGGCCAAAAACATAACCTATTTGGTGGAAATAAAGATTTTAGGCATTAAACCCTTTATAAGGGCAAACATGAAAAATGGCCATTCTTGTGGTCACGTGAACACAACAACAGTCACATGACCATTGACTGACAGACATGGCAACATGGCCAACAGGGAAAACACATACAGAGAAACACACATCCATAAGAAGATACTGAAAATGCCCACACATTTGGACATCTATAAAGTTTTTTGGTTGTATAGGGGAAATGTCACGTTTCATTAGTTTGCCTTTGCGGGTTAGAGGCATTTTAATTTTAATAGAGTGCCTCAGGTTTGTCACGTTCCTCTGCATGTGTATTTAACAAATCCAAACAATTGAGCATTATACAGAAGTTTTATTTTCAATGAAGGACCCACTTTCACTCATTTATAGTATATCATATAAGCTCTATTAACCATGGGAACATGTCTCAAAACTAATTGAATACATAGGCACTCAAATTAGTTTACAGTCAGGAGAAATGAGTAGGATTTTTCTCAGTTGGCTGCAAGACATTTTCTTTGTGATGGGAAATTACAAAAAGACCCAGTGCAAACTGTTAATGCTATAATAATGTGTGATTAAAATATTTCATTTCTGTATTGGTCAGACGTTTGTGCTTTTTGCAAAAACCACTGAATTACATTTCCCCCACAAAATAATGTACTATACATCTCTCAAATGAGCATTACTACCCTTGATATTGCAGACTGACTATTTCTTCACACACACATTGATACTTGGAAGCCAAACACCTCAAGCCACTGAAGCACAGTGATGGCCAAAACTGCACAAGAGCTGTCCACACCACAAGTGCTGTCTCCACCCATCACTCTCACCCTTCCACTGTGTACATGTGCATGTCTACTCATCTGTAACCTTTCTATAAGTGACAGGCTGAAAACAAAGCAGACAAAACAAATGCAGGTGATCACGAGCTGGTGCTGTGGTGTGAACAACTGGAACACTAAATGAAAGCAGGTGGCACTTCACACAGAATTTTAAAGTCATTAAAGCCTCACTTGAAGGAGCTTTAGAGCTGGAACTAACAATTTTATATATTAGTTACATCTAATAAAATGATAATGCGATGCTGCGAAAGGGTTGAAAAGGATCACTTATGGATAATATTATTCAGGTAACAATAACTTCTCTCCCACATTGCCATGGTGACAATTAACCAAACTGTTACAGTTGTGGTTAAATAGTCATGATTATGAACAGGAAATGAACAACGGTGTCTGGTCAAAGACCCATATTTTTTTCACCAATCAACTTCCTTGTGATACAAATCCTGACACTGTTTATACAACAATTGTTTTAAACTCTATGATCACTAGGTAAAATCTAAGTGTGGGCCATAATAATCACCTGCAATAATGAGCTGTCGGGTCATTGTTTACACAAGGACAGTCTCCAACGTAACATCTGTACAACTTCTTCACTACTTATTATTGGTTCAACATTTTCTCATAGACAACGGTTTGTACTCTAAAGGTTCTATGTGAATCCTTGTATTTCAATCTGCATAGGTGGGCACATACAATGCCCTATTGATCCCATTGGAAGATATTTATAATATATACTATATTATTAATATATGATAGCCTAATCTGGAGCCCTTTCTGGTTTAGGCATTTCTAAAGCCTGTAAGCCCCATCACACCCTCACACATTCAAAAATAGCCTCCCACTCAGTGAATTCTGCTCATACTGTATGTGTAACTCTTCTCAGATGTGTTTATTGACTTATTTGGAGTAACAATAATCCTTTTAGCGCACCTACGCTCTGCTCTTTGGGTGCTTATTAATGTGTCACATCACATTTGGTTTCAGGGTGCAGAACTGATAAGGTGCTGAGGGATTACAAACAGGAGTTAAACACAAGCTAAAGCTACAACCAATGATTTGATACTTACAGTCATGACATCATCTATGCCCTGGCACACTGATCCTGCATGTAGCACAATGAGAGTGACATTTTTACACTGTTACAATTATACAGTATATGTTGCAGCACAGTGGATTTTACCTTAACCTGTTAAGTCCTGACAGCATGTTTGCAACAAACACAAATTATAAATTTAAAGAACACAGACATACCGCATACTAACAGACAGGTAAGTGTATAAAACACAGTCAGTGTAGACATTGTTAAGCACCACAGGAGAATCAGTGTGATAAAGAAAACAAGGAAACAACATGTCTGCTGGAAAGCAGAGACTCCACAGAGTCCAACGATACCATGTTTATCACTTTACAACAAAGATTCACTGAACCAGTCATAAAATAAGAGCAGAACAACTCACTTTCAAGAACAATGATCAGAAATATTGTCTTTCCTTTCATGTTCATCAAAAGTCCGTATAGCCACCGGAACAAAACCACTTTGGATGAAGAACTACAGCTCCTAGCATGCTTTGTGGACCATTTGCAACATAATTGGCTGTTATAATTGGCACTTATACCACTACACCACTTGTCATGAAGCATAAATTACTTCAGTTACATGCGTTTGATGATGACAACATCATCATTTTTGGCTCAGAGGATTAAAAAGATGACCAGAGCTGCAGAGTCTCAGAGTTGACAGAACAGAGACTCTGGTGACCACCAGATGTCATCAGTGTTACTATCTTTATTTACACTCAGGAAATCTACTCCAGTTCGAGACAAATATAATCCCTTTGTATGGTTAGATTTGGGTTTTATTTGGATGGGGAATTAGGGGAACACCCAGGCATCTCTTTACTAAAACCTCTGTAATTTTGCTCTGCCTCAATTCAGCAGCATCAATCTTTGCACAGCTTATGTCCACATGTTGTTACATGATTTCCTTGGGTTCCTAAGCTCCTATTGCATATTTTAAAAATGTAGGAAGAAAATCCTTCATTTATTCTGGGTTCCCTCTGCATTTACTACACAGTGGCGTCTACAGTGATGCTTACATTTCTGAGGGAATCTCACAATAACAAGTTATTCTTATTTTGATACCAAAATATTTCACATAGAGCTTGTAATTGCAGAGATGCGCTTTACTTTGGACACGCCACTTTCAAGCAGGGACCCCAAAAGGGTCAGGATTTAAGAGGTTAAGAGGTAGATAAAATGGACGCAAGGTTCTCAAATCTGTAAGGACTAACTTGTCTGGAAAAAACTAAAACAGCTGCTCTTGACGAATGTGATTGGTTTTCACAACTAGCTGGAGAGACACCGCTCAACTAGAGAAGAATCAAACAGAAGTAAGCAAGCAAGTGGGAAAATATACAGTGAAAACTCAGATTTCCACAACCTCCAGAATTTTGTTGCAAAACTTTGTGAGGGCCAACAGGAGGGGGGGGTGGGATGTATCCATTTAATTTTGATTGCCTGTTAACTACACTGACTATATGATTACTTTCAAAGTGTACACCAGGATTCACCAAACAGTGAATAAAATCAAAAGCCATCATTTTACAGACTTACATACATGTCAGCAGAGGGAGAATGAGAGGGTTTCTTTTGCACAAACACATGCACAGACTACATTCAACTACGGTTTCTCTAAAACTCCAATTTGTCCTTGTCACACACAAGAATCACACACACACATTCACACACACAGAGGAGGCAGCAGATGCCTGGAAACCTTTCATGGCCTTGTAATATCCAAGCAGGTTTTAGGGTGTTTGTGTGAAAGCTGTTACGATCTGTCCTCATCCAGCGCCTCTGGCAGGAACACCTTCCACTCTGTTCAGGTCCATCTGGAGGGTATGCACACACACACACACACACACACACACACACACACACACACACTCCTCCTTTCAGACATAGTGACAATACTGATGTGAATCTGAGTCATTCTTTTTCACCTTGAAGGTTTTCAGTGCGTTTAGTGTGCGGAAGAGTTTCAGTGAGATCAAACACTGGATTATAAAACCATACGTATGTGTACTGACAGACTGCAGAAGTCAGTTCTTAAATAACAGCATAAAACAAGTAAAACACAATCAAACCTGGATGTAAGCAGGTGCCTGAAAATGTTGGGCTTCATATGTGAAGGCAAAAACCTTGAAATCAATCAGCAAAGCAGCACTGTTTTTTTTCAGGTTGTCCGCCCTCATCGTTGTTGTAAATGTGACATCTGAAGAATCTAAAGAGTGAATTCTTAACAAAAGGTTACACTGAAATGTTTGGTCACTGAAGACATGCAAAAGAGGCTGCAAAACCTGAACTGAGAGATAAAACAGTGAAAGGTGACTAAAATACAATACCACACAAAACAGTATGTGTTTGTAAATTGTATATTTTTCAAAATGTTCAGCCTTTGACTGGTTTGAACTTGGAGGGAACTTGTTACTTCATGCTGTTTTACGAAGTGTCAGCTTTCTGTGAGATCACACTGTGTTGTCCATAATAACAAAACAAGAACTAGAAATTCATCCCGTTATATGAAAACAGAAATAAAGTCAGCCTCGGTGTGGACTAATTGCACAGTAATAACTGTCAGCAGATATAAGAGATACTCCCTACCGCTGTGTGTGAGTGTGTTCATTAGATTTTCGACCTGGTGCAGCAGCAGCAGTGGCAGCCCTCTGCAGTTCAGAGAGGAAACGTAACAAATATAGGCCACCACAGGAGGCCTGTCAGTAATTGTGTGTTTATGTTTTATACAAAAGCACAGTGTGATACAAATGTGTGGTAATGTGCGTGTCTGTGTAAAAGGAACAGGCTGTGTTGTGTGTGTCTCTGTGTGTGTCTCTGTGTGTGCCTGTGCGAGCCCGTTAAGTCGTATAACAGCCCAACATCAAGCCAGCATGTGTTAAGGTTTGATACAGCAATAATGGACGCTGTTTGCTTTGTTTTATCACGACTACCCTTAAGGCCTAAACACATGCAAACACACACATACTTAGACTTGATGAAAGTTAATATTATGTTTCTACACTGGAAGGATATTGGTTGTCTACAGAGCTTTATTCATGGTTCTGTTTGATGGAAGTAAAAGAACTGTAAAGTACTGAAGCTACAGAATACAAGTTAAGTTTTATATAGAGAGCAAAAAAGTAAGAAAAAGTATTGTTTGCCTTGGTACAGTTGCTCCAAACACTTTCCAATTTCTTATTCTGCACCAAGTACATCCACTTTATTTTCTTAATCCAAAGTAGGTTGATCAACTTCAAATAGTTTTAGTCCATAATTGTATCTAACAGTAGCATGTTAGAGTTAAATAACAAAGATTTACCTTTGGGGTCTCCATGCATGTCGGCCTGCTTATAGGTGTGTTGTGGTGCAGGACTCATCTGAAAATTATAAACTGCTATTACACCTGAGCAATACAGATGAGAAATAAGAAAGATTAAAAAAATAACAGGCCAATAACTGAATGCAGTTCATTTAAATGTACATACCAATGCATTGTACTCATGTCTCTCATGTCGAAATACATACAACATGCATAGCTTCACACTGACACACTAACAAATGCACACCATGAGAGATGTTAGGCACTTTGGAGAAGAAGGCATGCTCACTGTTGTGTGTGTTTATGTTTGTCTTTACTCATTCTTTCATCTATCTACCTGTCCGACCCGTACCACCCTTTCCTTCAATGATCTGTGAATAGAGGAGAAGCAAGAGGAGAAAGGACTGCTTAATAATATTATTATTTGTGTTTTGGTGTAACAAAAGCAAAATTTCACTTTTTTTTTTTACTTTGTTTTATTGGTATAACCAAGTTTACAATTGATGGACTGTTGAGGAAAGGAAAAAGAAAGAACAGTGACACACAGACACAAACTTATTATTAACAGACAGACATAGGCCATTACCTTCGGTACTAAGGAGCGATGGGATCAGACAGGCTTTATGACAAAGTGTAATGGATGACATTAAAGCAGAGCAGTTATGACATCGAACATTAGTCAATGCATATGTTTTGCTCAACGTCATCTCTCTTAGCAATATGTCAGTAAAATGTCTGCAGATGGTTTCAGGGCGAATAATCTCACTGTTAAAAATGATATTCATCATCCCTTCTAGAAGAAAGGAAATGTGCGAAAATTAAAAGTCATAAGTCAGTTACTGTCATCTATCATAGATGGATGTTGAGTATTTTTTTTTTTAAGTCTGTAAACAATCTATACTATGCAAGAAACATATCCTGGATGCAGTAGGATGCTTCATCAGTGATGTATCCTGGGGTCATTGGGTGTTTTGGGTCTCACAACATAATACACCCTCGCTTAGGCAACCCAGCCAGGGTTAATCAGACCCTGACTAGCATCTCATCAGCCCTCTTTAACCAAAGCCACCTAGTGAACTGAAAATATGAAGAAATAATGTGTTTTTAAAATAGGTTATGCCTCAATTCCTAATGTATGTAGAAAAACAGGGGACTAAGGATTTGTTACTAACACTGCTCTCCTCTGAGTGTCTAAATGCACCACCAGTTGGTTTACAGTGAGGTCAACTGAGAGACCAAGTTCCTTGTGCTTCTGTCATGTGATGCCATGGCATGTGACACTCTTTGGATGAGAATGCGTTGGTTCACTTCTAATCCCATCCATCCTGGTCACTACCATTGAAAATCTAAGACACCCTCAGAGCTCAGATCTCTGATGTAATCCCACCTTCATCTTCAAACCACTGTCTCACTGTCCTCATACATGTCCTGCACCACCATCACATCCACTCCAGACCATCACATACAATACCACAGTTCCTGTCTTTGCATACAGCATAAGCATTCTCTACATCCACAAACACAAAGTGCAACTCCTTCTGACCTTCTCTATATTTCTTTAGCCCATTCTCAAAAAAACACTGTTGTGTTGCTTGATGCAGTTCATTAGGACGTGCAAACAAAAACTTCACTGTTTCTAATGGTATGGTGGCCATAAGTGTAAGTAAGTAAGTTGTTTTGTGATCCATAAATTCAATCTCTATGCCTACCATTAAAACCTACTACTTAATATACTGTACATATTTGTAAAGTGGATGTGCTACCCTGAGATTGTAAGCAGACCAGAGTGCAAACCCACACTAAATGCCTTAACACTTTCCAAAAGACAATTTTATATTGATTAAAATGGCTATGACACGTGTTTTACTATATCCCTCCATGCAAGTTTTATTCAGTTTTGAAAATATACATTAAATCAGATACTCCACTCAACAGGGCAGATATAAATCTGAACATGATTATTATTTGTGTATTGCTTAAAAAAAAAAAAAAAAGACACTAGTTGTATTGTTAGGACATTTCAGTTTGCAGTAGATGTGGAAGTAATTTATTTTAACAGGACTTTGAAACAGTTGGTTGTTTTTTTCATATACTCAAAGAACAATAATTATATACAAAACTTATGAACTGGTGCACAGTAGTGCAAAGAAAGGGCTTCGATGTCCTTTGCAGCCAACAGGCGAAAAAAAGAAATAAAAATGATGGTAGGGGGCCCCCCTACATGGGAGACCACTCCTGCTGAGGAGCTGGAACTCTGCAATAATGAGGGCCGCTCCTGTAAGAAAAATCAGCAGGGGAAGCTGGAGGCGTTTGCTGGTCTCTCAACACTATAACTATGCTCAGAGAATGCACGGGGTCTTCTACAAATGCAGATGCCTTTTTCCAAACAGTTGCCCCGTAGGAGCTGCTTTATCTGCAATGATCTATTATCTCAAGCATACAGTAAAGCCCGTCCCACACTAGAGGATAATTGGCCAGATTTCGCTCCTGATCTGGCCCTTCCGACAATCATGGGGATTTATGATTGCTTGTTCAATGTGACCTGCAAGATGTATCACAACCCAGCGGAGAGCTGATGATGCCAACAGTCAGTCTCCGTGTCCGTTTACATTCTGAAGTCACATTAAATCATGCAAGTTTCTGGGAGATCCCAATTCACTGGAATTTCTAACCTGCAATCGTTTGATTAAACACTGTGTGTGGTCCTGTATCGTAACTGGATCATAGGCTGTGCTTTGTCAGTATTAAAACATACTGACAAATCGGTTACAAAGTTTGTTGTGTCTGTCGTCTTTCACGTTTTTAAAATCAGGTCAAGTTTGAAAATCCTCCAGTGTGGGGCAGGCTTAACTTGTGGTGTGGAAGTGGGCCTGATTTTGGCAGTCAGCTGCAGGAGAGAGAGAGAGAGAGAGAGAGAGAGAGAGAGAGAGAGAGAGAGAGAGACATTTGGCAGAGCTGGTTCTACAGGAGTAAGTGCCAGGTGAGTTGATTAGCTCCGTTTGGGTGAGTTGACTCATCAACTTTTCTTTGTCTCAACAGTTGTGGTTGGAGTGGAAGGAGAGCAACTTGGAAGAAGAGCTTAACATTGTTCATTTTTTATACAGTTAAATTCACCAAGAGGAAGATCATTACAATAGAGAAATAGAATGTAGAAAATCGCCTTCAAAAAATAAAGAACAAGCAAAGAATAGACTCATAACCAAGCCAAGAGCCAAAATATTCAACCAGCTGCCCACCTGTAGTGTATATCCATCTTCTGTTTTAGTCTTACTTTTACAAATTCATCTTCTTTGCTATCAGTGCACCATGCAGTCACAGTAGCATCTATAGTTTACACTGAAGAAGTGGAGCTCCTCAGAAAGTGCAGTATATCCTCTTGTCTTGTAAGCATAACGATGACTAAAGCTCTTGGTAAGTTATCACCACCACCACCTGCTCCCAGCAAGAGACCATTCAAATTTCATTTGAAAATCAACTTGAGAAGCCATAGACAAAAAAAAAACAAGAAGAGACAAGAGCCGGAATCCAACGAGTGACATTGTGGCTATGCAGAATAGCATTTTCCCATTTTTATTGTTTATATTTTTAATGCATCACATTTGAGCCTTCATTGCTATTGTCAGTAATATGATTGAGAAAATATAGAATTTTAGTGTGGAAACAATTGTGTGTCAAGCTAATACTATTTATCTAAAATGTTCTTGTAGATACATGAAGAACAAAAAAAGGAAGACAGGATATGACAGTGAGACAAGAGGAGAAAAACTGAAAATATACCTCTTTGGCATTTTTCTTTTGTCTACCCAGATGAATGGAGAGAGAGGGGGAGACAAATCAATTTCCCAAAGTGAACCTGCAGTGAATCTTATGGCGGAGAGCTAGCAACAGAGAGAATCACACAGAGAGAGTATTTGTCATTGGGTTCTTGCCGCACAAACCCACAGAGAGCAGAATTGAAAGCAGGAGGAGGGTGCTGTGATCGTAGACGATCATTCCTCCTCTTCATCATCATCATCATCTTGGTTGGGGTGTGTGTTCAGTCTGAAAGATTGTCCTGCAGCTGCAAGGTAATGGGTTAAACCAGTATTAGAATTCAGTGCACCAACGCTGGTTTAGCATTTTTATGGTTGTGGGTGGGTTTGAGTAAGCTATCACAGGGTGAATCGTACATTAGTAGATACTAAAGGTAGGATTTGAAGTAAGCTCCTGTGTAAGTTATGTAAAGCCAGCCAAAATTCATGCTCAGCTGAGGTAAGAATCAGGTAAAAATCAGTTTCCCTGATATTAAAGCAAATAACCTTCAAAACTTTCTGAAGATGCTTTAAAAAATAATTTTATTTAATATGTCTTTACTTTATTTGATTACTGTCTTTGTCTGGTTTCCTGATATATTGATCAATATGTTACAAAGGTGCCCAATTATCCCCATGTCTCCCTTGTGTGTCTCTGGTCCACAATCTTGGTTCCTCATTTCTGTTTGTTCCTGATAAGTTTAGGCTTCCTGTTCTCTTCCCAAATGGTTTGCTTTTCTTTGGTTTGGTTTTTGTTTCCCCTGAGACCATGGCCTGTTCAAAATCTACATTTCAAGACCAACAGCAACATGAGAATTAGTGAACGTTTGAATGAGACCAAACAAGATCACTGCTTTCCTGTATGAGAGCAATGAAGAAGATCCTCCTGATTAAACCCAAACCACAATCTAACCATCATGCCTTAAGATTACCACATACTGTATATTAAACTAAAAATGACAGTAGCATTTTCGTTCCATTTTCATTCAGACATGAACGGGATGGAACATGTGGTACCTGGTCTGACTGAGTAGCAAAAGAGGGATGATTTGGTGACGGTACCTAAGTCATCTGTCAAATCAAAGGCTGTGGGTTCAGTTACAAGTGCCACTTCTAAATGCCAGTGTGTCCTTGAGACACGTTCCCCAACTTTATCCTGATGGCTGTGTGTGAATGGGTATGAAAGTAGTGATAGGAAATGTGAGCTACAATTTGAGTGGTTATCACGCCTAGAAAAGTGGTATATAAATGCAAACTTTTTACAATAATGGGGGTGGTAGGGGTATAGAGACTACACTCATCAGATTTAGAATTAAAACTGTCATTACTGATCAATATTTCCATAATAACATTTCTGCAAATTCAAACATAATCATTTGCAAAGGTGTTGAGATCAAGGAACATGCACACAATTGCCTATCGCAATAGCAGCAAGTAACAAATCAAAAGGACTATAGTGACTAGAGTATGGAAAACGGTGAAAAGTGAGTCAAAGAAGTATGAGAATGAATTATAAATTAAATTTGAAATAAATAGATGGAGTAACGGAGAGAGCGAGAGCAAGGCAGGAGAGCAGTTTGTCATTAAGCTCCACACTGATTTGACAGTTCTATTATGAAGAAAGATGAGCAGTAGAAAAGTGAAATTTGAACAGATCACTCTTTTCTCTCCTCCTCCCCAGTTGTGCCTTGCACTTTTCTCCCTTCCCTCTTTGCTCTCTCACTCCATTTCCCCTCAGTCCTTCCCACCACTTAGCTCTCCTCTCCATCGCTCCCATGTGCCTGCCAACTAAATGAAAAAGGAGAGTTCTAATATTTTGCCCCTTCTGGATGATTACCATTTTATCTTTCAATTACCAATAATCCCTCATCTTTCTCTCCCCTCTAGCTCATTTTTTTTTTTATCTCCCCATAGTTTCATTCCCTTCTCTCTCTTTCTGAAATTTAGTGAGTGAACTTCAGGTCCACATACATGTTTTATTATGATTTTTTTTTTTTTAAACCCTCATTATTTGACCTTTTCTTATGACTCTGACCTGTACAAGGTTCACACATTTTGGACCTCGGACACATTTCTAGGGTGTGGGGTTGTGAACAGCCCTATGTAGATCATTCTTCTGGAGGTCAAGGGAAAGGGAGGAAGACATTTCAGCAGTGGCAGGAGTTTTTCCAGGAGAAAGTTTGGGATTTGGTAAAAATTAGGGCACCTCTTCCTCTACGGTGCCCTCCAGTGGATGAATCTTGTGACAACGCATGTCAACATATGTAAAGTGACAGTTACTTTCTGTGTATAAACATTTACACTGGGGCCATTGTTTTGCTCATCTACCATATGCATGCATAGAACTACGACAGTCTGCATGACATAAATTTCATCACTCATCACTTTCCACATTGGTCTGCATGGACCCTGCGTGGACACATTCTTGCACATCTCCAGTTCCATTCCGTACCATGGACTGAGAATACTACAGTCCAGTTTGTCCAGTTACTTTGGTCAAAAGAGAAAGCAAAGAAGACAGTAACCATGGACGCATGCTTGAGGTTACTCTGTATGAGGATGTCTGCCATTACCCATACATCTACAAGCCAATAAACCAAGAATATTAGGAAATACTGTATATGTGACAAGGAACCCCTGGTGAGAAATTGCCACGACTGGAATGGAATTTGAGATTGAGTATGCATGCATGAAACACTAGAGTGATGCATATTCTTGTTTAAGTTCAAACAGAACTGGGGCCATGCATGCAGAAATGCGAAGTGGCTTTCTGCGGATGCAGAAGACAGTAAGTAGTATATGAACCGGCTCTGTGACACTGTAATGAACACGGGAATATAAGACAATATAAGACAATTCGTGTCAGTCACTGCTTCTTGTCAATATTAGTCAAAGGGTTTAAGTCAGTTTCACATTTGTGGTTCACTCACTTTTCCTAACATACACCAGTGAAGAGAACACATGTGCTGCTCTGGTCACCTCTCCTATGTCTTAACAAATTCACTGAAGGAAAACTGATGAAACAAATGTGACAACTTTCTGTTCATTTGAAAGTACTGAAACGTAAAGATCAAAACTGTTCAACTCATGTACTGAGCAAAATATGATAGGTCAAAAGAAAATTGTTCAAGAATTAAAAAAATATATATAACTGTGTCACAATCTGTTAAATTATGAAAAGTGAGTAAATGAAACCACTGTGAACCAACCAACACATATGAATTAACTTGTGATATGTTTGTTTGTCTCTGACCTGAGTGATTTCTTCTTCTGTATATTTACTGTGATTGTCTTGTTGTTTTGTTTTTGAGTGTCGAGGTTGTTTTGCTTGATGTCTTTGAGGTGGGTATCTGGGATGATGGTGGCGCATATTTGAGTTCTCACTTTGTTAATCACAAAGGAAAGCGGGGGTAAATTATTCCTCTTCGTTTCTGAGCAAAGATTGCATTTGAATTGTCAAATAAGTCTTAAATCTTTTGAAGCTTAGCTGTCTATGCCACATCTCAGTAACTCTCCGTTTGTTTCCATCCCCAATTTACTGCAAAATTGTGCATCTTCTTTGGTTTGTCTCATTGTTTGTACTTCTTAAAACAAAACCTGAGACTTCCTACTTTAGAGAATGCAGGCTGCTGTTGAAGAAGCTGTCAAAGCTTCTTTATGTGCAAATTCTTGATCTACATAGAGACCAGCTTGTTCATGGGTCAGTGTGATCTTCAAAGTTAAAACTATAAACCTGCCAGATATGTATTTGTCCACCTCTTCAATGCGGCTTTCTCACTTAAATCAGCCAACCACTTTAATAAAACTGACTGTGGACCGAAGCGTCAACCAACTTCAAATTTCACAGATGCACTGAATGTCTGTAATCACATCACAGTAACACAGGTGCACATTTGTTCACCAAACATTTGGACAGCACCTGGTCTACATTATGGGTGCATCCTGAGCTACATTGCCATTCAGAATAAAATGAACAGAGGCACCTTCAGTATTTGGCACATGTTCATATCAGAGCAGCTTGAAATGTGAGTTCAGGAAAATAAAGACAGATACTTAAACAAATCATGTCACTTAATTGCAAGTAGGGCAAGATGGAGTAAAAGCCTGCTCTGCATGCTCTCAAGAGCACAAACCCCTTTATTTATTTTTTGGACTGCTCAAGATCAATTGAGCCATTAAAGTTGTGGTATAGACAATATGATTCTGTTATTAATCAACAATTCAATATACTATTTTTTTTAGACATAATATGAATAAGTGATCTGAGAGAGAACTAGACTGGACAACATTTCCTCTAGACTCCGTTCCCATTTTGGAACGTGATGGGAGACTTCGACCAATCAAATGGCAATTCAGAGACAGAGGACAACCCTATTGGCTGTTCTAAGCAGCTGCACATGCATGTCTCACTTGCGGAAAGGTATTACAGGATTGACAACTGCCTATGCTGCAAAGCAAACTAAAAAGGAGTCTAAAAGAGAGCCAATATTATTCCCATGTAAACATAAGCTTTATGCCAAAATATATTGTGGCAGGACACTTTCCATTGATACAGCATTATTGAATTTGTGATTGCGTTTAGTTTCCCATTCATTTTGCTCTTCCCCTTTCGCACATCATTCTACTCCTTTCTGCTTATTCTTCAAATTTGGTAGACCCCTGCTTCTGATTCGTATGTTCTGCCATCTAGTGGAGCCATGATGACATGACCTAGTGGCTAGTCTTAGTGAGTCTAAGTAGGTCCAAAAGGGGAAAAGAAAAAAAACCTGGATTTTGATGCATTCAAAATTAGATTAACATAATATAAGAAAGCACAAGGAGATCAGTTTACTAATTTGTTCTACACTGCACAATATTTATTAATACACTGTGTCCACATCTGAAACTTTTAGAGAAACTCTTTATGGAGTTGAGCCCTGCCTTTTTTTTGTTGTCTTCTTTAGCTATTAATTTTAGCTATTATATTGCTCCTTTGTCACCAGTCTAAATAATTAATGAAGGCTACATAAATCAGGAGAAGTCAGCTCAGTAGGGACTGTTGCAGCTGCTTGTCAGTTGAGAGGATTTAACACAAAATGCCCCTTACAAACTAATGTCGTAGAATGTATAATGTATGTTTTTGGCGCATATACTTAAAAATCACTTGAAGTTAATTGAGAAATCAGTTAGAAGCATGGTTTATCCGTTCTGCTCTATCCAGTCTGATTTCTGACAACTGGGGTTAAATCTCAGTGTATCTGAACAAAGCTGTTGATTTATCCTAGATACACAGTGAGTCATAAATAATAGTCCAAGATTTTCCACCATGGAAATGACCTACAATTACTCTTATTTATTTTTTTAATAACCTGTCCTGTTCAGCAGTGTAATTGAGTGGATGCCTTGTGGTGTCAGATTTGCTCTGCACGGGAAGAGTCTGTCTTTCTTGACCCGTTGTTTATTTGTTTAATCACTGTATTTATTTATTAATTTTAATGATGTAATTGGCTGGTTATTTAATGAGAGTCCACCAGACCAGATGGGGGGTGGAGGAATGGTGTTGTAGAGAGACCAGGGAATGGACAAGACAACATAATACAATGCCAGTACAATATCAAGAATAAAAGACACAAATTTCTTTTTTTTTGGAGTAAATGAGATAATGAGGGTGAAAACCATTTATTTTAGGCTTAGGCACAGCAAGTAACCCGGGGTTAGATTTAGGCACAAAAAGTAGCTTACTTTTCATAAGAAAAAAAAAAATTCCAAACCGTGGTAGATCTCCTTGTCAGACTCCATAAAAACAGAGCGACATATGCTGTCTTGTGTCCTTCCTTTCCTTTCACAAAAAATAAAAAAGAAATCCACTATTCCACTATTTAGAAAACATTATAAATATTTGGTCTAAAATTGTGCTCTGCTCTGTAGGCTATGGTGGACATTTCACTCACACCACCAACTCCTCCTCAACCAACACTTCTGAACTATGTGAAGATTGGTGACATGGCCCCTGGAAGAGGCCTGTCAGTGAGTGTCTGGTTGCAGGGCCTTTGGGGCCTGGTTAGGCCCAGTCCAAAGCAGAGACATGAGTACTCATCACCTGTAGGAGGGACCATTAAGGGTCTAGTGCTGTGTGGATTGGACAGCTGACAAGGATCGTTCCTTGGCGGTATGATCCCCAGTTGCTGAATTTGGCTTTTTTGGACATGCACTGTCAACTCTGGTGGGGAAGGGACCAGAGTTTGTGCGGTGGGCTCAAATATTCCATCTAGATATAGTCAGGCTCTCACCTCAACGCACAGCAATAGGGTTGGAATGCACGTAATGCTTCAGCACTGCAGTTGTCGGTGCAAGAGGTGTGTGTGTGTCTGCAATTTTCTGCTTGCCCATAAAATATGGGGTTATGGATGTGATATGCATGAACCCATCTGTTTCTCTGGGTTAATGAGGTATGAGGATGAACGTTGCTGCACAAATGCTATTAGTAAGAGATAATGATAATTACTGTTCGTCTGTTTGTGTGCATTACTGTATGTATGAGTATAGCGGTTTGTGAGTTGTCAATTCATGAGTGACTCTCCACATTTATTTATTAAGCATCTCTGATGACCATTACCCTGCATACTGTGTGCCATCGCTACGTGCCATACTCAGTCAGTTAATAAACTGCAAATACTTCAGATCGGATCCCATGAACCATTGTGCCTCAATAATGCAAAGGAAATTTAGTTATTTCGTGAATTCATGAGAGGAATGCAGTGTAATTAATGGTTTGCAGAACAGAACAAATATGAAACTGGTTATAGTCCTGACTCTTATTAATTATTTAATTCAAAAGAGTATGCCTCATTCATTTACTACCCGAGTATTACATTCATGTGAAAGCATTTAAATAGATGGAATACCAAAGGGAGGAGTGTACAAAGTGCTCAGCCTCAAATTAAACTTTGAGTCACTCATTAGTCATCGAGTCCTTTGCCATGTACGCAGTTCATTTAAGTTTAATTAAAAAATGTTAGCCCTTAAGAACATCATAATACAACAACAACTAAGATCAGATGAGCAAACCCCATTGAAACTGTGGAAAATTGTGGTTCATCATTACAAAACATGATGTGACTGAAGCTGTTGAGCAACATGGGTTCAATGATGTAAGTGAAGTGGGGGTGAATCAGCTTGTGGCACTTCTGTTGTTGGGTTTATAATGAGGGAAGCAGCCCTTAAAGTTCAAACTGTGGGAGCCCTGCCATCTTTACTTACTGGAGTTGTTTTTAATTCATCCACACTAGCAGCTGTTCTGGACAGAGGTATTATATTATCACACTGTCGATGCAGATGTAAAGGTCACCGTTATCTAAAACACAGATATAGTTTTTTATTTTTTTGCCTTTGCCTTGTGAATGCTTTATCTCAGGAACACAATAATAGAATCAATTCAAAGTTGGCACTAATATTCACTCAAACTCAACCACATTTTGGCAGTAAAAAGGTCAAATGTCAAAAAGGTGCCTGTCACCACACAAACCGTTTTTGCCTTGTAAATGTGCTGTTTTAAGAACATATTTAGAAAATCCTTTTCAACAATTAAATCAATGAACACATTAATTAAATGTCTTAAAATATTGAGAATATGTATGAAATTTTAAAACAAAAAACTCAGTTCAAATGAGGTTTAGTTTCACATTTAATACTGGACCTAGTTTTAATCATGTTTTGGAAAAGTTTGTTATGAACTCAAAACCTCAGATATCAAGTCACACAGAAAGTTGGTTCTTCACTGTTGTTACACTGTTATTTATTGACATTATAATGCCATCTAGTGGAAAAAACCCTCACCATCTTTAAACCATGAACTATTGAACTATTAATTATTTTTAGTGTTTCTGTTTTTCTCTGCTTTTACTGTCTTCATTTCAGTTCAAATTACATAAATATTATAGATTTTATTATTAAATCACTTCCTTATTCTGCTAAGTTTCACTCTGTGCTTGTAGTAATCCATTTTAAATGTCATTTGGACATCCTAGTGAGTTAAAAACATTTTTTTTAAAATATAATTCTTAAGCTGTCCACATATAAAGATTGATCTTGAGATACCAAACAACACCTACCATAATCTCAGCATTTCCTTGATTGAAAACACCTGTGTTAACATGGGTTATCAGACTGACAGAACCAGGGGTCTGGTCTTTAGCTTTGCACGAACTGTGGCAGGAAAACAATGGCAGTGCTGGTGAAATCTCACCCATACTAAATAAAAAGACTCTTCAGCCCCTTTGTGATAGCTAGTCTGTGTTTTTTAAAGTTCCTTTATTTTATATTTTCCTTTTTTTTTATTTTTCTTACAAATATAAAAGAACCTCTAAAATCCTAGAAATACATTACCACACCAGAATTGGAAGCTACAATTCAGCATCGTGTATGATTGTCAACTTAAAATCTGACTTGTGTTATCAATGCTTTAAAAATGTCTTGAACTAGTAATATCCTATTAGCCTAATACATTTGATCAAAAGCTATAGCTAAACTATAGAAACAGCTGAGTTGTTATCACATTCTCTCTATTTTCCATTATGTGCGTTTTCTGGCAGCAGTAAAGCTTACATCTGAATGTGAAACAAAGCAAAACAAAATCAAACATAATCTGTTTGTCAAAATCAGAAACTGATGAGGCTCATTGGTTTTCTAACCTAGTCAGGATGTTGGCAGATAGATATTTCAAGTATAGAGACAGAAACTGTATCTCATCACACTTCTGATGCCATACAACATACAACAACATTCAAGTTTTTCCACACTGTTAGAAAACCAAGTTCTGACAACGTTTTCATGTTTAAATTTCCAATTGAAAATGAATTAAAATAAATAAATAAAGGCAATCATTTCCCAAATCCAGATAGGTTGTTTTCTCACACGTGGGAATAATCAATAGAGATGATTTGATTTCCTGTAAGTCTTTGACCTGTTACAATAAAGTATGAAGCCCAAACATACTGTCTCCCTTCTTACATTATTCACATCCAACATTTCACGTTTTGAAACAGAGGTTAACAATAAAAAATATAACTGAACTCTAAGAATGCATGAGAGGTTGCTAAGTCAGTGACCACTGTAAGTCAGTTACAGTTTGATCAGATTTAAACTGTTCTAACAGCACTTTATCACTGGCAACATCAAAGCATCTTTTAAAAGGTGCTATTTGCTCATAGGAATAGCAAAAAGGTGGGACATGTTATTAGTCCCAAATTTAACTTTTGACTTAAGCCAGAAATGAACACGGTATGAATCACAGTGGTGGTGCACACCAAATGGAACTCATCAGAGGTGCTGCTTCCAAAAGTGAATACGTTTAGATTTCTTCAGAATCCCATGTTTTCTGTCACGTCAATATGGGATTGACATGAAGAAAGAATTCATACTATGACTGTGTTCTTTTTGAGGTGGTGGCTACAAATAAACAATGTATAGCCCCCAGTAAGTGTAAAAATAAACAGTGGATCAGAGGACGTCAACTGAGGACGTCGTCTCTAATGCGTACTGAAGATGTACTGCTAGCATACGGCTCAGGAATGAGGCCACGTGCATCTGAAGTGGATCTGAAGATGTATACAGGATGTACCGGGTGCATTCAGACCTAATCTTTGGGGTCTGCATGTGATCAGATCACTTGGGACAGATGTTAACACCAGATCTGTCACTATTAGGTATAATTTTAACTTAAATGTAAAAGCACAAGCAAGTTCCTAGACACTGGAACTGATTACTTTAATGAGATTAGACTTAAAATGTGCTCTCATTTGTGATTTTTAATTTTTACTCACTCACTCACTCACCTTCTACAGCTTTATCCTCCACGTGAGGGTCACAGGGGCACTGGTGCCAATCCCAGCTGACATAGGGCAAAGGCAGAGTACACACTGGACAGGTCACCAGTCCATCACAGGGCCAGAGAGAGAGAGACAGACAACCATACATACCCTCTCACATTCACACCTACACCTGGACAGCGATAGTTCACACCTGGCAATAAAATGCATCCTCTATGTATCTCCAGTGATCATATAAGCTGAGCTCTGACTCACCCTCCACACTATGAACAGACACTGAAGTCATGTCTGTTCATAGAGGAAACATTATGTTTTATAAGGAATCTGACAGTACAAATGAATTTGATGTTAAGGTGTTTGTGTGTGGCAGTGTCTATCTACTGTGTGTCTGAGCAAGTGACAGAGAAAAGTTGAGCGGGGAAAAAAAGAGACCAGCCACGTGTTTCAACAAACCTCCTCTGGATGTGGTTTTTCGATACATGTTAATAGCAGGTCTCCATGCAGACCCGTCTTATTTCTAACCTACCCTTTCTTTCTACCATCCTTGAAAAAACTGTTGCATCTCTGGTTCACAGTCTCTTATCGGTCAATAAATTATATGAAAAGTCCAGTCCAGTTTTCACCCCCTCCATAGCACAGAAACAGCCCTGGTAAAAATCACCTAGGATCTCCTTATTGCAGTTGACTCTGGATTAGTCACAAATCTCATCCTCCTTGATCTGAGTGGGGTATTTGACACCATCTCTCACAGCATCCCTCCAGACAGATTAACCACCTTTCCCCCCAAACTGGTTTAAATTATATCTCTCTGGGCACATTCAGTTCATCCACCTCAAAACTTTCAAATCCCAGCCATCGCCAGTTACCACAGGTGTTCCCAGGGCTCTGTTCTAGGGCATCTTCTCCTTTTTATCATCTATCCTCTACCTCTTGGTCTTCTGTGAGTTTAATATCAATTTCCATTGGTACGCAAACAACACCAAACTCTACCTGTCTACCAAACCTGACACTCTCCCACCAACCATCCTCACCAATTATCTTCATGAAATTGAATGCCGGTTCTTGCACAACTTTCTCAAATTAAACAGTGATAAGACCAATGCTCTTCTTACTGGAACCAAATCCAAATCCATCCATTGACAATTCTACATTTCTCCCTCCCCTCAAGTCAAGAGTCTGGGTGTCATCCTCAACAGTACACTATCCTTCCAAGTCCACATCCATAATGTCACTCAGTCTGCATACTTCTACCTCCGTAACATTAATCGCCTCCGCCCTTCTCTCTTATCCAACAGTATGGCCATTCTCATTCAGACACTGGTCACATCCTGTATTGACTACTGTAACTCACTTCTCTTTGGTCTCCCCATCAAGTCCATTCATAAACTTTAAATGGTAATTGCCAACCCCTCAAGTAATCATTCAATACACCCATCTGCACTCTTCCTCCATCCTCCACCATGTCCCATCTGCTCGCCTGTCAACCTTGGGTATAAAGCCTCCAGCCCCTCTGCTCCCCACCTCGGGGACTCCCTACCACCAGACCACCAGACATCCACAACGCTGACTCACGTTCCACCGTCAAATCCCGTCTAAAAACACATCTCTTTAAACTTGTATACTCACTTTGATTTGTTTCATCCACAAATTTATTTAAAAAAATCTATATTGCATGATTCTATGCATTATGAACTTGTTTTTGTACAATAACCCTGAGTGTACTGAAAGAAACCTAAAAATTTCAATGCATTATTATTATTATTATTATTATTATGTGACAGTGGGGCAGGGATTTACACATACCACAGGTCTGTTTCACATTAATTGCAGTCCATTATTCAAAGTAATAATTCTGAACAAAGACGTGTTTCAAGCCTGTGAAGAAGGGTTGATAATTGTAGATGAGGGCTTTCTCTTCCTCCTCACGACTCGAGAAACGGTGGTTGCTCTTCATGGCTGGAGGAAAGACACAAGTGGAGGGAAAAGAAAAAAAATGACCGTCCAAAGATATTTTTTTCTTTCTTTCTTGCCTTTTTACAATGTTTATAAGTGCAGAAAATGCTTCATGGAATGTCAACAGGTTCATTAAAACTGGGGTCTGTTTTTTTAATTTTTAATTGCAGGCTACACTTTGAACAAAAAGCATATAACACACACACACACACACACACACATATATATATATACGTGTGTATAAAATTACCCTCAGAGACAAAGAAGCTGGCGAGGTAGAAGGAGGCTCTTGTAGCTGATCTGGTATGGACCATCCCCGGCTTATCAATCCACTCATAGGCGCATTTCTCTGGATGCCACTGAACTCCATAAAATGGGAAACGGTAGGCTGGAGAAAAACAGAAACATTGTCAGCAAGCATTTTCAAAACTGTACTGAAAAAAGTCAGGCTATTGACAGCTTTTTCAAATGGGACAAACAGAATCATTGCACTCATCTTTGTTTCTGCAACTCCTAACATTAGAAAAACACAGTAAGTATGATTGAACTTCTGAAACACTTACTGAGGCTGTCCATTTGTAGGGATGGTGCCATTTGGTGATCTACTTCTGTCTGTTACTGTCTGTTACTGTACATTTCAACTAACATTTGTGCTTGTAAAAAGTGTACAATGAACAACATAAAGTATAAAAATGAACTATACCTTCCATGGTTGAGATGAATTCTGTCTTCCCATCCGTGTTAGTGGACAGTATCCTGTAAAACGTCTTCAGCTTTGGATTCTGAGTGTAGTTCTGTTGGTTAAAATTGAGTCTGATTTTAAATTAAAATGGCTAAACTGTAAATAAATTAACATGTGGATTAGGCACTTCATTCTTAAAGATGAATTTAAACATTTTGTGTGTTTTTTTTCAGCTTTTTTTTGTTTTGCTTGAGTTAAAACTCATGGGCTTGTCTATTTACATACAGCTGAGAAGCACAATGAAAATCTTAATGAGGACAAAACACAAGAAATGTCACAATGGGCAAACATTTGACAAATAGTTTTCAATGGTTATTAAATAATCATTAATTCAGTAATTATGCTGAAAAAATGCTTAAACCGGAGCATTATCTAACAGACATTAACAAAAATAAACAAATATACAAGAAAAAATAATGGAGGTAGAGATACCTGCACTGAGAGACTGAGCTTGTGAAAGTTGGAAGTGATGTTTTCTTTGGCTAAAGACTGCAGCACACTACTGGGAAGACTCCGGCAGAGACGACTGGACTTGGCTTCTAAAGCACAATCACAAATTATTTAGTGAAGCAGGAGTGAGACAAGAAGATGGACAGTATAGTGAATAGGAAGTTGCTTGTAACCTTAAGGGTGATTTTTGTAAAAGGGCATGTTTAATTTTTCAGCATTATTACTAGTGTGCATTAGGGCTACAATCATCAAAATTAGAGGAAACTCAAACTTGCCCTTAACCAATTGGCCCACCATTAAATTATGGTTAATTTCATTTGCATGGAATCTGCCCACAACATTCCAAACTGAACACCATGAGTGACAGTGCTGCGTTCTTAATACATTTCAAGCACCAGAAGTGGTGGTGATGAGAGGCCCTTTAATGGGTTTATAGCTAGTTATTAAACAACAAATACACGGGTCTACACATTATCAGCTTCATTCTCAACAGCTTATGCATCAGCTGCCTTCAAATTATAAAATGTCATAATATGATGTCATGTCAATTCACCATTGTGTTTTGAAATATAGAAAAGCTTTTCGACTGAAGGCTGTGTTAGTCTCAGTGGTGTGATTATTATTTTAAACCTTATCTTGCTGTTCTGGGACTCAAATGGCATGGTGGCCCAGTGGTAGAGCACCGGTCTTCTAAACCAAATGTCATCAGTTCAAACTGCCTTCATCTCTCCGTATTAACTGGGAACACTGGAATTCTTCCAGAGTGTCTCTCAACAAATACAGATTGACACTGAGCAGGTACACTTTGACTGCATATTACTGTTTTAGAGTAATTTATTTGTATGACCTAACCCAGTTACTGTAATGACTCTCTGAAGTAAAAACAGAGACAGAAGAGTATACCTTGTGTGAATTTCAGGGGTAAAGACAAACCAACGGTTTTGGTTTCAGTAAGCACATATTTGTTGGCTGTGAAAAGTGACAGCTGCTGAAAGCCCTGGCAAGTTCCCCAGATGGGGAAGTAGTCCTGAGCATTGTTTGCCTGCAGACATAGATGGTAATAAAGAAGGGGGTGAAATGCCATTTCTGACCATAAACATTTGTCTTGTCATGTTTTATTTCTGTGTCTCTCTCAATAGAATGTCTTTTACCTACAAGTACCACTTCCTCGTGTCTTCTTTACCAATGCAAACAAAATAAAAGAACTCAGTCTACAGGTTGCAATGAACAACACTGTGTTCATATATAATATAACATATAAAATAGGCAGGGTTTTGTTATGTTTGCTGACTCTACGGCTACTATATATGGGTTGGGGTGAAGGTGACTATACGTTCTAAACAGTTTTCTGTTCTTCATTTTCAGTAAGGCTTCCTATATAAAACAAAAACAGTATATATGTTTAAAAAATTATTTATAATAATTATTTTTTTTATTGTTGATACTAATAATAATGTCACCACTGTGGTGAACAGTCTGTCAGCTATAATCAGTTTTCTTTTATTATATTTAGTATTATTTATTATATAAGTGCACAGAAATCTTGGTATGGGGATTACTGTATGTGGAATTATGACTTCGTACTGTATAGTAAGAGTGTGTTGGCAGTGTGTATTCTATTACATTAAGACAAGACTGAAAACTATTAAATGACTATGTAAGGAGAGGGAAATGATACCAAACAAATCAGATCGTAGCAGTAAAAACCATCAATTTCAGAAGACATAATCATCTTAGCTGTCAGTTGGTCATTTGTGCAAATTAAATGGTTAATTGTCTTACCTTCAGAGCCAATCTGTAAAAGAGCCTGGCAACATTGCTCATCTCTGACGTCACTATGTCAATGTCTCCTCCTGGCAACAACAACCTGGGGGTGGGTGGTTTTCTCTATGTTAAAACCTTACACATAAGTTAAATGCAGTTCTGACCATTTAAAATTAGGGTTAGGGTTGGACAAATGTGATTACTTGTCTTACAGCACAATTTGTATGGTAAGGTTTGACTAATTTTACCTGTGTCCCTTTCAAACCTTACGATGGATCCATATTTGAATAAACACAAACCGAAACAACGATTTGCTAGGCAAAAGAAATATTTCATTGAAAACAAAAGAAGATTTAACTAAGGCAAAACTTAAATCAAGCAAGTTTAATACAGGACAAAACAACGAAGAAATACCAACACCAACACCACACCAAACAAACTAACCAAAATCAGTTTAGGAGTTTCCTGGTCAATTCAGTTCAATCCAGTATAATTCAACAAGAAAAAGAAGTACACTCCACAAATTCAATGTGACAGCACTTCTCCTTTTTCTCTGTGACTGGCGTCTCTCTAACTGAATGCTTGCCACAACCTCAAACCTCAAAGCAGGACTGGCATAACAAAACCCTTACAGCCAGTTGTCTGATGACTTTTAATAATAACTGTTGACTTTTAATAATAACCACAATACGATTATGTAGCACAAAGGCAAAGCCTAAATAACAGTATATTTGTCCAAAGGTGTTTTTTTGCTGCCTCAACCAACCTAGTCATGGGCAGGGCTCCACATTTACACATTGCTTCTTTTGAGATGATCACTCTCCTTGTACAGCCACCACACATGCCAAATGCCCCCGGTTATGCTGCCATTGCTACATGTTTCAATCTGTTAACAACTATGTAAACTTCATAGAGCAGCAATTACACTGCTTGACAATTACAGACATATTGGATGTAAAGGCAGTTCAAGTTGAACTAATAAAGTAACATATACAGGGAGGAAACAAACATGATAAAGACATAGACATTCAGAACAAGTGTCTATGTAATGCTTTTTGCACTACAGACAACTTCCATGATCAGTGGTGGCAAAACAAAAAAATAATAAAAGTTTGACGCTTCTGACCACACTGAGAAGCAATAACAGTACTGCAATTCAACATTAAATTGCCAAATTTACTCATAAAGCATGTACAAACGTGAATGCAAGTGAGAAGCCAGAGCTTGATGACACACCAATCAGATGTTTATGATCACTACAGTTTCCCAGTGAACTACAGTAGCAGCGTAGAAGGCAAATGAATGAATGAAATTAATGAAAATGAAAGGCAATTTTTTTTGCATTTCTTTCCGTACTGTAAATTTCCCGAACCGTGATGTCAAAACTGAGGTACATACCGAACCGTGACTTTTGTGTACCGTTACATCCCAACATATCAGCCTGTCAAAACTGTGTAAACAAGGCACATTACAACCTGTACTGCAATATAAAGCAATTGCTTAATTACTAGACTAATCAGAATGGCAGGTTAATATGCCATACTGTAAGCAGAACACTTACTCTTACTCACCCATTTATTGAGTAGAACAACTTCACATATTCTTCATCTTTGAGACCCATTCTGTTGAAAATATATAACATATAATATGCATATGAAATACAAAAACACCCATTACAGTCAATGAAAAATGTGGATTTAAAGCAGCAGTTGTAATAAAGCAGTCAGCAAGAAAATTAACCTTGATGAATGAGTTTCAAGATAGAAATTAATACGATCTAAACATGCAGAGCATCTGGACAGACTCATATGGCAGCTCTGATCTTTTCCTCAGAAAAATGATACACATTCCATCAGTTATCACACTGAACTTGTGCTCCCTGTGCTGGCAGTAAAAACCCACGTAGAAAAAGAGGAGTACTGATGGAGAAATAAGATTCAAAGAAAGTCTGTAGATCGATAGATTGCCTTTCGAGATTTAGCTAGCCATGCAGTGGATAACTGTGTTGCTTCTCATAATATATAAAGCAGCCTTCTGCACCTTTTCCACTGTTCTATCAATTCCAATTATAATTAACTGCTCCACCCCCTTCACTGTGCCAGTGATTGTATGTTGATAACTACACACAGGGTTAGACAAAACAGTTGCTAATGGGCTTTGTAGCACTAGTTATCCAGACAGCCACTATTACTATTCAAATCAAAATTTGATTTGAATAGTAATAGAAACAAGATTTCTCTTCATTGTGCAGGGCACTGCTTCCAGTTAGTGATGCTTACAATTGAAGAGAGGGAAATTTAAAGAGACAACTAGACAGTGATCAATAATACACTAGAACAAAGCTAAAAAACATGTCTTAACTTGTACAGCAATGAAATATTCATTTAGAGTGACCACCTGCACATTTGACCCGACTTCATCTATAGCAAATCACATCTGGCACCATGACTGACAGGGTTGTGAGTCAGATACTGACAGCAAGTAGATTTTGAAGAATGCAGGATTAGTAACAGTTTCAGGAATTTTCCAGAAGGCTTCCTGTAAAAGGGATGCACAATGGATGTCCAAAAAAAAATAAGTAGTAATAATAGCCATCTCATAGTTGGTAAAAGAAGTGTAATAATTTCTCTCACAATTTGTTCCCATGCTGGTGCTCAGCCCCAACAATGGTTACAAATGGTTCTACCTGAACTCCACTTTAGGATGGGGAAAACTACTGAAATAAAAGTGCTTCTTTACACTAAAATGCAACTAAACTCTATGGCTGAAATTTACTTTGCTAAACTTTAGCAAGCCCATTCCTTACACACAACAAAACAGAGATGTAGTACGGTAGGAAATGTCGTGGTTAATATGGATGGTAAAACAAAAAGTTGTCCCAGGCTCCCCCTTCCAGCTTATTCTAACCTGGTCTCAGTGATTTATTAGTGACAAGTAAAAATTCAGTAGTCGAAAGAAGACATTTTTCATTTCGATCAGGCTTTTCCTGGTTAAATAAAGTATATACCGCATAATGTGCTGTACCTGATGGGTGCAACTCTGGCTCCAGCTCCCTCCAGATATTTGATGTAGGATGCAGCAATATAGGAGGAGCCCTGAGCAAACTTGTCCCTCTCAAGGTTTTCCTGTGCAATAACACCTGAGAAGAAAGATAACAAAAGACACAAATATATGATATATGCAAAGAAGAAAAACTTGGCACAGTTACTCAATAAACTAGAAAAACCTGAATGAGGTGATGGAGAACAAACCTTATCAACACACAGAACTTAAGCAACTTGCATAGTTTACGCGATAATCACCCACACACACAGTTTCTCAATAGGTCAGCCAGTATATTTAGCAGCTCCAAGCTTAGTGGAGCTGCTAAATATACTGCCTAGTGATATAGAGGGAAAATATAAATAATAGTGGTTATTCAAGACGGAGGTCAAATTGCGTAGAGATCATTTCACAAACACTCTCATTTTAGACCTGTTACATCCGTCCTCAGTGACGCAATCGAATGTTGGTTATGCTAAGTAAGACTCTTCACATCTGACATTAAAATATATCCTGGATGCATCTCCTGTGACTACTTGAGATCAGATCTAGTTTCCTCTACCCTGCATTCAAAAGCACACCATTGTCACGTCTGTCAGTAATAACCAAATTATGTTTTTTATTGAGTCTGACTGTACAGCTGTGTCTGGTGTCGTTGTGGTAGTGTGTGTGTGTTGGTATGTGACTGTGTATGTGTCTGAGAAAGAGAGACAGAGGAGGAAAACTATGTAAAACAAAGCTCTACTCGTGCTGAGGTTCAATATACTGTATATTAAAATATGTGCATCAGCATCTCTGTGTATTCAATGAGAGATTCAAATCAAATTAAGTGTAATAAAAATATGTTTTGAAATGGTTTGTCAATTTGAAGTGGATGGGTTATAAAAAAAGTTCTTTTTTGATGCCGGGTGAAAAACAAAAGTAAAATAAGTACTTTGGATGCACACATGAAACCAAATTTAGGCACTGGGTTTGCCTTTAATAGTGCCATATACAGTATGTTTAAATACTGCTCTGTGATCGATGTAATAGCAGAACTCTCCAGTAAAAAGTCCTGTCACCCCTGCAAACATCTCACAGTAAAAAACGAATGGATTCACGTAACTGAAATGGTACTGTCACTTTGAAACAAGAACTAAACGCGCATTGCGATGTTAAAACTGTTGTAATATCTCCCTTTCTCTGTTTATGCTGCTGTGAAACAGTAGTGGTTCACAGTAAAATTTGAATAAAACTGGAAAATTCTATATTGGGTGATAGGTTGCTAATTCAAAATAACTGTATGAATTGACTACACAGAGCAATCTGCCTTCGCATAATCCCTTCATAGATTACCAATTTATATGCGGTTAGTTTTATCCCTTAACAGAGTGAGAAATGTCATGTTTGGAGTGTGAGCGTGAGAACTTATTGAAATGTGTATTTTTTTTGAGAGCTCTGATGACATTGATAATCATCCTGCCTGGCATGAGCGCATTGTGTAACTGAAATAACCATCCGGGCGGAACACTGCCCGGATGCGCGAAATATAATACTGTATTTAACGATTCCTCGACACAAATAATCTGCCTCGAGTAATTTTAGTAATCGAATTACTCGAAATATTCGAGAAATCGTTTCAGTCTTCACTCATGTATGTTCAGAAATGTGGCCGCGTGAAATCTGAGAAGACATTCCAGATGGATTTGGATCTCAATATATGCGTAAAATATGTATTTATATTAAATGATTCATTCAGTAGCTGTAAGGGAAGGAGGCAATGAGGTGTTTGTCCTGTAAAGACACCCGTTTACACACAGGTTTTGAATAGTATGTCTAATTCAGTCTGTTTGCAGAGGATAAAAAAACTAAATGGATATTTTAGAGCACCATGGGGAGCAGAGCTTTCAGCCGCTCTGCCCCTCATCTCTGGAATTCCCTCCCACCAGACATCCGCAACTCGGACTCCCTTCCCCTCTTCAAATCAAGACTCAAAACCCACCTGTTCAAAATAGCGTATTCCATCTAGCTCTGTCAGTCCATTATCTGCTTAACCCCCTTTTTTGTCTGCTTGTAAAGTGTCCTTGGGTCCTTGAAAGGCGCTTATAAATAAAATGTATTATTATTATTATTAAGAGTAAATAATGCTACTGGAAACTAAAGTGGGAACAGGGCTACAATGCAGCTGATTAGCAGAGCTCTGTAAGTGTCAAAAACAACTGGACTGGATGATAATTAATTAATTAGAAGTAGCTGCCAATGTAGCTCAAAAGTATTGAAAGCTCTGTTTATCAGTGTTATCTTCTGCTCATTTTTGCCAAGCATTTTACTTTCTTACAGCACTTCGCTGAGTAGACAAAGCCAAAAAACACAGTATTTCTTAAGAGGGGCAAGTAAATGTAGCAGCAAACCTAAAACTATTGTACATGTTATTAAACAATGTTCCGTTCTGTTAAAACGCCAGACTGAAATGTATAATTCATGTCGGGTTTAAGAAGAAAAAGAAAATTACAAGTTAAGGGTCGCAGTAAATAAGAACTGTAGACAGTACTGTGAAATCTGTCCCAAACAGATAGATAGATAGATAGATAGATAGATAGATAGATAGATAGATAGATAGATAGATAGATAGATAGATAGATAGATAGATAGATAGAAATAATCTTACCGATGATGGGTCGGTAATTGAGCCGCAGTTCCGTCCGCACAGAGCAGAGATCCTGACCACAGTGAAAAGCGGCCAGTGCCGCCAGCAGCATCGCTGCAGCCTCCCGACACGCGCAAAACAACATGTCGCGCGCGTACACACACAAACGTTTTTAAATCTAAACAAAAAAAAAAAAACAAAACGAAGAAGAAGGAAATGTTTGACCCAGGGTGACGCGGGACTGAAGGCTGCCCTCTACTCCCTGACTACCCACTTCTGTGTGGTCCGAGTTTTTCCTGTCACCGTGGGACTTCAACTTGTCAGTCACGCTTAACTTTCTCCCACAAATAAACGTCGTCTCAAAAGAGAAAACTCCTCCCTCACTCTCTCATCATCACTCACCAGTCAGTTTCCTTCCCTGACCCATTATTATATTATATTATATTATATTATATTATATTATATTATATTATATTATATTATATTATATTATATTATATTATATTATATTATATTATATTATATTATATTATATTATATTATATTATATTATATTATATTATATTATATTATATTCTTCACAGAAAGGAACCATTAAATATTTCCCAAAGTTCAACATTACGACATTACGAGCAGATTCAGTCAGATTCATGTGTGTTGCAGCGTGCTCCAAAAACACTAATGTATTGGCTTATCATTTTTGGAGAGATGGGTCTACAGTACCCTGTAGTTCATGTTTTGTCTGCACCTGAAAGGTATGCAGTAATATTTAGTTTTTATCAGGTGGATAGAAAAAAGGTCTGTTGCAGTTGAGGTTATATGACATAGTCCAATATTTGTGAATGAAAATGGTTATGGCCTCAAGAAAAAAAACCAGCAGGTCCTGTTTAAAGAAGAGTTTGTATGAATATCATCTGCTTTGCCCTAAAAATATGGCTGTTTTTCATTTTGACAGATCACTGGTCCATATCATTTATTAAGTAAGCAAGTCTTTTTTTTTAGTATGTCTTATTTTGGTTTTCTTTTTTTTTTTCATTTTGTGTCTGCACTGTCATTTTCTGAAATTTTACAAGGAAAGAGTCTCCAGTATTTTCCATCCTCCACCATTGGGGTCCATAAAGTTTTGGGGTTGGGCAAGACTGTGTGCCATACCCCCCCCAAAGAGTCTGTCCAGTTTCATCAGAACATCAGAAGAAGGGACGACCCTACAGTATGAGCCAGTCAGAGTCCTCCTAAGTCTTGGTGGGTGGTGTCAAATTTGGTGGTGACATTTGAATATGAGTCGTCAAATATGTCAGTCTGTGTCAATATTGCATTTACATGACAGTAATTCTGTGTTTTTAGACACTGTAGAGGAAGCAGGGAGGTGTCTGGAGAGATAATTCAAGGAAACGGTGTGATACAACAGAGGAAGGGAGTCACCAAAATCTAAAAAGGAAAAAAAAAAAGAAAAAGAAGGCAATAATGAATGTTCAATTTCCACAGTTACACATGAGATGATTTTTTTTTTTTAAATAATTTTCTCCCGATGTCTGTGTACACAAGTTGTATATGTTAATTGTTTATGCTTTCGTTTATGACCATTCAAATTGGAATCAATGCAATGTCAGTCTCATGAAAAGGCAACATCAAAGAATTTTCCAAATGAATTGATATTACTAGACCAAATCCATTATAGCAGTCAGACTCTGACCAAGATGACGAATCCCAACCTAGGTATACTAATATGCCCCTGCACCCAACATTTTATAGTTACAATCTGCGTATGTATGTGTGTTTGACAAAGTCAGCTTTTGCATACAATCAAATTCAGTACAATAGCTCATAACCACACCCTCCTTCCCCATTTTTTTTAAACAACAACAAAAAAAGCAGCCTCCAAAACCGACAATCTTCTCAAAACGATCAGCTTCCAAACGACTTACCACAATCTCCAACTGCCAGTCGCCACTACAGCTCCAGCCTTACTCCCACTCTGTAGCCCTCCATGATGAGGTTCAGGCCCAAACCTTTGTGCATCAGATCCCTCCAATTACTACCAAACCCTCACCCATTCCCTTCCAGGGGACAACAAACCCCGAAGGTATGTTTGAAATACGGGTATTTCATGTCAATTCAAACATCCATTTTCAGTCATACACTATTTTCTTCTTCATATTTGTTACAGATTCAAGAAACACTGCATGGCTTTTAAAAGAGAAGTGCAAAACTGCTGTAACTTGAGATTATCATAAGTTTTGTTAATGCAGAGAGCAATATCTTGTCTCATCCGGTATCTGTAGAAACAAGTCTGGAGCTGTACTACTGTGCACTCTCCACCAAAATGCCACGAACCGGTCCTTCGTGAATCTACTTCATGACATCAAGCCACAGTGTGTGAGGCAGGACAATTTGTGGGTAGAACAATGCGTCATTAAAGCAGCAAGATTGCCTGACTTAAAGTCCATCTTGGATGCAAAGCCTTTCAAGTAAGTCTTGGTGGGTGAGCTGCAGGGTGAGACTGCTGGTGTTTGAGATAGATAGATAGATAGATAGATAGATAGATAGATAGATAGATAGATAGATAGATAGATAGATAGATAGATATAATCTTACCGATGATGGGTCGGTAACTGAGCCGCAGTTCCGTCCGCACACAGCAGAGATGCTGACCACAGTGACAAGCGGCCAGTGCCGCCAGCACCACCGCTGCAGCCTCCCGACACGCGCAAAACATATCGCGCGCACCCACGCACACACATACACAAAATAATTTAAAACAAAACAAAAAAAAAACGAAGAAGAAGGAAATGTTTGACCCAGGGTGACGCGGGACTGAAGGCTGCCCTCTACTCCCTGACTACCCACTTCTGTGTGGTCCGAGATTTTCCTGTCACCGTGGGACTTCAACTTGTCAGTCACGCTTAAATTTCTTCCACAAATAAACGTCATCTCAAAAGAGAAAACTCCTCCCTCACTCTCTCATCATCACTCACCAGTCAGTTTCCTTCGCTGACATATTTTATGTTATTATATTATATTCCTCACGTGGGATCCACAGAATACAAACATTAAATATTTCCCAAAATTCAACATTACGACCTCAGTTAAAGGACTTGTCCTCAAACCGAAGATGTTCAGTTTACTGTGACTGAGGAAGAAGAAACCAAAACATATTCACTTAAAGAAGCTGGAAATTGGACTGACTGTGAAGTGAATGGTTCATTTGTGTGAAATATTCTTTTCTTTTCACACACATACAGAGAGAGAGAAGGGGGGGGGGGGGTAGTAGACACGAGTTTGCAGTAAAAGTCAGGTATTTCACTGCGTGTGTTCATTAAACGAAGTCAGCAGTTTGGAATGCAGCTACGCTCATGGGTCACTGACTTCATTGTATCACACTACACTGCAGAGGGAACATTGACACTGTACTTCCAGTAACTAACCACAAGAGGTCACACTCCTCTCAGTTTCACGCAGTCTGTGTTTCTGTGTTTGTCACCTCTTCGGGAGCTTTTCAGACGTAAGATGAAGTCACGCAGCATATTTTCATTCTAAGTAATAAAATTTCAATATATGCACAGAAGGAGCAGAAGAGTTTATGGGATTATCATCTGCTTTGCTGTCACATTATCAGGGCTGTGGCTGTTTTTTTCTCTTTACAGATCAGTGATCCAAATCATTTATTAAGTAAGCAAGTCTTTTTTTATTATGCCTTATTTTGGTTTCTTTTTTCATTTTGTGTCAGCAATTTCATTTTCTGAAGGGTTACAGGGAAGGAGTCTTATCTCCAGTATTTTCCATCCTCCATTATTAGGTTCTATGAAGTTTTGGGGTTGAGCAAGACTGTTTGTATTGTGAAGCTTTATATCATTAACCAAAAAAAAAAAATATATTAAAAATTATGCTTTATCCCAACAAAACAGTGTTTAGTGCTATTCTCATATTTCGTACAAAGTAAATGTCCAAAATGTCGGTTCATGTAACTAACCCATGTTCCGGTGCTAGACATTCTTCACAATGCCCTTCAACAAAAACATACATTTAAAAAATGAAACCGTTGTGCATAATTCAGTCCATTAATTGTGCTACTGTGCTCATACCACACACATCTTCTGGCTGACATACCCCACTAATCTCTCTTCCAAACATTTGTCCTGCATGTTGGGTATGAACAAATGAACACATGAATGTATACAAGCTGCAACATATTTAATATGAACTCAGACCAGCCCGAATCTGTGTGTTTACTTAAACCTACTGTACCTCTCATTTGTTAAATGAAATAACAATGTATTAAAATACACCAACCTCAGTTTGTCTATATTACCAACAGTCTAAAGACAGTTATTTCACTCAAATGAGCTCTTTAAGTATTTATATTGGGCTACTGCCCATTCATTTGGTCCACTATTGTCTGCCTAGCTTTTTTCTCTGATATTTATAATAGTGACTGTATTGCATTTTTTTTAAATTTATTTATTGAGTTACATCCAGAATTTACTTAAGCCAGGAAGGGAGTCACCAAAATCTGAAAAGGAAAAGAAGGCAATACTGAATGTTTAATTTCCATAGTTCCACATGAGGTGTTTTTTAAAATAATTTTCTCCGGATGTCTGTGTGTCTGTGTATTGTTTATGCTTTGGTTTATGACCATTCAATGCAAAAGCCATTGGCAAGAACATGTGTCAATATTGTATTGGAAACAAGGGGTTAAAATTTCCCAGTGAGTCCAGAGTTTTGAATGTTACAGTAACTGAAAGTGAAATGTACTTCTAAACCAAATCCATTATACTAGTCAGACTTTGACCAAGATGACCATCCTAGGTATACCAAATATACCCCTGCACCCAACATTTTGTTTCCAGGTTTAGTAAAACGTGTGTATGTGTCAGCTTTAGCATACAATCAAATTCAGTACAATAGCTCATAACTGCGTCCTTTTTCCCCAACCATTTAAAAAAAAACAACAAACACACACACACACACACACACACACAAAAAAGCAGCCTCCAAAACTGAACAATCTTCTCAAAACCATCAGCTTCCAAACGACTTACCACAATCTCCAGCCCCTTGCAAATCTTGCCCCTTAAACTCCACATCAAACTCAGCTTTCACCAGCCAACTGCCAGTCACCACTACAGCTCCAGCCTTACTCCCACTCTGTAGCCCTCCATGATGAGGTTCAGGCCCAACCTTTTGTGCATCAGATCCCTCCAATTACTACCAAACCTTCACCCATTCTCTTCCAGGGGACAACAAACCCCGAGGTATGTTTGAAAAAAAAGAGGTATTTCATGTCAATTGAAACATCTATTTTCAGTCATACACTATTTTCTTCTTCATATTTGTTGCAGATTCAAGAAACACTGCATGGCAAAACTGCTGTACCTTGAGTTTATAATAAGTTTTCATTCATATGTGAAAGGAATTGCTATTACAAAGCATTGTAAATATTTACAGTTTGGGACTTTAATATGACAGAGTTTTCTTCCTGTTAAAGAGAGTTTGTTTCTCTCCACTGTTGCCAAGTGCATGTCCATTGTACTCCTGTCTCTAGTAATTGTGAGGACTTGACCTTACTATGTAAAGTGCCTTGAGATAATGTATGTTATATATACATACACAATATAGACATAAACCTGAATTGCACTGAATATGCAGAAATTTGGAAGCCATAGTTTATGTCAGGAAGATTGAGCTCAAACTACAGCAAAGAGGGTAAAGGCTGCCCAGAAGGAACGCCAAGAGATGGAAGGTTATCGAGGCAAAGGGAAGATATGTAGGGTAATAAATATTATTTGAGGCTGCAAACATTTGCACTGACCTTATTTTATTCTTATTTCCCCAGTTTTCACGATCACTATCTTTCTGTATTCTCTAGGCATTTAGGTTATTTTTAATGATGAAGGAACGGTGGAAAACAGCTACATTAAATGTTGATGAATACATTAAACCTTTTGTCATTTTAAAGTAAAAGGTTGCACACTTCTCCTCTTTACAGTACCAAATTTCCTACCTTATTGTCGTTAATAGATGTGATGTTGGAGAAGTCGATAAGCAGTGTGATGGAGCTGACCAAAAAAAGATTTTTTTAAAGTATTTTAGCAGTCCTACTGATGCAGTCAGCCTCTGAGGGTGGAGTTGCCAACCCTTAGAGGCAATAAAATTTGTTGATAAAAAAAATGGAAGGAAGGAGACCGAGGACTGGTGAGGACTGGGTCAAAGCCAATACATCAGGAAGATAAAATGATGATGACCTGGTAAGTCAAAAGCCTCAGGCAGCTGAAGCCCAACAGAGAGAAGGTGCCAGAGGGGTCTCTACCATCTTGGTAAAATAGTCCCATACCACCAACACAATGCTGTGCTTGTGCTCTGTCTCATTCAGTGGTTCCATGATGTCCAGGACAACCTTCTCCGATGGGCCCCTCCCACTCTGCCAGATCCCATGGGGGCCTGTGGTGTCCAAAGAGCAACATCTTGTCTCATTCTGTATCTGTAGAAACAAGTCTGGAGCTGTACTACTGTGCACTCGCCACCAAAATGTCCACCAACCGGTCCTTCGTGAATCTGCTTCATGACATCAGGCCACAGTGTGTGAGCCAGGAGAATTTGTGGGTAGAACTGTGTGCCAATAAGCATCGAAAAGTGGCACGTTTTTGAGTCAGGGATGGAGGGGCTCTATGACAGTGGCAAAGTCTCTTACAAAGCAATGATAGTATGATGCCAGGCCTTTTATACTTTAGCAGGGTTGGTAATCCCTCCATCCTCATGTGAGACCACATGACTGATGTAATGAGCTTGGCTGTGGAAAAGACAGCATTCACTGGGTCTCAGTTTTAGTTTGGCCTGGCACAGCCTGTCAAAAACCTGGCTCAGGCACTGAAACACTTCTGTAACAACTCGGCAGAGCACAATAATTGCGTTGACTGGGGACTGGATGAGGACATTGTCGCCCTCACTCCTCTCAGCAGGGCAACATCTACAACATGCAGGACAATTTTCCCCGAGGACTAAGGTTGGGAAACATTGACGGGTGAAAATTTCAACACCTGCGGCCTGTCTTTATTAGTCCGGTCACCGCAGGACACTAACACTTTCTCATGATGTCGTCTCAATGTCTGAAGTGCCTCACCCAGCTTACGGACTAGATGTCTGTTTCACAGCTACTGCAGCAGCATACTCTGAAGAAGGGCCATAAGTGGTCTCAATTTCCTCCACCAGGCATTTGTAGTTCCACTGAGAAGACCGTGGGTTCCTGTGAATGATAGCCCCTGCCACACCCACCAGGCAGAACTTTAACTGGACAGCAATGGTCTCTTCTGTCCAGTTATTATTCTTGGCACAACTTTCAAAACAGTTCAGAAACTCCGTCCATGAAGGGATGCCGTCATACTGGCCAGGGCATCATATGGACTTAGGATAGAGTCGACAGGATTTAGGACAGGGGCTAAGAATGTTCTGGCTCGGTGACATGGTGCTTTAACTACACGGTGGAACTCCCCCCACTTTTTCCTGACTGTACATATTTAAGCTCTGCTGGAGTGCAAGGAGGCTGCCGCTGTGGGCAGTGGGTGCTGCTGATGAACAGGGGACTGGTGTGCTTTGAGTAAAACTCTCTGACTGAACGGGGGCAAAGGGGTTCGAAACAGGAATCACAACAGCCGCTACTGATTCTGACTGTGCAGCTTTAATGTCAGGATGTGGGCTGGGAGGTTGTACACGTGTGGACAAGGGCCTCTGCTTTGCACGTCTGTATCGCAGTCATTATACCGAGCATGTGAAGTGTGTCACTTGTATATTGTTCCTCCACAGTATCATCTTTATTACACAGAAACCCGTGTCATATGATCACAAATATATAAATAAATAAATAATGCCTATCTCTTTGGAGGGGGCCACAGGAGCCCCTTTTTTTCCACGGGTACTGCCCTGTTGGACCCATTGTGAAACTGTTCCTAACAACGTTGTATTAATTGTGTTGAAGCTTAATGCATCTTAATAACTTAAACAATAGAGTAAACCTAATATACACATATTCTAGGATTATGAGATTATGCCAAAGACCATCAACAATGAGAGGAAAAAGACACAAGAGGGCATTTTTTTCACTGTTACTGTAACTACAATTCACAGATCAAATGATATTTGAATGAACAAGAAGAAATGATAATTTCTTCTTGATACCAGATCTGTACTAACTTATGTCGTATTTTAATTTATATTAAAATTTTTAGCATTAGAAGGGAACAAGAAACACAAGTTGCAGGATAAAAAAGGGGGGGGAGAGAGAGAGAGGGAGGCAGAAGGAGCGCATTGGTGCCGCAGCGGGACCGATTGTCACACGGACCTTAAGCGGGGTCGTTACCGGAGAGAGCAGCCGCTACTCACCGTTTTCCGACAAACACAAATCGGAGAGGAGATACAAATTAGGAAGAAAGGCTGAGAGGACGATAAAGAAGAGAAAGAATAACAGGAAGGAAGTGGAGGAACAGTTATATTTGCAGTAGCTGCTGTCGCCTTCTGTCATCACCTTCACCGGACAGGATCTACTACCACCACCATCCTCATCACTCCTGCTCTTCATCCTTCATCCCCATCACCCTCATTCAAACCTATCCTTGTCTTCCTCCTCTCCTTCATCACCATGCCGGGCTGGCGGAGGAACCTCACTTTCTGTCTGCAGCGGATGAACGAGGAAGGTGGGGAGCAAAGTAAATTAATGTGCGATTATTTGTGCGCTGGCACGTGAGTATATGTGCGCGCGAGCAATGTGGATTTCCTTCTTGCAGTTTCAGTGTGAGATGAGATGTGTGCATGTGTCCACAGAGTCACTTTGAATATTTGCGCTGTCTGTCTCATGTGTTTAGAGTTTTCGGGATCACTACAAGTGCGCACATGCAGAAGCACCTGCAGCCTCGGCAATTGTGTGTACATGTGCCCGCGTGCGTTGTATGCGTGCGCGTTTAGACCATGAGTGCGCGTGATACGGATGGTGTGTTGGAGTTGCGCGCCCTGCGCACACGTGTCATCACGGCTTTGTTCCGCCGTCACAGCAGGGACTGTGAGCGCGGGGCAAGTGATGCGTGCAGGTCAGCGCGTGCGCGCGTGCACGTTTGAGTGTGGAGAGGGTGAGGCTGTGTGTTGGTCCTACAGCAGGAAAACAAGAGAACGTGGGCAGTTGTGATGTTGGTCAGCTGGAGTGTGTGCACCCGCGTGCGTGAATGTGAGCATATGTGAATGTTTGCGGCTCAGCAAGTGTGTGTCGTATGTCCCGGGAAGATGGAAAATGGTGTTGACAAAGCACTGGATGAGGCAGTGAGACTGTTCCACTGTGGTCATATGTGATAACAGCTGAATGTAGACAAGTGTTCAAGGCAAGATTACATTTGTTACTTTGTGTTTTATGAGTAAGAAAAACTTGACACCTCACAAAATAAATATAATATAATATTATATATTAATATTAAAATAAATATAAATTTGCGTGTTTGTCATTTAAATTGTTACTGATTTACTGTAGACATCTGCATTATGTAACAACTTTAATTGCTTCCCCCTTTAGTAATGACTTAACTGTGAGTAGTGTGTTAGTGTGATACAGCTTGTATTATGGCTGGGTATGGCCACTCATTTCTTGAAGCAGTTTGACTTTGATTAACAAGGCTTGTGCTTGATTTAATATTGATTCAGTGAGGGATATGACAGATATCAGAGATTATCAAAGAATTGAATGCTTATATCTATTTCATCTTTGTCTTATTAGTTTTTAAATACCAAGTGAAACCAAAAATCTGCTTAAGTCTTGGCTGAACTTGAATGAAGGAGCTCGCAGTCATCCTACCATGTTTTACTTTCTTTGTGCTCTTACATGATCTGGTGAGACAATTTGACAAATTGAAAGGTCAAGTTCACATTTTTGTTAAAAAATCTGTATCAGATGTTGTAAATAAAGGGGGGGGGGGGGAATGGGGGGGGGGGGGGGGTATTAATTAGATATCCCATTGTGAATTTGTAGCATTTGTTGGAAGTTTGAAAACCATGTAAAACTATTATAAGTTTTGTCCACACTGTAAATTTAATCTGGGGCTGGCTGTCACTGGTTTGGCCTCTGCCCTGTAGCTCCAGCATGGAATTTTAAATCTGCAGCAATAAAACGTCTGACAGCAAGAAAGGCAGGTTTTCTTCTCCAGTATAAACATGCTATATGCATAATGCCTGGCATGTAAACATTTTGACTTCCCAATTTTGTGTGGAAGAATGCGCACACCAAGCCTTGACTTTAGACACATTCACTATCTCTGGGATGAACTGGAATAAATGGGACAAGCCAGTCCATAACACCAAACACCAGTGGCTGATCTCAGGGAACTCACTGGGTGTGAATTACTGCAGCTCTGTTCAGAAATCCTGTGTTCTCACTCTCAGAGGAGTGATGGCTCATATCTTTATACCTTTATGCTAAAATAAGACCCAATTATCACGTTGTGTTCTGGTGTCTACTTTGCGGTCTTGTAATGTACTGTGTTTAAAACACAGTTTAATTTGCGATGACAAGTGTAGTAATAAGAGTGAATGGTTGTCTGTCTCTATGTGGCCCTGTGATGGGCTGGCGACCTGTCCAGGGTGTACCCTGCCTCTCGCCCTATGTTAGCTGGAGATAGGCACCAGCACCCCCCGCGACCCCTAGTGGATAAAGCGGTAGAAAATGAGTGAGTGAGTGTAGTAATAATGCCTCATGTACCAGGAAAACAACCACCTAGAATGTTCTGACAGAAAAACCTGTTTACTAATTGCCTAGTGAGAGAAAGACAAAAGGCATTTGTTTAGTGGATGCCATAACTCGAGGTGTGTTATTGCAGTTATTAGTGCCAGGTGTAAGGCCGCTTGTGTAGGCAGGAAAAAAAGTGTTTTGTTCAAGAATAAATAATAAAATACAATTTTTTTTTGTGAGAGGAAGTGCACGGAGAGAGAGAGAGAGAGAGAGACTAGCCTATATTAGCAAGCAGAAGAGATGGACTAGTGATGGCAACAATCATTCTTTTAGGTGTACTGAATCTTTCCAGTTCGTTCATTAAAAAGATTTGTTGAAAAGATTCGTTCACCAAATGATTCTCTTCTTCCTCCATGAGCACAGAGTACGTCTGATTCACTCACTCTGATACACACTGTTAAATGTTAGGATTTTAGGAATTTCCATAATAAACACTGGGGATCAACACATGTCTTCGGCGGTTTTGGTTCTTTTAAAGCGATCTACAGTTTGGCAAGAATTGGCATTGTTTCTGGATTTGCTGAGGCTGATTCTGACAGTTTAAGCCTCTGATTCACTCAGGGCACAAATATTAGGTTCAGTCAGTTTACCAATACGTACGTGGCGAGGGCTGACTCGTTAACTGAAGAACCGGTTAATGTACTGTTTCCTCACTATGAGAGGAACTGGGAACTGATTGGGTTGTGATTCAGCTCACTGTCGTTGGCTTTAGTTAGGGCTGTCGCTAAATACACCAGCCTCCTCGGTTAAATAATAATAAGATTTTAAAAAGTTCCTTGATAAACGTTGAAGATAAACACGTTTAAATCGCTGATTCACTGAAGTCTTAAGTTCAGTCAGCGAACTTGTACATGGTGTGCGCTGCCGACTCTTTCAGTAAGTGAACGAATCACTTGATGAACTAGTTCAACAAGCATGCAGCAGAAACTATGAAAGGTATCAGAGTGCTGCACTTATAAATATAATTAAATCTTGCATTAAATAATCACAGAAACGTTTTCCTGTGTTTGTTACACTATGAAATTATTACATTATTTACTGACTTGAAATATACAATAACTTTACTACTTCTATCTATTAGTTTCTGAATTGCCTGAGTGAAGTTACCGTAAATTAAGATATTTAATTAAGGTACAGTGTCCTCTCATTACAGACCAGCCTAATGTTTAAGTTTGTGTTTACTGAGAAAGTCTGTTAAAATAACGAGGAACTAGACTGTGTGTCTTTATGTTCTCACTTTAACTGTACTATAAACGTCTTACAGTTCAATATGTCAGGTCAATATGTGTCCGACTCTGTAGTGAGTGACCGAATCACTTTCGCCCGCCTGCTGCCACTGGCTGCTGCCTCACTCGAGTCACAGCAGAGCTCAGCTGAACTATCAGATGAACCAATCGTTCCAGTAAGTGATTCAGTTCAGTTCGTTCCCCTAAACGATTCGTTCGCGAACGGACCACTAAGATGGACTCCTAATCCTACTTGTGTTGCATTTTAATCAGTAATATGCTATGCTATTTTTTTTAGATAAATGGAGTATGTGAGGCACTGCAAGCTGGCAACACAACGGAGCCAATTCATTGGGAAGATGTCTGTCTAAAACTTTGGTGTGTCCCTCAGTTGAACTGCTGATTTTGGTCCCACACTAATCGTTGACTTTTGTGTTGGATGTCAGATAACTGGCTTAGAGGTACATTACTGCCATCAAGCCGACTTTGTTTGCCTCTGTCCCATTGTGGCCTACAGCACCCATAAGCATCTGCTGAGCGGAATCTGACACCTGCTGGTAAAGTTAAGCATTGAAAAATGGTGTTGAACAGGTTTGAAAATGTTTACTTTGTTACTCATGTATGCCATGTGAGATACTTTAGACGAGTATGCTTGACACAACTGATAACGGCCTTATGGCACCTAGAGTGGAAGTTTGATGCTCTTGGTAAAAATCTGTGTAGAGGAGATGACACAGATGTTCATCATATTTCCTCTGTTGTTAAAGCTGCAGTGCATCACTTTGGGAGATTTTTGTTGTTGTTATTCTGCCCATGTTTGGTCTTCATGAAAATAAACAATGCACCATTGTTTGAATGTTGTGTCCTTCATCTGAAAATGGGCTCTACCAATCAATACTATCAGACCAGACTGATAGAAGCGTTTGTGTGTAGGTGATAGCAGTGCAGAGGGTTTATCCCATCAAACTGCAGAATGACGAGGTGTTTTTGAGAAGCAGAGGTGAGGATCAGAAGACATGGTTAAACAGCTGCTTCAGTCACTTAATGGTAAAATAGATGTACAAATGTCATTCTCACAAAAGAAGCTACAGAACTGCACCAAAAACAAGAAATCTAACTGTGGGTGTGTAAGACAGATCAGAGCTTGTCATGAGTAATGTATCAAGCACAATGGTGTAAACTGTTCAGGTAAATATTTAAATACCTGTTGTTTTCAATACCAAATATTGAGATTGTGCTAGTGCGACATCCAGAAATAAACCAGGCACATTTGTACTGGAACCGTTAACACTCAAACTGAAATTTCAGCACCAGACATTTTAACAGCATCAAATAAGTTTAAAAACATTAAATATTATTTTTTGTCTGAGATATTGTTAGATTTCTGGGCATTTCTGACTAAGAAAAACACATCTCATGACATCAACCAGAGACCAGTTGCTGCATATTAGGGGCAATCTTTTACAAAGAATCTGAATCTTATCAGACTACAGGAAATAAATAATGAGTCAAACCAACAATACTTTGGAATTTTAATGGAAAAATAACCCATGAGTCACTATCAAATAAATAATTTGATACAGCATTTGTGGCTGTTACAATTCATGAAATGTGCACTGCAATTCATGAGTCTGGTCAAGGTATTACTCATGTTGTGGGGACCTTAATACAGAGTCACAAATATGGGGATTTATGATGTTTTTTTTTAAATGGTAAGTTTGAGAGTTAGTCTCCAGGTAATTAAGTGTATGCCATGCCCTCTGAAATTGTGGACACTTACAAAATGAAATGACCACAATTGTGTAATGATTTTATGGGCAGTTTTTGTCATTGCTGTGAAATGGCTGTCTGATCATCAAACTATCTCATTAATCCATTGAAGGACAGCTAATGGTTGCATGGCGATGAAAAAAATGAGAGAAAATGTTTATGTGTGCAACACTCGTCCATCACAGAGACCACGGTGAGATATTTAAGGGTACAATATAAGTGATAGTGGTGTCCATGATCTGCATGTAAAGTGGGAAAGAAGAGGATGACAATTGGTTTTTTTACATGGACATACAGTAATTAATTGTAATGTATAATTAATTGGAATAAAAGTACAGTATACTGTGCAAGGATGCGAATCACAAAAATAATAAGCTCTAATGCTTCAACAATACAGCTTTTTTTAGCTGAAGCTGAGTGCAGCTAACAACATGTACATTTACAAATGTTGGTTGTATGGAATATCAGTTAAACCTAATTAACCGCAAGTCTGACCTAAATTAAACTTGGTTGTTGCCTGTTTGTGTTCCCTCTGCACGCTGAAGTCAGAGAAGACACACTTGCTCTTTAAGCTGTACAACCATTTATGAACTGTGTGTTCCACATCTGTGGACGGACATCTTGCATTTCTGCATGTGCAATACAGTATTGTACATATGCGCAGTAATGTTAATTTAAATTTGATTTTCATGAGCATTAGTGTCAGTGTAGTGTTCTATGCATGTGTGCCCAATCTCCCATTTCATTCTGGTATTAGGATTTTGGCCTCATTTGTATGTTCTTGTATTTGCGGTTCTGTCTGTCAGACAGTTCCTCCAGTTGTCCAATTGTGGAAGTGATGATTTTGCCACATCCAATCACAGTCTAGCTCACCGCAATGAAACAAAAACGCTATTTAGTTATGTGTCATAGAAATCAATTGAAGCTGAGCTTTCACTGGTTTTAATGCTCTATGCTGCTATGGGAATGCATGAGATGAAAATCGCAACAGAGGATTTGCTGATTCTAAATGAAGTAGTCATATAGTTGATTGCGTTTCGGCACACTTGTAGTAATAAAATGTGAACACAGCAGTACTTATTTGATTCATTTTATGCCATTTTAGAGTAGACAGCGTCTCTGATATATGGGAGCCAGTAACCTCAAACCTTTCCATTCCTATCAAATAAATAAGTTTACAAACTTGATATTTTTTTACCATGATAGAGCTTGTCTCAGGAGTGTGTTAGAGTTTTAACCCATTTAGTTTTTGCAGTCAGTGACTCAACACCACACCATAACTTTTGATCCATGTTTTTTTCTATGTTAAATGGGAATAATAAAGCTATTTTTTTCCAAATTCCATTTATTTTTTTTTCTTAAATTCTGTTTATTTCCATGTAATGTTTTGGAATTCATTTTTTTAAATATTTCACACTGATTTTACCAGCAAAATGTGTCATTACTATGTGATTGAATGAGAGACAAAATATTTGAATTTGTCTGTAACATGTTTTTAAGCAGATTATGGTGTTCTTTAACTCAATGTACTGTACTTTAGACCAGGGTCTGTCAATCCTGGTCCTGGGGACCCACTGCCCTGCATGATTTAGATCAGTGGTTCTCAAACTTTTCAGACCAAGTACCACCTGAGGAAATGTTGAGCTCTCAAAGTACCACCATTATCAACAATGTTAAAATACAGTGGTGTAAATAAGATAATCTGCTCTCTCATCATCATCCTCTTCCTCACATATACTTCAGACACTCTTCTAGTGAAATTAGATTAGGATGGAGCGAGAGATAAGGTGACTAATTATTATTATTATTATTTGATTTATTATTATTTTCATTTTCTATGCACTCCAGTCAAAATTCCTCAGCTCCACTCGGATCACATACTCATATACAGTAGAACAATATTTCTGATTTTCCTCCAAGTACCACTAGAGGAAGCTCGTGTACCACTGGTGGTACACGTACCACAGTTTGAGAACCATGGATTTAGATGATTTCCTGCTCCAACACATCTGATTCAAATGGTCAGCTCTACAGCAAGTACTGCAGAAGCCTGTGAAAGACCTATTTATTTCAATCAGAGTGTGATGGAGCAAAGAAAATTGTAGAACATGCAGGGCAGTGGGAACCATGGACCAAGATTAAGAAACCCACTCGCAAGTTTGTCAGAGGCTACACTCATGTTCAGGTGGTGCTTCTCCTTGTTTGCTGGATTTCACTAGAACTGGTCATAGTTTCTAAACTTTTATAGAGGAATGTCTGACTCAGTGCACACAGCCATAAAGTCCCGGACAAATTCTCGTCTTGAATCTGCCATCGTACTTGTAGCTGTAATTGCACTTTATAGAAGCATGCATCTGTTAGCATGTTGTTTACTTGCTCTTCTTATGACCTTTAGAAGCTAAGTGATCGTCAACTGAGCATGTGCACTGGTGGTATTTACAGAATCTGAACCATCACTTGACTCTGCTCTGAATTCAGCAGTTTGAATTTTGAATTTCACAAATTTTAGTATTTGTCCCAGGTGGCTGCTTGGGCACAGGTAAGCTGCACTGGTCGCACATGCACAAACATCCTCGCTTTCTGGGCAACATTCAGACCTCTCTAAAAAATGATTTTCAGACAAATCATGACAATTTCCCCACAATTTTGGGTTTTTCATTGCTCAGTTCCGGTTTTTCATCCACGTGTTCCTTATTGCAGATATCATAAGGGCCTAGAATAAAGATTCTGAGTGTCCCATTTTACTGGAGGTCGATGGACACATCTCATGTACTTACAGGGGTCATCCCTCAGCATATGACATCTTTTTTTTTTTTCAACCATCATTGATGTCTGAAAATGCCACATGCAGCACATGCAGATCTGTTTTTTTAAATAATGTTGAGCATGGCACAGAACTCTGACCTACTCACTACTACTAGAGAGAACATCAACCACAATCAAAGAAAGTGGCCTGATGGGATAAATTACCAGAATGACATTAACGGAATAGCTCAGAATAGCTTCAAATACTGCATATGTTTGTGTTTGTTGTTGAATCAGGACATCACAAACACGCATTAGCTCTAAGATGGAGGTGGACGATCCGAATGTGAACATCGCGGTTCTTACTGACTCAAGTGTGTATCCATCTGATTCTCAACAACCTCACACTGATGGAAGATTCTCAAACACCTTGGAGTGAGCGAATTATCTTGTAGGTGCTTCTTTGTGTGCATTATTAAAGATTCAAGACAACTTGTCATTATTTAGTAGACTCACAAATGAAATGGTATTTACTCTAAAAACCACTGCACCGACAATAAATAAATAAATAAAATATCTATATAAATGTTTTCCTGTGGAGAGAGACACCTAGAGTAAACGTTTGACAGCACTACCTGGGGCATCACATACCCTTCTGATTTCACATTTTCATATTTCTCCTGCACACACAATGTACAAAGTGATGAACTTTAAAACTGCTGACCTTTCACAAGGCATGGATATCACAGGGGATATATTGGAGCAAGAAGCCAAGATACCCAGTCCATCTCTGAATGTTCCATGAATAATGCAGTATAGTAGAGTACAGTGGCTTTTCTTTCAGTAGATTTGTATTAGATATTGTATTTTATATGCACAGCTTTATCACATGGTTTGATCACTTGTCCATGACATTCATGGACACAACCGCTTATGTCCATGGATGTCATGAATGTTTTGCATTGCACAAATTTTGTGCCTATGTTCAATAGCATCTGAGTCTGGATGTTTTTAATTACCACCACTCAACTGTAACACTGACATCCAACATCACACTAGTTCATTGACAGTCGTTATCTATTTGACCGAGTATTAAATGCAACTTATTGTGCCTGTGCTGTTACCATTAGCTGCAGTTTTCTTCACAGCATGTTAGGGCTGTCACTTTTTCCAAACAAATCAGGCTAAAATTAATTTATAATGACCCGTAATTTGTTCAAATAAAACTCTCCACCACAGTTTTTATTACATTATCAACTATTTTAATCATTGTTACCTTACTAACAGTGCGACTAGTGTAAGAGCATTCAACACTCAATAGAGTAGGATGGAATAAACACTCCCTGAATGGGAAATCACTGACAAGAGTAGGAAGGTCTGACAACTTCTAACTAAAATATAATAATAAATATATTATTATATAACATGGAACTGATAGTCAAGGCAAACGGCCTAATATAATATCTGATATTATTTGCCAGAAAGTATGTCAACCTAACTGAGATTGAGTGTGACATTTACAATATTAACTGTGGAGGACAACACATGCCCTGAGCTCACAGATGTCTCTGACAAAGTATATGTGAGCCAGCTTACAGAGAGTCACTGTAACTTTGTGCACACCATATCATCTACATTAAAGCAGTCTTGCATCTTCAATATGCTGCGGCTGCTGCTGCAGCTGACGCTGTCATATGACATGGTAGGTAACTTTAAGTGTGCCCTCTGCTGGACTCTAAGGGCTACTAATTAAATAGGCGCTTATGAGATTGCGGCATTCAAAGTTCCAGCAGGGAATTACAGTTTGAACGTGAACTTTACATCCCACAACTGAAGTAATATAAAATGTTTCGAATGAAAAGCGAAAGCCCAGCAGCACATTGTTTTTCTGCAGCCCTGAGTGATCACAGCTTTACAAGCTTCAGCACAACATAATTCTCAACCCTATTCAAGTATACGAGTGTCTCTGCCCTGTTTGACATGGTATTAGCGTTGGTAAAATGTTGCTCTGCTCTGGGGACTGGTCAGCAGCATAATTTATAAAGTACATTTATCTTGTAAATGCCTGTCATTTCACACCCAGGAAATAAAGTGATGCAGCAGAAGTAGTCATTCTATTAGGTACAATGGCTTTGTTTTTACCTGGTTGCTTGGAGTTTTTTTTTTTTCTGACTATATTGATTCACATTCATTCAATTTTTTTGAGTTCTCGCAAATTTCCATGCATGCTTCCAATGTTTCATAGAAAAATACAAAGCGTTTTCCCAAATAACACACACAGGAAAATAATGCAATAAAATTAACAAATATAATTTCTTTTTCTACACACATACAATTTAATCATTTTATATAAAGCTTCAAACTTTTATTCAAAGCCACTATGTGCGTGATTCCAAAATATCTGACTCTGACCACATGATGGTCAAAAACCCCTACATTCAGGGGAATACTGAATATGTATATTCTAATGCTGAAATTTGAACAAACTGACTATTTCCACCAATGCTTTTCTGTTAAATTCACAGTTCTCTTGTTTGCTACAACAGCAGAAAGCTCCTTACTGACTGAATTGTAATGTTTGAAGGTTTAGAAATTATGGAATATGCATGGACACAACCGCTTATGTACATGCATGTAAAAAAAAAATAAAGCATGGAACATATTTCAGTCAACTGTTATACAATGAGATGTATGCATTCTAATCTTATTTGATGCCAGCGTATTTGTGAATTGTAATCATGTTAATGTAAAAAGCTGTTACCGCAGCATTTTATATTCAGAAAAATGCCCTCATAAATATAGCAACTGCAAACTCTGTGTGTGTGCATGTGATGTGTGTAGAAGGCATGTAGCCGTAGGTTAGCAGTGGGCGAGAGCAGTAACGCTGCTTCAGTCATAATAGGATCTGACGATGACTCATGCAGAGCAAGAACAACAAATGCTGTGCTCTTTCCTCCTCATCTCGTCCTTTTTACAAGCTCATCTCATGCCCCCTTTCCTTTCCCCCTTTTCAGACTGCTTTGATTTCCTCTTTCCTTTTTCTGTCTTCTCTCTTTTGTACTCTTTCGACCTTCTCATCTCAATTTACTTATCACATCAGGCATCATTCCCCCTCACATCTTTTCTGTTTGCTTCTATTTACTTTACTTTGCTTCTTGGTTTCTCATTGTACCTCCGTGAATGTGTACCTCCTGCTTATTTCCTCCTCTCCTTTGTACCAATACTCATTTAAGTCCTGTCATTATATTATAATAACTCTTCTGCCCACAGTAGATAGCAGCTGTTTCGCCACTTTATGTATAACCTAATTTGGGGAATTAGAGAGAATGTCCAGTTGAAGCCTTATCAAATGCATCAAATGAGTTCTATTGATACAGTATACTGTATATTTAGGGTTTTAAATGTGGGTTTTAACACACATCAGTCGTTCATTATTTCACCGTGTTTACATTTGTTTTCAGCTTCATCTCTTCTTGCAGGACACTGTCAGATGTGCTGCTATTGTACAGTGTTACAGGAGGTGACAAAAAGCCATTTTACACTGACATACTTGTCTTTCTTTTTTAAACGTCACACGGTATCTCCGATATGAGTTTGGTATCGTCCATTTCACAAAATCATTGGACTGGCAAGCTTGATTCTCAGGCAAGGAGAAAATGAAAAATGATATTGGGATGCATATAAAATCCTTTTCTCCCAAAGAATCATGATATTCCACTACCTTTATGAACAGAAATGGCTAGGAGGTCCTATTTCTCCTCAGAAAGTGTTGGAAGTTCTGTTTATCAGTGTTATCTGCAATCCAGGGTTTTCAAAAGACATTTGTCAGTTTCATTTGAATGTCCTATTTGAATATCACATCTGTGCTGTGTGCTGTTTTTAGATCTATTCATCATAGCCTACAAATTTATTTTCTTACAGTATGAGCTTAGTGAACAATGGCATGACAAAGCTAAAAAATTGTCCTTTTTCTTCGTAGTCTGATTATATTCATTTTGCGTCGTTAACATGGGCAGCTAAATGATTAGGTTATTATGATACAATTGAATTGTGACAAAAGTTACTGGAATGCCAGCCAGCTTGGTACCATTGATTACCAAACCCACCTGACACCCTACATTTTATGGGTAATATGTAGCCTGCCTCCAGCAATACTCTTTTTGAGTTATGTTATGTCACAAGCACCATCTAATACAATCATATCTCTTTTCTCCAGTGTTTGTACAAACCGAGCTCTGCATCTTTTGTCAGTGTTGTAAGTATCAGCTTTGTTATAAATTTGAGATAGACCACAGTAGATTGTTTTCCACCCTGCAGCCCCACAGATAAATACTTAGTTGATGTAACAGTGCAGATGACCCACTGTCTGCTTCTCTGCCTTGGTCTTGATTAAAGTCTGTTGTGCTTGTCCTGGGCTGATTGCTTTCTGAGGCACACCTCTGAGTGACTGAGCTGCACACCTCTGAGCCTTGAAAGCAATTGCAATTTTTTTGTATGATCCTTGGGCCCATGAAACCTATTTGAGGTTTTGTCAAATGTAGTCAAAAAATAGAGACACGTACTCGCACTTTTCTCTCTAGGAAAGAAAAGCCTCAGTTGTGACAGAGCGAAAATGCCATTTTAAAGAACACCATTGCATGATTAAAGCCTTCTTATCAAGGGCCTATTTTATGATGGTCTCAAATTTCATTTCTCAGAGATGTCATGTTCTTTGATGGTGCTTGATGGTTGATTGATAGTGATTTGAGGGTTTCGACTGGAAAAAAAAAACTGACCATGGAAACTTTCATCTGGACAGGCTCCGCATACACCACAACGTCAGTCTATGGCCCCATTTACACATCGCATTAAAATTGGTTTTCTGTCATCATTTGTTGTTTAGTTTCGTTTCCTACACGTTGCTATCTGTTCTTTATTTAATTTACATTAAGTTTAATAAATACTAGTTTTTATATGTCTCCCTTCATGTCACAGCCAGACCATAAAAAAAAAAATAACTTCAATGGTTGATGAAAGTGACAATGGTCCTCCACCTGCTTTGAAGTGTAGCTAGCACTTGGGACAGTGTAGAGAACAATTTGGTGGCTGCAGCCCAATGAATGCTATTATAATACATTTTTCCTATATTGCTTATGGCCCTGTGGCCCACTGGTGGACAAGCCCATCTGCCATTTTCAGTATTTGCCAGATTGCCAGTCTGGGCGTGGTGCAGACTGACAGGCCTGTTAAAGTCTGAGCTTCACTCTCTCAAGGTCATCAACTCTCCTCTCTGATTTTGTCTGAGCTTCTCCTTTGTCCTTTCACATTAAGATGTGATAAAGCATGACAGATTACAGGCCGGTGACACTATGACAAATGAAATCGGAAAGGGGGGTTGTGTGTTTATAAGGCAGGCCACCAAGTCGGTTCTGTTAATCATACTTAATTCCGTCTTATTTTTGTGAAGTTGTTGTTGTTGTTATTTAGCATTCTCGGCTCCTTCTCTCTTTTATTTACCAGTCATGTACTGTACAAACTAACCCTGCCTCCCTGTTGCTGTCTTTCTACTGCACTGCCCTGCACTTTGTCCTGAACTGCCTTTCTTTCACACAAACACACACAAGCGTTCAATCTTCTGCTCTCCCACACTCAGTATATCAGGGTGCTTCATCTACAAAACAATTCATTCGCCCCCACTCTATATGCTTAGTTCAAATTACTGAATGCCCTCTTATACTACTACACTCTACTCTATGTACTTTCTCTGCTTTCGAACAATATCCTGCCACTTCCTCACTGCTTTTATGCAGTGCCATCTATAATATCTTCCTGCCTTGTCAAACTAAGCTCTGCTCCTCCCCTCTTCTTTCGCGTCCTGCTTCAACATCCTATAATTATCTGATTAAGGTTTTCTTCTGTCGTAAAATATAAATTGTTCCACTGTCTTCTGCCATACCCTCTCTGCTGCTGTTTGAAAACTTATGTACCCACCATCTCCTAGTAACAATAAATGTTACATAGCTATTCAATGTTGGCATGTTAAATGTATGTTGTTTGATGAGTTACTCTTAATGATGGATGTCAACAGCCATTGATTTAAAGCTTTGAGTCTGTAAGTATGGAAAAAATAGCCAATAGCTGGCAACACTTTGAAATCATGCATTCAATTCATCCCCACACTTTCCTGTTGCCCCCCTTGAAAAAAATTCACAACTTTCTCTGCCATTTTTTGGTGACTTGTTTGTGAACTTTGGGCTACCATCTCTACAGCTTTTGAAGACTCTGGTCTCTTGCTGCAAGAGCTTAGGTAGGCAGGTGGGTTAGTATTCATTGTGGTCTTAATGAAATGATTTGTCATGTTTGTTATCATATTGCAGGTGACTTTATTTGTACTTGACAGTCAGGACATGAAGCGGATTTCAACAAATAGATTTTAAAAAAAAATGCAACAAATTGCAGACACTAGCTTTAATGGGGCGATTCAAATAGTTTATGAATACATTTCAAGTTAAGTGTAAAAAGGTAAATCTGACTGAAAAAATAGGTCCTTGAAATTCAAAATGTGTCAAAGGTCTATTTTAGATGTTCAGTGCTCAGTCATGTGGGTTAACAGGTTTGTACCTGTCCAAGAATTTTCTCTAGCACCATTGATGCAATGCAACCTGACCTTATGTGTTCCTCATACTTGTCTCTGATGTGTTGCTATTATCTTGTAAACCATCTGCAGTGAGTCAAATATACTAATGGTCATTTCCCCTTCACTGATAAAATGTGATTGAACTCTTCAGACTTTCAGGCTTTGTGGACTGATTTGGAAACTTGGAAATATTTGCTGAATGACAAATTCTATGTGTGAAGACGTTTCCCTGATTCTCTGTTACACCTTCTGCATTACACTCCAGAATCCTGCTGCAAGATCCATGACTTAAGGCAGAGCTCTGCGGTATCACAGAGGATGAGAGAATTATGTGCGTGTGGGCCGGTGGTGGGGTAATGGTGGGAAAGAGAGTACAGTGCCAGAGTGAGCCAGGCAGACATGGTGAAAAATGACTGAACTCAAGATAAGAAAAAGAAAGTTGTCTGAGTGTGGAAATGGAAAAAAAAAACTAATTGAATCTTTAAAGTGTCTTTTACTGATCTCGCAGCAGAGTAACACAGCTGCATTTTAGTGGGTCTATTGCATTACATCAGCTGCGTTTTCCCACAATAACAAAAAAAAAAAAAAAAACTGCAACAAAATCTATAAAACGAAAAATAAAACACCAACAAGATACTATTACAGACTGATGGGGAAGATCAGGAAAAGCAGGCTTATCTTGGCTCTCCGTGTTGCTGAGCAGCTACTGTCGAGATGTCAGGCTGTGAGCAGGGACTTTCACAGAAGCTGGTAAGGACCACAGCAAGAATCAAGAGTATAATGCGGATGATGAACTGATTTAAATGATTAGGCAACAGTACAACCCAAACACAGCTCATACAACACCTTAAATCCCCTCCTCATTTTTTGTTTGTCAGAAATATTTTAAGTGTTACCAGTTTTTTGTGGCATCTGAGGTGAGTAGTAGCCACAACTAAAGGTCCAGGATGGCTCACGGAAAATTAAAGTTTATCTTGTTTCTTAAATAACTGTTCAACCAAAAAAAATCCTGACGTCAATATTCACATTAAAATGTTAATTCATCAGTGCCTTGGTATCTGTCATCTGAGCTTGTCAGTCACAACAGACAGGACAATTGGAGCAGAAGTAGTTATGAAAGTAAAAGGCAATGGAAAATGGACATAATACAGTGAGTAGATGTTGTCATCCATTTGTAGATGATTCCTTTGCCTGATTCGTTTTCCTGATTGATGTTTTGTAAATCCCTACGTCTCTGTTACTAAGTGACACTGAAACATGAGTGATTTTATGTCGCTATCCACCTCATTATACATCGTGTAAGGTCTGTACTATGGCGCAGCTGCTACTAGGAAGGCCATCTGCATTATAATACACTAAGATTTCAGTAGTAACATGCACAGAGATCTAGAGACCTCAAGATAAAAAAAATTCTAATGTTTTCAGAAAAAATTCAGCTTTCTAAGTGAATGTCCTGTCATGTGTCTGACTGATTTTGTTGAGTGTGCAAATCACACATTCTCCAACTAGGCCATGTGGATTAACTTCTTTGTATCCATAAATATAAATATATTTGAAATTTGTTTATCTCAGCAGCTGTAAAGCAGCACTCTTACCGTCTTGCACGGGAAAAGCATCTAGATGTGTGTCTGTCACTCTGTGATAATATTGTTAGTGTATTTGTGGCCCCTTCTGGTCTCCAGTTTCAGCCGGCTGACCTACAGACAGACAGGTCAACTCCATTGAGAGTTATGCCTTATGGCATTTTCTGCATCTCTGTGCACATGTGTACATGATTGCATTTAGTGTGCTTGTGTGTGTGTGCTGCACATGTCAGTGTGAACCCTGGTGCACATGAAAACAAACCTTTAGTTCCATATTCCACTCTTTACCAAAGAACAAAAGATGCCATATTTAATGCACAACATTTGACTTTGCCATCCATTTGGGGTTTACAGTTTGCATTTTTGTGCTGTTCCATCTGGAATGCTAGATTCACCTCACACTGTTTGCCAAATGCAAACCCTTACTCTGTAACAAACTACAGTACTATTTTTTTCCTCTTCCTCTGTGTTAATCATAATCATTTTTGAATCACAATGCAAACTGCAAGGACACATGAGAATGTGTATGATAAAGTAAAAATGACAAAGCTCCATCCATAACCTGACGAAAATGAGCTGTAGTCAACCTAGCCTCCAAAGACAATAGCTTATTGGAGCCAGAAGAGAGTAGTACAATTCTTTTTCATTCCAAGCTCTAAACCAGAGAGAAAACTAACAGCATTCATCCACACATTAGAGTTGTGGGTTTAAAGTTTAAAAACAAACCAAAAAGAACAAACTAGAAGCTCTCGAAGAGTGCAGACCTCCACCAAGCAACAATAGAGTCCTTCTAAAAGTTCCTGGATCCAAACCAAAATCTACTCATCTGTTCCTTGTCCCATTACACATATTTTCTGAAAGTTTCATCAAAATCTGTCCATAACATTTGGAGTTATTTTGCCAAAAGTCTCAGAACTTCTGAACTCAAAACTCAGAAAAAAAACAACCATAAATGCAGTTTGTCAGGAAAGGAAATTTGTAACTGTAGGGTTGCTGGTTCAAATGCTGACAGGGCAAGGGCTGGGGTACCTCTGTGTGTATTTGTTTAATCAAATGTCTATGAAAGCAAGTCTCAATTGCTGTTATTCCAAGCTGGCTGTTATTAGTTTGTCTTAATCACTTATGCAGATTTCAAGCAGTTCCTTTATCTGTTTTCCATTAATTGCACACCCACGTGCAGCTTAGAACTCAATTACAGGCTAAACTGATTGAAGACTAAGAGAAGGAGGAACACAGTAGTGCTCTGTAGTGCACATATACACACATGCACCACCGCCCCCCCGAATGACTATGTGGCTGCCTCTCCTTGACTCTCATGCATGTTGCCAAACTATTAATTTATTTTCCATTGCATTAAATGTCATATTGAGGTTGTGTATCAGTGTGTATTTATTTCCTTATATTTTTGTAAAACTAATTTGTGTTAGGGCTTATAATTTCTTAAAATGACAAATCCGTGACCAAACATTTACAACATTTCCAGAATTGCTGGAAGTCTATTTCCTGCATACTAACACACTGATACTACTGTACTATGAACAGAGGTGGAAATATTGTGATTGCAATTACTTTGCAAGAGAACTTTGGGGCATAGTAGGGTTGTCACTTTCTCCAAAAATCAAGTTTGAATGAATTTATAATGACCTGTAATTTGTTTGAATAATTCAAACTATGTTAAAACATAGAACCAAGGAGAACTTCCTAACTTAATTTCTAATATTATTTGCCAGAAACTGTCAAGTCTGTCAATGTCTGTCAGGATCGAGTGTGGCTCTCTTTTCATTTACAATATTACCTGTGGATTAGAACACTCAGAGTGCAGAAATGTCCCTGACACATGCGAATATTCAGGAGCCAGAGAGTATTCAGAGAGTATTAGGTTGGGTTATTACTGAGTACCGGTAATCAGTTCACACCAAGCAGTGGTGTGAGATGTCTCTCTCATATACTATAGGGTTGCATCTCCAAAATGTTGTTTTTGCTCTGGCTGACAGTATCAATGATATGGTAGGAAACCTTATGTGCACCCTCTTGTGGATTTTGATTGATAGTACTTGAATAGATGCTAATGATCTGACAGCATATGTTATGACCTAAATTTACACAGTAATAATTTCAATGTCACTCAACTGAAATACATTTAAGTCTAAAGTAAAGATTTTATTATGCCATTATATTTTTATATAGCAGATGTTGTGAATGTTATTTTGATAAATGTTACCGTAAAAAGGGTCAGAGTTCAGGGTTGGGTGACGTAATTCAGTTAGTGCCATATACGTGCTGTGTAGTTGTGACATGAATGTGATAAACGTGCAACCCACGAAGCTTTATGAACAATCAGCTCCAACTTAAAATACTGGAAAGAAAAGTTGGTAAATACAAGACAGAGTCGCATTCAAAATAATATCAAATGTTTCAATTAAAAAGGGACAGGCCTAGGGCACAGTGTTGGTTCACAGCATGGATAAATGAAGGTGAACATCACACCTTCAATGGTCAAACCATTTTGAAGTGCCAGCTTACTATGCAAACGAAGAACGGCACCAACCACATAAACCTAAGAATGACAAAATGGCTGAGAGAGTGGAAGAGAGGAGAGAGTTGTGTGTGTTAACATTCTTTCTGGCATGTGAAGACACTTGGGAACAGTGGGTGTGAGTGGAAGTATTTGTACTTTGCAGTCTTATGATTAATTCTCATGCACTGGACCTTTAAAGCATTAAATAACTATATAAAACTAACCACTTCAATGCAGGAGCCATCTACACTGACAGTTTCCCATCTGCTGAAATTAAACAGGTGAGGGTTTAGGATGCTGTGACCAGCCACCAGGGGGTGATAATGATACTATGGCTTTACTTTTTGTCTGTCTTATCTATTACCAAGCTGTGTCTCAATCCTAGGGCTGGATCCTCACGAGTATGCAGCTGATGGTGGAGATGACTCCATCGGTTGTTTTTGGTATACAATTACCCAGGCTCCAAGAAGTCTGTTGTTATAATACAGGTTTACAAGGAAAAAGTAATTCTATCACTGGTGTGCGAAGAATTCTCATGGGCAAATGTCAGCTGCAATTGTTGGCCACATTCAAAGAAGCTGACGATTCATGTGGCGACTGGGAAAACATGCATTGCACTGCTGTGTTGAATTTCAACAACATTCCAATGATGAATCCACACTGGCGAGCATCCAGCCCTTGGACTGAAACATAGTTACAGTCTATGGTAGACAGAAAAGACTTTTTAAAGAATTTTTTAAGATGACAGCACAATGGTTCTTCCCAGGACCAACAGCTTAAATCAATTGTTGTTTGAGTTACATTTTCAAAAAGGTATTATTGTAGTCATAAGCTTGACATCTGCAAGTCACATAACCTTCAGTTTTACTAATAGGGATCTGAACATACAAGTATTGGGCCATAAAATGCATGCTAACCTCATGTTAAACTCCTCACAAACTCCTGATCTCTTTATTGTATTGTGCATTAGAGTGTACCTGCAAATATGTTTGCACACATCCTAGGCTGCATTAACACTGCGGGTCTAATTCTGATATGCTGCCTATATGGCATTTTTTTGGATGACCTGCTTACAGTGTCTACCTTAAATGTCCCATAGCTGATGTCGTCATTTACACTGGTTAACTCTTGGGGACACACCCCACAGAGTGGGCTTGGCAACTGACCTAAAAAATGCAAAATTTCCAAAATGAAAGTGAAATGGAAATTATGAAATTTAAAAATGTTTGCTGAAAATGCTTAAAAAAGCATGAAACCTTGGCATGAATCAACTGGTTTGAGCCATTGTCCACCATTGCACAGGTTGATACAAGTGCATTTTTATTTATATCATTTACCATATCTTTTCAGCTTACACTGTCATGGGTCTGATTTGTGCCACATACAAGAAAAAAAATTTGAATTGGATGGTTAACACTTGATAATATATGCACAATAAGAGATTTATATATGAATAGATCATTTAGTTGTAGGTATTTATAGAAAGATAATAGAGTAGGGGAAATATATGGATATATTTTCCAAGAAATAGGGTTTGACCTGACACACTCAAATCCATTCGGCTGAATCTATGAATGTAGTTGGAGCAGTGATCTTCACACTCAGCCAAGTGGTAGTTTGATACACTGTGTGGGTTTGTGATATGATGTGCGAATGGATGGAGGCATTTTGATGCTTGCTACAGGTGTTAGTGTGACACACTCCATTGTGTCTACAATGGTGGATTTAGAACAAGGGTGAGAGTGAGCTATTGTTACACATCCCCTCAGCTGATGCGTTGTGGTGGAGTGTATGTGTTGTGGCATATGCAGCTTTAAAGGTGTCTCTCTCTCTCTCACTCTCTCTGTAATTGTTTAGGTGCCTCTTGAAGACACTGACTTGTCAGGACTAGTAGTCCTCATGGAGACTAAAACCTGGTCCAGGTGAGGCAAGACATCAGTCTGAGGAACTGATTAAGTTCAGAGCTAAGATTTGAATTGTGATTAAGTTAAGCATGGGGTCAGGCATTAACTGATTACAGATTAGGGATAACACTTTGTTTAGTCTTTCCAGGTGAATTGAAGACACTGAAGTACCCTAGTAGTATTGCTGCGCAAACCAGTGTGTGTGCATGCGTGTGTTTGTGTGTGTGTAGCTGCCAGGACTAACTTATCATCACCCTGTCAGTGTTTGTCTCCACATCTCACATGTTTATCTGAGGAATCATGTCTCTGTCCTATCCACCCGTTCAGCACATAGACGACAACAGTCTCCAAAACCACAACCTCCACACATCATATTAAACCTTTAAAATGCCACTGAATCCCCCTGTAGCTCATGCAAACTATTTTATGCCCCTTTAAAGGCATTTGGCCTTTGTGTCTTAAGCATATTGCTCATGAAACGACAGTCACTGGTACTGTGGGACATGTAGAAGTCATACTCTACATGTATGTCTCTTGAGGTAACACCTCGGGGTACAAACACTATTTCATACTTTTCATATTTAGTTCAACAAAATTTTTGCCTCATGTACAAGGTGTCCATAGTAGTACTCAAAGTGTTTGACATTTTCATTTTCACTGCCAACCATGTTAAGGAACAGCATGTGCTTTAGTGTTAACATTACCAAAATAAATGAATAAAAATCAATTTTTTTCATATATTTTTCATGTTGATAATGCACCTATAATACTATGTATTATATTTAAGTATTCCTAAGGCATTATTGATCAATATTTCCATAAAAAAACGTTCAAAATTATGTAAAGCAAGTCATCTGATGGATACAGTTAGTATAAAGAAGATTCTTTTTCTGTCCTTGGGGCAATCTCGCCTGCAGCAGGTACACATCTATATAGTTAAAAGGTTGCTATTCCAACATTAGCAACAACTATCTATATTCTGCGAAATAGCTCAAAAATGGAAAAAGGGGTGTGAAAGAAGTTCTGACAGCAAAGACAGCTGAACTGGTGAAGAAGGTTTCTTGTTTTAACAAGAATGTTTTTGCACTATAACAATATCAGTTTTTACCTTAAAGTCTGGTTCACTGATAGATTATCGTGTGGTGTTTACATCTGGGAGGGATGAGAAGGTGGAGAGGCTCTGTTTACGCTGAGGTTCACATCTCCAACAGGAACCCACTCACTCCTCAGTTTCTCCGTTTATTTCTCTTGTAGCTGGAACACATACAGGGCATGAGTGAATTAATGGCATCTGATTATTTTGATCACTGCACATGTTTACAGTATTTTGTATTGTGCACTTTTCCGTAGCGATGACACGCTGTTGTGCACCACTGAATGATTCACACTACATAGTGTATGTCTGCTGAAGACGCTTAACACTCTCTGGGTGTTTTAGTGGCAATCCCTTCTCCCTGATGACCCCCCCCCCTTTAGTGTCTTCAGCAGGCAGATGTAGATGTAGGCTTAATCACATCACTGCACATCACCGCTGCAGCAAAGTGCACAAAATTATACTGTAAACTCGCACAACCTGTGCATCGCCAGGGGAGACACTCTGTATGCATTTCCAGCTACAAAAGGAATGAACTGAGCAAGACACTTCCTGTTGTAGCTGTGAACCTCAGAGCAAACAGAGTCTCTCTACCTTTAGACTCATCCCTCCCTGATGTAAACATCACACAATAATCAATCCATAAACCGACTTGAAGGTAAATTCTCCTCAGTTATGAACATGACATTTGATGATGAAGCTTCAATAATGACTCAATTAACCAAAACACTAATATATTAGTAAGACATACTGACAGCTACACATTGCACACTGACACACAGTGTGTGTTTCTGCACAGTGGAGCGGTGAGAGTGTCAGACACAATTCTGAGTCATAAATGATTTTGATTTTATAATTGAATACACATCCATGTAATTAATTGCCACTGATAGGAATTCCGGCTGGCCTGTTGGTTGCTGTTACTGACGAAGGCATCAGACTGTTGTCAAGCAGTGTGTGCATGTGTAAGGAGACAGTGAAGAGGGAGAGATGTCTGTGTTTGTTCCTGTCTCCCTGCGTTCGTGTGGCACATTTGTTTCAGTTCAGTTCCCTGTCTGCTCTACGTTCACTGTCACAGCATGTCTCTATCCTGAAGCATAGAAACAACAAAAATCAGATATCAGTATTTAATTTTTAAATATTTTTCTTTCTTTCTTTCTTTCTTTTTAATTTTTGTCCATCAATGAAATTTGGACACTTGATGATGATGTTGTAAAGTTTACTGTCTGCAGTGGAGCACTGAGACATGGCCTAACAAAGGAAAACAAAAAAATATGACATAGACTCCTGATACAGGGACGTGGTGAGTTTTAACAATCCCATATTAAACATGACTGAATGTTTCAGTCAGGCCATGTGAAATGATTGGGCAGATTACCTGCATGTCACTAAACAAGCTACCAACCTTCATGAACCCTGTATGCTCTCGCAGTACAAGATTGGAGTCTTCACAAACCACGAGAGGAAAACACCATTGAAGCAGAGACAGTGGCCATAAGTAGGGCTGGCCAATAATAAACTAATATCATTGGAGATATAAGTCTATAAAATAGCAATATTTGCATCTGAAGAGATAGAAGTGAGGTATATTAGTTGCATTTGTCAATGGCTACCTGCCTTCCCACACCCAACTAAAAAGAAGGAGAAAAAAAAGTCCTGGACATAAAAAGATAAGAGGAGATTCTAAGAGGAGTGATCGAAACAGCCAAAAAAAAACAAATGCATTAGATAGCGGCAGGGAATGGAAAAGCTTTAGACAGATGACAAGAAGAAGAGAAAGGTGGAGGAGAGTAGAGGGAGTACAGAGAGAGACAGAGATACCTCAGTGTCTTGGATTAACTGCAGCCAATTTCATCTGGACTTCAAAGACCCAGAACAGCAGGAAATTTACTTTAGCTGAAGAGAACTGTTCACCTCCACGTGGACATGAACACTGTCTGATATATATATATAAATAGTCATTTTTGCTCCAGCTTTTATCCACAGCATATTAGCACCAGTTTATATTACATCTGTTCGCCATGGCTGGACCTGATTCTTTTGAAATCCACTAGAGCTCCTTTTCAGTGACAAGTGAAACGCATGACCAAACACTTACATGTGTTTGGTTCACTCTAAGGTCAAGTCTTCTTCCTGTTGTGCATCGACATTATCAAAAATGTTGCTGCGTGTGGTGTCATCAAAACATAATTAAACAGCACAAAATCTAATGTAATTTCAGTGCTATTCTGCTTCATCTGCTCCAAATGTTCTTTTAACAAAATATATTTTGCAGGAATCTAGGGAAGGCAGTTAGTATTGAACTATTTCGGCTGACAGTTCAATGACATTTATTGTGATAACATCTTTATGTTCTTTATATACTGTATATTTCGTCCGCTTCCCTATGTGCAAATGCAATCAAAGCAGATGCCAAAACCTTTGTCGAATAATAATCACATATTTAATTTGATTTAACTCTATTTCATCATTTTCATGAAGATTCAGTTTGCGTTTTATTTAACATTTTATAAGACTTTAGATGTTTGATGAATTGTTTTGATGCTGCGTTAACGTGTAATAGAGACTTGCAATAATTGTTACTCCTTGCTAGGGCTGCATTGATTAATTGGCTGTGATTTTTCAAATAATCTGAGAAAGTAATCTTGAAATGATAGCACCATCATTTTAAGGTTTGTGAAAAACTGATTAACATTTATAATACGCAAACATTTGATGGACTACAACTCATTGATTAATCAAGAAAATAATAGACAGATTAACCAATTAACAAAATAATCATTATTTGCAGTTTTAATCCATGTATTGGATGTTTAGAATCTGAACTGCAATGAATCTTGAACTGGATTTGAACAATGTGGCTGGTAATGTGAACATCTTTCAACATCTGTTGAAAGCCAGTGCCTTAAACTCTTACAATTACACTTGACACCACTAAAGTCACTAAAACATGTTGATCATGTCCAACATTTAGTGAGTAATCCATGAATTCAGGGCTCACGTTTAAAGTTTTAAACCTGGGTCGAAGAAGTGAACCAACTAACTGAGGGACTAGGATCAAAATAGTATAGGATCATCGAATCATCTCAGATTAACGTGGTTGTAATTATTATGTAGGGAAAGTCAATATGGTGATAGCATCAAAGTTGGTCTGGTCTAATTGTATTTATGGCAGTAGCAATGTGTTGCGTTTGATTTGTTTTTGTCATCTCTGTTTTATACATAATTTATAGAGAGATTACAAGTTGTGATACTTTAGTCCTTTGATTCTCGGGCTTGCACCAACTTGATAAATCAGCCTTTGCCCATTTGTCTAATTTTTCAATGATGTTTCTCATGTGTCTCATACAAAAGAGCAACAGTTTAGTGTAACACAGTTCCCACGGTCATATTTCAAGCACTGAAAACAAGACATCGGTGATATCTACTTAATGGCTTATCACCATATCTACATCTGCATATATCACAGGATGCCAGCAGATCATCTGAAAACATATGTTGTGGGTGTCTGTTCTGCATAATAAAGTCAAACTGCAGTGCAAAGCTGGAATCTGTAAAAGACAGTTCATGCACAAAAAGTTGTCTGAAGTTTGACACAACTCATTTATATGTCCAGCGGGAAATAATATGACCGCCTGAGGGAACTAGCTAAACAAAAGAGGGCAGAAAGAAAATAAATGAACAAAGGAGAAAAACTGAAATGTTTTATTCAGTGATTCCAGCTTTACATCTGAGTTTCTACTATTTATATTTCTGTTCACAATATATACAGTATATACTGTATGTCATGATAAGTGAATAACATTAATGACCATGCTTATGGCAATTTCTGTTACATCTGATAATATTTATGGTAATTTCCAAGAAATATGTGCAATTAATCAATTGTTTTAGTAATGTGTAATTTTAAACATATACAAGTAAAACATTACTTCAGTGATGGATAAAATATAAGTGTTGACTTATATTTTGATTGCAGTCGCAATTGAGTTTCTAAAGATAAAACCAGTCAATGAAGTGGGAAGTTCATTTTTAACATAAGTGTTAACAGCTGGAAAAAAAGAGGGCTTTGAACCATTCTGGAGAAATTGTATCACACATGTTAAAACTGTGTACAGTTTGAAATACATGGGGATACCAGTCATTGTCTTTTCCATCATCATTTTCAAAAGTCTGTTCAGATAAAATGAATGCCACAATTGTGTGCACTTACATTTGATAAAATAATTGCTGCAAAGATGGGTGTACTTCAGTGGTTGCTATTCCGCTGTTCCTTCCTTGGAAACAGAGGGACATCCTATGTATTAATCTACATTTTCTTCACTCTGGGTTTTCTTTTCCTAAGGGAATCCTGTAAAAGCACAAGCCAGGCTTGTCTTCTTGTTGATTAGTGGATCTGATGGAGCACCAACAGTTCTGCATTTTGGGAGTTGAAGTCTAAGAGCCGCCGATGTGAGTTCTCTCTTTATAAAAAAAAAGAGAGAAGTATTGATGTAACTCGCTGAAAGTCAATGTAATTTCACGGTGATGGCTGTATGAGGAAGTTGTGTTTTGCCTTCCAGGAGTTGTTTCCAAAGGAGTGTGACATCACATGAAAACTATGAAATAGCCCTTTTAAAAGTCCTGATACTAGTGGTTTAGGTTGTGGGGGGCGTGTAATCAGTCACAGAGGGGTTTTGCAAAATGGAAGGTGTCTGGATCTCAAACTAAAATACTACACGTTTAGTAGTATGTCATTATTCATTTCTATTATTCATTTATGAGTTATACACTGTCATTTTGCAGATGTGAAGTTTAAAAAAAATATGACAGAATGTCAACAAGTATTTTCAAGACTTGCATTTAAGGAAATACACAACACAATAAAGAATTCGACCATTAAAATGGACCAATACAGCATCAACAAACATGGCAGCAATGCTCCAAAAAAGTAAAACAAACAAATTTGCTTCAAGAAACCAAGTAAAATAAGGCCTAGTTTGGGTCATTCCACATGTCACTTCCTATGCAGCACGTTTTCATGACTGCACATGGTTTGGTTTGGAGATGTGACATTTATGAGTCATCTGCTCCTACTGATGGGAGTGTGTAACTAATAATCTGTTACAGCAACATAGATACAGGGTTTCACTGACTTATCTTCAGGTCTCTGTGTTCAGTTAATGGGATTGACAGTAATGGCAGAATTTTCACTTGCACTGCACGATTAGCGACCTAACACAGACTTTACACATGGTGTTGTCATGGGCTTGTGTGTTCTTTGTCGCAACATCAGGTGTATGATTTGTGTTTTCCCTGAATAGCGGGGCAGTGGCAGCAGCAGGCAGATTCCACTGACATCCTTGCTTGAATACAGTTCTATAGGTGCTAACACACACTCTTAGGACAATTCACTGACATCTAATAATTTAGACAGCCTAAATAAAGCACAATCACTTAACCATAACCAGTTAATGCCTAATCTTAAACTTAACCTAATTACGATTCACATATTAGCCCTAAACTAAACCAGCTCCTCAGAAATGAGGTTCTGCCTCATTAGTACAGGTTTTGGTCCTCAAAATATCAGTGTATATGCTAGAAAAGGTACGAAAGAGGTAAGAAATACACGTACACATGTGCATGCATGTGCACACACACAAGTGCATCTGCGATAACGATATATGGATGGAGAGAAGAGGCAATATGTTTTTAGTAACTGAGCAGCAGGGTATACTGTAGTTGTCAGACTGAACATTACCTTATTAGTTTAAGACTGCTTGAATCCTCGGGAAGAAAAAAAAAACAGTAACTAGTGTATCTTAACAGTGCTCTGTGCTCTTCTTACACACTGATGGTTTAGAGGTAAACGTTATGACACAGGAACTAAAATGACAATAAACTAAAGCGAATGACAAAATTCAACATTAGAAAGTGTTTTGTGGCTGTAAAAAGTAACAAATGAATGGATGCCATAAGTTTGTTATGGCAAGAAGTAAACCTGTCTTCAACTTGTAAATAAAATCTAGGTTACTGTGAAAGGTATACATTTCTTAGGTAGCAGAGAAGATAACAGCATCATTTACAAAACCAAGTAATGTGTTGTCACATTGTAACAGGTTTTACATGAAGTGGCAGTTGTGGTATTAATATCTGAATGATGATGGAAGAGAGACTTGCACTGGGAAAGTAAAAAGCACACATGCACTTTCGCTCTTGGGACCACTCTTGTATTTATTGTATGTATACTCTATTTATGAATCAAACTTAAGCTTTATTGTAATCCCAAAACTAAGTCTTGACATTGAAAAGCAATCGTGATCATGAGCTTGTGTGAATTCAGTTAAACAAACACCCTTATCTTGTTATTTGTAGTGTCTTTGTGCTTCTTTGCTTTTATCTTTTGTGTTTTGCTTAATCTGTATTTGTTGGTCTCTGATCCCCACAAAGCACTTTCTGACAAACCTGTTTGATAGAAGCACTCAAAATGAATTGAGTCTGACTCACTGAAGACTCCAAGTAAAGTAGAGTGCGAGTCTGAACAAGAGATGTAGTACGAGAACTGATGGAGGAAAGATAAAACCGTAGATCAGATCAACAGAAGAAAGGAGATAAGGAAAGGACATGGAAAGCATTGTAGACAGAGAAGTGGGAAGGCTATTTTATTCTATTAAACTTCTATTAGTCCTCTCAACATGCATCCAGGTAACCAGTGTCTAATGACTGCCTGATCTGCTGTGTATTGCACACATCTGTTGTTCACATGTATGTTGCTGTTGCAGAGCTGTTGCTATGTTTTACATACCTTTGGATATTGCCCTAAATAAGAACATTTTTAATATGCCTCTGTAGTCAACCTAATTCTGGGACAAAGCCATGCATCTAGCATTCCTGCAAACATTTCAAAATAAAAGACAAATAATAGGATTCAGGAAACCATTAACTTTGAAACATGTACAGAAATGGTTCCATAAACTCCAGTGTGCGCTCAGTTATGACATCATAAGTACGAGTTCACACCAAAAGGTTGTTTATCTCACATATAATTGCTTTGGAAACTCAGTGCTACATTGGCTGCACCCGCAGGTTTAATCTGCAAAGCTGCTCTACCTGGGAGGAAAAGCATTTGCAGTACTGAAACTCACATCGGCGGCTCTTAGACTTCAACTCCCAACTGCTCCAGTGGAGCTGATCAGTAGCTGACAGTGTGTGAGACTGCAGCAGGACCATTCAGCTCCCAGGTCTGCTGTGACTGTAAAAGCAGCTGGTGCGAGAAGAAAATGTTTTGATTATACTGGGCAATTTATTAGCACTGAAACGACAACTGCAGAGTCCATGTGTTGTGATTAATGTCTCTAGTGAATAAAGCATGTTCAGAGATCACACCTTACTTGGTAGCATCATTTGTATTCTCAGCAACGGTGAGGACAGAACTGTGCTGTAATGTATGGAACTAACATGTTCATGTCATGCTGAAAATAATTGTTCCATCCATCCATCCATCTATCCATCCATCCATCCATCCATCCATCCATCCAACAAGCACAGTCAAAATACTCAAAACAGTGACTTTGTTACAGTGAAGAATACTTTTATCTAATTACTCCCCTCTGATTACAAATATGGCCTGCCAGTGTGGTTTTGTTTTGTTTTGGGAAGTTAACTATTGTGAATGTCACATTTTGTGTTTTTGTCTTCAGTTTCCGAATTCAGGGCTGGTTCTTAGAGGACAGATAAAAAAGATAACTAAAAATAATTTGCCACCTATCATTTTAAGTAAAAGATAAGGTAATTATCAAGAGTTAGTTTAAACACTTTTAAATTACATACATTGTGTTTCATCGATGGTGGTGGTTTTCTGATAGTGAAACACTATTCCTCATAAGTTCTTCCTGTCAGTGGGGACAGTTTAGTAAATAAACTGTAATAAAACAGTTGATAAATCAGCCCTGGACAGTTTGTCACTACCTGCCCTAGTTGTTATCAATAAACAAGTTTGTGTGCTCTTACACAAAGCCTGGTTGGTTTTTATGACATTGTTGTCATCTTTATCAAGAGGAGTGTTTGATTGGTCTAGCACCTGCTTTCATGAGCTGTACATATTATGTGATGCTCTTGGTTTCTCGCTTTTATCTGATGGCCCTGTGTTTTGTGTGTTGTTTGTAATACTAAAATATTCTTGAACAACCCCCAACAGTATCTGCTCGCACCTCATGTCCAATTTCACTTGCTACCATGTTCCAGAATGACAGTTAGGGGCCTTCCACATGGAAATGAGTGTAGGTGAATGTGCATAGGTCTTTTTATCATATTGGCATTTCATCCTGGAAACAACAATTTGGGAGACCTGAAACAGCATTTTTTAGCAAACTGGAAAAATATCAAAATACGTAGACAACTAATATGCACAGAAATAAGTGCTGTAGAGTAACAGTAAAACTGAAAGGAGAAAACCAAACCTATTTACACTGGCACTACTTTTACTTGAATGAACAATACAGATTAGTGATTGGCCCACACACGGGCAGCTGCACTGCACATCCACAGCTCATTCCTCTCCCCGACTCTGTGCTGTCTGTGTAGTCACAGTCTCTCCCCCTCTCTGTGTGTCTATTTACTGCCAGCTCTCCAACCGCGGTAAATACAGCTAGATGAAGCTCATTCGTGCGGCTGAACTACCTTATTATTCTTTTGTGCAGCCATTTACAGAGTTAGCCCTGATGGTGATTCAAGAGAATATAGGTTTAAGTCTGTGTGTGGGGAGCTTTTACATTGATTGACTTGCAGTTTAAGATGGACACATGTAAGAGACAAAATTATCAAATGAAATAGATTAGATAATAATTGAAGACCAAACCTTTTAAAAATGGGTCATCATTTTAGAGTTTCCCCTTTAATTGTTCCAAATGTATAGCCTTTGATTATTTTGTGATATTTGTGCTGATCTATGAAAAACAAAGATGCTTTTTTTCAGTCTGTAGAATATTATATGTATAGGTCAGGAAAACATTAAATCTAAAATGGTCATTTGAAACACATTTTGGCTTTAAGAAATGTTGTGCCTCCTACGATTTGAAAATTGCAGTAGACGATATTGTGATTTTGATAAAAAATTTCGATTAGTTGTTCAGCCCTAGTTTTCAGTTCAGATTTATAGGTTTACAGTTGCGGTGATGCATTCAAAACCTTGGACTTTTCTTTCCCCACTGAAAGTGTCAGCTTTGCAAGAAAACCCTTAAGCATATTAACACAAATTATTAATCTGGAGGATTAGGTTGCAGGTTGTACCAGGGAATGTTCCTTCTGGGCCTGTGTCTTTGGCCCATATGTTTGATCATCTGCTCCACTGTTTAGGCAATTAGCATATAGGAACATTAGCACTGGACTCGTGGATATTTTGTTTTGGCAGGATAATTCATTTGCTTTTATTACCAGCAGTCTACTAAAGATTTCAGACAAATGCTGATCAACGGCACTTTCACCCATTGTGGATCCAAAATCAGAAGATCCAAAGTGCCAGTGCAGGTGATGCAGAACTGCATAGGTGTTAACAGGGGTGCCATTCACCCTGCTGTAAGTTGATGTATGTTAAGGAGATTTTCAGGTTGAATGATCAGGTTGAATGACCAGTGATGGAATCTCTGGAGTCAGTGATGAGTTAAGTTGAAAGAATTTATTGAAGACAGCTCATCGAATTTTCCCTTACAATGTACCATCAAATTGTTGGTGGATACATTATTTTAATTGTCTTGCTTTAAATAAGCTTGATGTTCCTTTATCCTCTATATGTCTAGAATCTAAAACTGATTCTATATTACATTCTATGAATGAATGAGGAGAATTTGTGATCCACTGGAGCAACTATCTTTTTTTTTAACTCTCCCATCAGCTATTGTAACACAACAGTGAAGTTGCCCTTGGCTATCCAAAGCCAGACGACATTAATATTTTTCTCTTTGTGGCACTCTGCTGTTGTCAGAGTGTACTGAAATAAACTGAAACACACATGCACACACACAGTGGTTTCCATGACTTCAGAGGACATTGCATTGACTTACACTCATTTCCTGGAGACTTACTCGAACTTTAACCTTAACTGGATTTTGTCCCCTTAAGGAAGACAAGTCCCCATAATGTGACTGTGTAAGTAGGTCCCCACAACATAAGGAATACCAGGCACACACGCACACACACACACACTGGCTGCTGCACTGATGACCACCACATTATTTGCATAAAGCACAAGGGCAGAGCTCCTTTCCCTCACTCTGCTAAACAGGAGGATGATTGGCAGTGGCTCATGCACAACCAGATACAATAATGTGACTTGGCTCTAACTGAATTCAAAAGAGCCACTAACCTTGATGGCTCTTAGGGCCACAAAGTTCCACTCAATTTCACCTTTTGTTAGGATGCAATTTTGTGGACTTACATTTCTGAATGTGACCCATACCTGTTGTGATTTTCATCTAGAGATGACCAGTCACTGCAAACAAACATCAACTGTAAGACGGCACCTGGTCAGAGTCGATGAATTTAAAACACAATACCTTCATTTATATTCATGTTTTAAAACAACACAATCAAGGTGGTTTTTGTGCACAATTAAGAGTTTCAAATACAAACAAATAGTCTGCCTGGATTGAGGTGCTGCAGGTATATGTCTGAGCAATGTGGTGCAAAAGGAAAATAAACATTTCATGTTAACTCGCTGAGAGAGAGCAGTCATCCGTCAGCAGAGGGAATGGAGAGAACTTTCCTGAGAACTCACAGGAAAAACCTGCAAACACTAAAGGGAAAAGGGTCTTTGATGGCCACTCAGAGCTGCTTTACACTACAGTTTTGCCATTCACCCATTCATTCACACATATGCAGTGCATTTTTTTCTCACACATCTTTCATACCTATTCAAACCTTTCCGGCACAGCTGTCAGGCAAGCTGTCTTGCCCAAGGACATGTAGACCAGCGGAAATGGGAATCAAATCCACAGCCATCCAGTTGAAAGACGACTAGCTGAGCTACTGCTGCCCAATACAGTAATTTGGAAAATAATTATATTGTATGGTCAGTATAGCATGGTTATAACAACAAATCTAATGGTGGCTTAAGACTTTTGCCCAGTACTGTACTGTATCTTTCAGTAGAGATGAGTGAATATGAGATGTTTAATTAATTAATAAAATAGATTGATTCCTTTATTGTCATTGCATTGTTAACAATACAACAGAAATTGTTTGACTATAAAAAAAAAAATAAAAGTTAAGTAACTGATCCATTATCCTCTGCTTATACTTTTAAGTCCCATGGATAAAGCTGGAGCCAATCCCATCTGACATCAGCAAAAGGCGGAGTACACACTGGACAGGCCACCAGTCCATCACAAGGCCAAAGATGAGGCACTCTGCATGCAGTCATAAAATGACAGTCTTTGTTGCATGGCCTCAGTGGGTAAATATTGAGATGAAATGTGTACAGCTGTTAAATCATGTTCTAGACACTATGGGTAATGGTGTCCATGCTTTGCTGAGAATGATGAAGGCATATACTGTAGATGGTAACACATTTAAAAAGGCAGCAGCAATGATTAGGCTACCACTAAAGGTGTGTTGCTGTGTTACTCAATACATAACCAGCTGATGAACAGCTGATCACTTAAATGATCCCAGGAGATGAGAGTAAGGAAATGAGAGTTGGGGATGGATGAGAAATACATGAATGAATGAAGCATAGAATAGTAATTTTGGTTACACAACTGATGCTAGAGCTTCGCTCTGTGTGTAAACCATCAAATCACTGACCAAGTCTTAACTTCTATATGCAATAAACCTTATTTATGTTGGGCAGATGTGTATTCGGGACTTTCTAATTTTCCCCACAGTTGTCATGAGTTGAAATTCTACATCAGAGCCCATTTGTCTCTTCCTCTCTGTCTCAATTCCCTGCTGTCTGACTAATAATTATAATAAAAAGAAAATATACTGTATATATATAATCTTATATACAAAAAAAAAAGTACCGATAAATTCTAAATTGACTGAGAGTATGTGACAGTGCATTTATATATTTATTTCAGACTGTTGCATCACTTGTCTGAGCCCCATGGGCTGCTTCATTAGCATAATAATTAAGCTAGTGCCATAATATTGCTTCATGTATTGCTGCACACTGCAGTTGGCTCTGAAGTTTCACCCCTTCATACGTGGTTCACCCTCATCTTCCAAAGACATTACCAATCATTGAGACAATGAGGTTAATTAACACAGAGCTAATTTCTTCAGGATTTTATATGTGTGGTTGATTGTCAGCAGTGTGTCAGTCCACCTGGGACTTCTGCCTGTGTGTGTATGTGTACACCTCTCCTTACGCATTACATTACATGCTCAGAGACAGTCAGTCATTGCAAGCAGAAGGAGGGAGGGAGGGAGGGGCAGCGACGGATAGGAGATGGGGAAAACTTTCATTATGCAATTGAGAATGAGAATTCAATCAACGCTCTTTCTATACTAATGTTACTCTTTTCCACTCACACCCACACTCTCACTCTCCCTATCGGGGATGTTTGCGAATACTGATTTATGTGAACTGCAATAAGAGCATAATGATGTTCTCAGTAATGAATTGATTAGCATATAAATAGCTGGAAATACACTTGGACTTGGATTGCTAGAGCTTTTAATTAGATTTTTGTTGGTTTCAGGACCATTATGGTCATTTTATTTTTGGTTGCCTGTAATTTCGGTGGAGTAGAAAAAGAAAAGGTTACACTGTGCTGTGAGTCTGAATGAAAGGCACGTATCTTCCCAAAAGGTCAAAGGAGCTGTCAGTTAAAAATAAATAAATAAAAAGTCTATTCAGTGGGGGCCATTAGTTCTGTGATTGTCTTGAAACTCTACTCTCAGAAACCTTTGTTGTTCCGCTGAATTCATTGGTGATCACTGGGACTATTCGGGGCTTTCTAATTAATTAATCGCATTTTATTCAATAATTAACACAATGAGCAACATTTTTCAATTCAAACTGATTTTGGTAGATGACTGAATAAATTAATAGATATTAATGTTTAAATAACAAAATCATGATTAATAGTGTACAACTTTTGTTGGGGAGAGCAAGAGGTTTGGAGAGGAAGTAGTTGTGGCCAGAGCCATGGGCTCTTATTTTGAAGGCCAGAGTGAAGGGGAAGTGGTGTTAAGGCAAAAACATGCCTTAACACCACTTTGGTTGATAATTGGTTGATTGAACAGCGATAAGTATTTCCATGAATGCAACATTCAAAGTTGATACTGAAGCAGAGATATTAAAGCCAACACATTATAAATAAAGTGTAAAGTGCTAAATTCAGCATAGTAAAAACAACGAGCAATGGCATCAAGTATGTTTAGAGTTATGGTGTGGTCTGGTATGGTACCTTAAACCTACAATTTTGTCCATCCATCCATCAATCCATCCATCATGTACAGGAGTCATGGGAGCAGGAACCAAACCGAGCTGAGATGTGGCTGAAGCTGAGAGCTGACACACCTTGACAGATCACCATCCTACCACAGGGCCAACATACAGAGACAGTCGATCACTTCCACCCACATTTAGACTTACGGTCAATTTAAAGTCTCCAGTTAACACTGCTCAGAATCAGAGGAAGCACCAACACACACCTGCCCTCCTAAAGCTGCTGTCTTGCATGCGAGCAGAACAACAACTGCTCAGCTTGTAATTTCCTTTTAATAACAGTAATCTCACCAGAACTCTGCTCTGCATCAATAGTCATTGTGCTGCCATTCTGAAATACTGAGAGGGGACAGGATAGGACAAAATCAAACAAAGGAGAGTTGCAGAGAATGTGGTAATGGAGATGGCAGTTTATAGTCACAATAAGAGGTCACTTTATCTGACTAAGTGTCCTCCTGTGTGTCATTCTTGTCAATGGCCATGAGGTGAATTCATTGATTACCAATGTCACTTCCTCACATACTCTCACCCATTTTAATGTCTGGTCCACACTGGAAGCATGAGAAGTATTTCTGCATTGTGAAATACCTTGCTTTTCATTTAAACACCCAGGATTCACCACAGTTTCAGTGTCTTTATCGGTTGCATATGTGACAAACATTTTTTCAGGAATGGTTGATGTATGGTTTCATATGGTATAGGCCTGGTCTGCAGTTGAGCTAAGATGAGTATTTAAAATTATATTTTTTAATTGCTATTTGCAACGACAAACCTTGTGTAAAACATCACAGCAGGTACAGTACATAGCATGTTACCATCTGTAAAGAGAGGTGTGTAAAACTCAATTTACAGTAACATCCATTTTTTCCACTCCGTAACATGGACATTTAGTTGATGTCTTTAACACTCATGCATACATTCACTTATGTTTGTTATCACACAGTCAGAAAAACTAAAACAGCTGTCTGTGTGTCTTTGCCAACATAGTACCATCTATTTTATCTTTTAGTCACAAAATATCATTTTGTCACAAAATTGAACCAAATCATGGCACAGCGATTATAAAAAGATCACATTGTTTAAACCGTCAATGAATTTGTAGGGAGCAGAAGAGAAAGTGACAAAATAATAACTCATTATTCATTTTATGTGTATCAAAACTGCAGATAAAGGAAAATATCACACTTTGATTTTGTGGTAATATTTTGGGCATTTCATGTCTTGATGGCTCCTTTTTACACCTTCCATCACAGTGTACCTCTACTAAGGAGGTTATGCTTTTTGGTGTGTCTGCTTGTGTCCATATAGGATTATATAATATTATAAGGATTATACAAAAATTACTAAATTATTTTATTTGTTATGGTGCACAAAGATAATTATTTTGAGTTGAGGTAAAGCTACACACCTGTATGTTTCATGTTACCTGATCGGAAAATAATTCTAGATCACCGCTTTCTTTTTCTGGAAGGTAATAATTACATTATAAGTAAAGAAAGACTAACTATATTGCACATTTGTATTACAGGTTGCAATTTACTGGTGAAAGTTAGTGGTGAAAAGTGCTGATTATGTGATCTTTCAACTGTCAAAGTTGCTGTTCATACTATGTTCTCAAACATATCATCTTTTCCTAGATCCCTTTCACATAGTCCTGGATCAAGTAGGAATGGACTCCAAAGAAAGAAAACATTATATGAAATAGAGTTAGAGGCATCAGAGTAAATGTGGCAATGGTCAAACAAAAGCATAAAAGTGTTGGCTCTGGCAGGTAATCGGTAACCAGACTGCAAGCTGCTCACTTTATTTCCGGGGCTCAGGTGGTGCTGATCTGTTTGGATGCAGCAGACAGGTTCTTCAATTGGCTCTTTCATCTAACTCTACCTCAGAGACAGCACTGTAACTGAGAATATAATGGACAGAGCCTGTCACAAACACTCACACATAGGTTTGTCGCAAAAATGCTTTTTGGTGATTTATTATTTTATATCTTGAGCTCCCCACTGCCCTGAGGGATCCTCTGACTAATTTAAGAAGGCCAAAGTCAGGGGTGAGGACTCATTGCTGCCAAGGCTGTTGTGAATCGTACTGTATACTTGAACTCAAAGGCTGGAGAGCTCCAGATTCAGCTGACATGACTGTGGTTTGCCTCAAAGTCTAATATACATTTTCACCGGCAGTTTGTTTGTTTGTTTTATCTGGATTATTGAAATCACATTAAGCAACATTCTTTGGTAAAACTTCCGTAATGATACCACATTTGTGTTTGATTACTACAACAACAACAACAACAACAACAACAACAACAAAGAGGAAGACTATAGGACAAAAGGAAATATATTAGTTAATTTGCTGTTTTTTTCCTTTATCTATCTATTTTCTTCCTCTCATATTATTATTTTGTAGCTAATTATCACTCACTCTTTTGATCAATGGTCAGCAAAGATTTCTTCCTCTTTCTTTGTCATTGTACATTTTCATCCTGCTGATGTGAGCACTCTGCTATGTGAGAGAGGGAGATTTGATTATCAGAATTTTTTTGTATTTGTGTGTGTGTGAGGCCCTGTGATGGACTGGCGACCTGTCCAGGGTGTACCCTGCCTCTCGCCCTGTCAGCTGGAGTTAGGCACCAGCAACCCCCGCGACCCTCAGTGGATAAAGCGGTAGAAAATGAGTGAGTGAGTGAGTGAGTGAGTGTGAGAGAGAAAGAGAGAGAGAGAGAGAGAGAGATTGCCAGGCCAGCTGAGGGATGTGGCAGCCTGTCTGCCTTTGTTAGCTTCTCTGTTTTGCCAAAGCTGCCCTGGCTTAGAGCAGTATGTAACTCCCAAAACACACACAGGTTTCCATAACTTAAGAAGACATCATCGCAATGACTTAAATTCATTTCCCAGAGACTTACTCCTAACCATAATTACTATAATGCCCTAACCTAACCCTAACCTCAGTCTAACTTTACAATATGTCTTGACCTTAAAATGTAGCAATTTATGTTATGGGGATTTTTGTTCCTATAAGGAAGACAAGTCTTCATAATGTGACTACGGTATGTAAACAAGTCCCCACAAGATAAGGAATACCAGGTACACACACAGCAGCTCACAGAGGCATACATACACACTCTGGCATACATGTAAAAATGTCAGCAAACATGTTAGCACATTCACTAGCAATCAGTGATGCAAGAACCATTCAGATTCTTACTGCAAGTATATTACAGCATGGCATTTCTTACTTAAAGCTGCAGGAGTCAGGGCCATGAGAGAAAGAGTTGATTGAGTGTGATCTCCTGGGTAGTCGAATACTCGCATCTTGGGTTGAATGCTGTGCACCAGATGAGCTTTGATAGACACTTGTGCTTCATAAACAACAGATAGCTCAATATCTCCATTTTTTTTTACCAAGTATGTACCTTATATCCAAGCTTTGAGGACTAAGCATTGATAGGAAAATTTAGGTTCAGTATTTAAGTTTAAAATGATTCCCCTTAATAGATATTGTTTTAAAGTGAGGGGTTAAGAGCGGATTCAATTTAGGGCCTGCAAGTTGGTGGTGAAACACTTTATTTATTTTATTTATTTATTTTATATATATATATACTGTTTATATTAAAAACAGTACAATATACTATATGCAATACTATACACTATATGCAATAAAATGCTTAGCGATTAGCAAGCTTGTCAACCTGGAGGAGGTAGATATCCATCAATAATAAAGATGCCTGATTTAAAAATGAAAAAAAGCAAGTAGGACTCTGCAGCCCCCACAGTACTGTGATTAACATGACCAATCAGTCCTTTCAGACCAGATGTAACGCTCGCGGGTGAAGCAGAGACAATAGCAGAAGTTAGTTAGGAATGTGGAAAAATGGCAGAATAATGTGCAGCTAAAATCCACACTTTTACTACAAACATTCCAATATTTTGGGGCTCTGATGAGAGGATGAACGGGAGGTGATGGAATGTATCGGTTGCACTTTGCCAAACTGTAGCTCTGCTAGCTTTTCCAAAGTTACAGAGACAATGTCTAACTGGACAACTGATACAAAGGGCATATTTTGAAATGCCACCATTAAGAAGGGAAAGCTGTATTTAGTGGAGCTGTCCGGTGCTGATTGCTGTTTCAGAAAGTTCCAATAAGCTGCATAGGTTCTCTTTTAATTTCATAGTAATGGTTATTTTAAAGGCATGTACAGCTGCCCTGTAATTGAACTCAAATTAAATAAAGCATGCATCATATATTTCAGTGGCTTTTTTGATATTTTCACTGAATGTGGTCTCCAACCTGACATTCAATTTCAGCGTCAGCTCCAGAGCATGTGATCACATAGTGTGGAATAGTCATAAAAATAGAGATTATCTTCAGCAAAGCCTCACTATGGCTTTGAAAATGGGCTGCTGCATTTGGAGGAAAGCAGCTAAAAACAGGCAGCAGGCCCAAACAGCTACAGTAACAAATTGAATGCTCGTCCACACACAAACCTGGAATTAAACATAAAACTGGATTTGGTTTAAGTAGTTTTTCCTTTACTATTATTACTATTACTACTGTCTTGATGCAGGACATCAAAGTTCTGGGTTGGATTAGAGTTTCATGAATCAGTATTTTGTAAACATTTTGTCCGACAGTACAAAGCTGTGGAACAACATAGCTGCAACACTAATGTTATGGCTCCCAGATGTCCTAGTAAATGTATGTTACAATCACAACATAACCAGCCCTCTAATTCATTTAATCACTCCATGCAACAACTGCAGTAGTCCAGGAAATGTCCAGAAAATTGCTGACTTTTTCCAGTTTAACATCATGTTCACATGTGATGAAGCAGTGGCAGTTTTTTTGGGTTAGACAAATTAAAAACAGAGGAAGAATCTTGGAAATACTGAGGTAAGCAGTGGCGCTAGGCTTCAGGAGGACCCTGAACAATTTGCTTGAATTTCCTGTGTTTTAAAAAGGAGATTTCACTGGGGGCTGGCAGGAGAGTTGTAGTGGGTCTCTCATTGTCTGGGCTGCTGTTGTTGGAGTGTGAAATAGCAGGAACACCTTCAGGTAATCATGTTAGTTTCCTCCACTGCACCCAATGCTGCAGTGGTCCTGCCAGCCTCTCTTTGTCTGGGCGTGTGCATGTGTGTGTGTTTGCACTCTGGTGCCTGACTTCCAACAAAATCTGACTTCAGTACCTGGATTCTGCAGTAGTCATTTGTGTCAAGCCTCAGCTACACACACACTCAGCTATTCTTAGGACACTGCATTAGCTTTAATTCATTTGGACAGCCTAAGCAAAGCATTATACTTAATCTTAACCAGTTAATCTGGTCTGGACAAGATCAGTGTTTATGCCAGAAAATGCCCTAAAGAGGTAACAAATACAAGCACACACACACACACACATGCGCACACACACACAGAGTCAGAGATGAGAGAAGGAGAGAAGAGTATAGAGTTTGGGGTATAGAGAATTCTGTCAGGATTAGTTTTGGTTCTGCCTCAACAAAGCTGGGAAATGAAATGAGTGAAAAGCTCTTCTGAGGGAAAGTTACGGTGACCACAGTGCTTTGTTAACATATTGTTACAGGGCACTTGTGAGAAGAAAAACAAAAACATAATCTTTAAATCAAAATATTCAGGTGTTCCCTGTAAAAACTAATTAAAAACAGAAAACAATGAAATTAACAACATTAAACTTTTCCTGGTTTTACAACTGCAGGCTGTTAGCACTACAGTCTGGAATAGTACGGTGTTTGTAAAAATATTAAAATCAGTGAGTTGTTGCTGTTTTAGTGACAAAAAAACCATTCATTACTGATTTATCCTCCGTATGAGGGTTGCGGGGAGCTGGATCTAATCCAAGCTGAAAGGCAGGATTCCCTGATGGCCAGTCCATCTAAGGGCCGACATACAGAGATGAACAACCATTCACTCTCTCATTCACACCTGTCCCATTAACTTCAGCATGTTTTTGGACTATAGTCGGATGCGGAAAATGCAGAAAAAAAGAGGAAACAAATAAATATGCAAAATCCTCACAGAAATTCCCTGAGTTGGACCGGGTCATGAACTCGAACTGCCATGCTGTGAGGCAACAGCGCTAGCCACTGCTCCACCTTGTGATCCTGGAAAAAAATATTTCTGCAAGTTGGATTACATTTGATTAGGAGATAAGACACATATTTGTATGACCAGAACTTAATATAGGATTTCATCAGGGAGGATTTTTCAACCTGTATATTAGCATGAAGGTGTCTTTATCTCACAATTTCCAACAGAGAAGGACACATCACAATTGCTTTAGGAACAATATGAATTCTTTCTCTCAAGTTGGCACATACATGTGATTCACTTCTCTGTGCATGTTATCATACAGCTAAAAACAAAAAAAAAAACCCAAAGGTTGGTGTAATTTAAATGCAACCCACCAAACAAGCTATAACCTCAGGAGGGCTGCATAATTTATGCAACCAAAGAATAAACTGCAAAGGAGAAATAAACTGTGAGAGAGAAAGGGACTATAGCTTGTCCCCATCACCATATAGAGATGGAAAGATGCAAAACCATGAATTACATTTAGCGGCTACAGTCTTCAACACAGCTTAAAGTCATTTCAGAAAGTGACAAATTAATAATAATATTCAATAAAAAAAATGATAAAGCATTGGATAGAAAATAACAAGCTCCTTTACTACCACATTAAAATGCAAAATGACATAAAGATTGTGAAGAAGGGGTTGAGTAAATGCACCAGTGAAAGAGAGAAAGATTGAGAGCGACAGACAGAACAGTTAGAGGCAGAGACAGAAATATTAGCACATTCTCTCTGGCCAGTAATCCTTTCAAAATTGAAACCAAGAGTTAAGAAGAAGGAGGATGATTGAGCCAGGAGCTCATTGAAATGCTAAACTGGTAAAACATAACCTGTAATGAAATAGTATTTAGAAAAGAACTAATGTTGTACTGCTTAAACAGTTGTACTTACTAGTTGGTCAGTCTTCAAATTTTGATTCTTTTAATTTAAGTTTGTTGAACTGAATTCCCATGTCACAAAATTAAAAGCATTCTCTAACCGCCTGATCATTAAGTTGATGTTCACTTCAGATTGCTAAATAATGTCATCACTTGAATTTATTATTCAGATTTTCTCCTAAATCTCCTAGTTTTTCTCATGATTTTCTTGCTTCTCTCTGTTTTAAGTGCAATTCATCTATCATAAGATTCAAGATTCAAAGGTTTTTTTATTGTCAATTTAACTATACTGTCTGTACAGGATTTATAGAGGAATCAAAATACCGTTCCTCTCTCGTCTAGTTCATTGCCATACAGTTTCAAAAGTTAGAACTAAATTAGAATAAAAATTACAACTAAAAATAAAGATAAAACCAGATCATCAACATATCTATAAGTTGAACATCCCCCAACTGCACTGAGTCTGTGCATCCCTCACTGGCTGAAAAATGCTGACACATGAGTATGGAGAGCAACAATAGTGATTGGGTGTTATAATCATTAGTACACAGGCTCACCTAAACAGCATGATCATAACTAACAATGGTTGCATAAAGCAATGCTACATTGCACATTTATGTGTATTAAGTTACGAGATATGAGCCTTGCTTTCATGGTGTTGTTCACATTCTGGTGGAAAATATATATGTATATATATAATAAAATAGCCACTGGAAAATTAATAAATGCTTCAAAATTAAAAGCTATTCCTTCAGCATGAATAGTTTTCCATTTCTTTCTCACCCACTGTTTCTCACCCACTCCCTATCAGACATTAAGTACAGCACATTTTAACATGTAAGTCTTACAAAGAAACTAAGTTCGGATGGAAATGTGTAGCTTTAACCTCTGACAAGATGAAACAAAGTCCCATTCAGCTTTGTGAAGATTTTGCAGTGTTAACATTTATTTATATTTATAACCTTGTATTATGAATTATCTGTATTCCTCCCTGAACATATAGTTTAACATATGCAATTTACAGTAACACCTGTTCATATAGCCTAGTTCAAAATAAGCAGTTTTGGAACTTACATACAAAAGCCCTTGATAAGCAGCCATTAGTTGCTATGCGACTTTTGAAAGATGGGATTACAGATCATGTTTATAGCTTGATCTGATTGGACTCTGTGAGGAGGAGGAGTAGAAGAATGAGAATGAGCTTGGCGTCCAGAAACCTGTGCTCCTGTAATAATAATCACTGTGGCCACTAGGTGATGCTTAAGAAGAAACATATACTATAGTGTAATAGCCTACAAGCACATAACCCCACATGTACTGATTCTTTTTTTGTATTATTATTTTTATATGATATGATTATTTCTTAATACATCACAAGACCAGTGCATGACAAATGAAACATGGCGCAGGACGAACTGTAGAAGATGAAGAACTAACTGTAATATCAAGAGGCAAAACTGGACAGGTTGAACCGTGAAGGTTCAGAAAGTGAAATAGAACAGGACAACAAAATGAGGTAATGTGTATCTCTGACGTGGAAACGATCAACAGTTTCCTGCAAAAGTCAGGCTCAAGTTATAGCGATATATTTCACCAACTTAGCATAAGTACAACAGCCAGTTTAACTTCTTGCCACTGTCACGCAACTTCACATAGCCACTGAGGAGGAGTGGCCCAGTATTCCACAGGTCACAATCAATAGCCTGTCAATCAACACATATGTGAAGGCGATTTATCACACTGCATGATGCAAATGGTGGTCATACCAGACACTGACACAGTCCCTGTCCCCCTAATAAATATTCTATGTGAAGGTTTAGTTCAGTGCCTAATGAAAGTGTTTCTTTAAGCATATTCAGAGTGACCTTTTATTGTGATTTTGCAAGGCTCACCTTTGCAATATTAATCATCTTTAATCAGCCTCTTGATGTGTCTCACCGAACAGATGGATGGATTCTCTTAGTAAAGGTGTGGTGCTTACTAATCCACATTTTAACACATTTGTCAACCAAATTTGAGAAAAGCAAGCCTCTTGTTTGCATTTAGGAAATTTTTCAATCTATAGAAAATCGTAGTGAAAATAAAAATATTCCATTCATAGTTTTATTTAGTGTAAATAAATAAATAAAGATTTTCAGTCGTTAAATATTGCAATAAAAACTTGCATTATTTGTTAACTAAATATAAGATATTTTGAGAACCTGCCACCTTCTGTTTGTGTGACGATGTTGGTTTACTACTTTTCTTGTGAATGGACAAACAGTGATGAGCAGTTCGATGTAGACATACAGATTGTCCCATAAATTATGGATACACTGAGCGATGATGAGCCCTGTGCTGTCTCGCCTCATTGAATGCCAATATTTGGAAGACAGAACGTGTTGCACTTTGTTTTGAATCTCATCAGACAATCTGCGCGACGATGTAAAGTCAATAAATAATTAACGGCAGATGTTAGTCACTGGCGCTGTTGTGTTTCATTTTGCTTTGCCTGACTTTAGGTAGAAGTAGAGGGCAAGGTTTCTTCCCACTTTCATCTGTATTTTGCCTACTAATACACACACAATCCCAATAATATGGGATTGTGTGAATATAATTCAAAAGGCCACAAGGATCTCAGTATTTCACAAATCATTCAGTTCATTCTTCGGTAATGGGGATGCATACAGGTTTGTGGTTCCGGTGGTGCTGCAAAGCCCAGGATGCAGGTAAACACACTACAGAGTGAAAGAGAAGTTTCAGATTTAGTGAAAACTGCATTTCATGCTTGTCATGGGTGACCGTCACTTCTGAGTGGATGATCATAACTAACAATGGTTGCATAAAGCAATGCTACATTGCACATTTATGTGTATTAAGTTACGAGATATGAGCCTTGCTTTCATGGTGTTGTTCACATTCTGGTGGAAAAGTTATGACTCAGTTTGGCAAAACTATGAAGAGAGTAGTATACATTTGACCACTAGGAGTACAATCAGTGTTACAACATACAGCAGTCCAATAGCTTTTGCTAAATTGTTCATTCAGTACAACATTTAAAATTTGGAATTTCTTTCTTTCTCAAAGTGGTGTTGATGACTTCATAGTGCGCCACAATAACCTCCCATTACTTTTATGCAGGCAAACTTATTTTTTCACATCATAACTCTGGCTTTGAGAAGTCCCTGAGTCCTTAACTGCATCTTGCTACTGCTACATCTTTAGAAGGCTGACTAAACAGTAATCCACCTGGAACAAACAGGCACACAAAAGTTTTCTTGCTGCTACTTTACTTTCAAATATATGACAAAAGTTAACTCACAAAAGTTGTTTTCCTGTTTGAAAGTTCTTTTAGCCATTTAGTCAGCCACTGTGTCAGTCAGGCTGTTACATTTTCAAACTGTATTTTCTAGAATGAAAATGCAAGTCCGAGTTTTGTAGGTCAGCACAGAAGAGTCAGTCAGTGACTTTGTCTGTATTCTTGACACAGTGTATGCTATATCTGTTGCATTATTAAAGAATATTTTGCAGGCTGTTGGTATTGCTGATTCAGAAAACCCACGGCTACAGATTGTTTTAAAGTGAATGGAGAATGGAAAGGAAGGAACAAGGGAAGGAGGGAATCAATCAGAACAATGGAAACAGAAATGCACACACAGCTGAATCCCTTTAGGGCCATATTGGCTATTAAAAAAAAGGATCAAAAGGGTCCATTTAAAGGAAGGGTTAAAATTAGCTTAAGGTCTATGTTCTGGTGGAGGGAGGGTACATGATAGCTGGTTGGGTTAAGACAAACAAGAAGAGAAGAGTGGGAAAAAGGGAAAATCGGGGGGAAATGATGGATGCAGTTGTAGAGAGCAATAAAAATTAGGTAGACGAGAAAGTGAAGGGGGAAGAAAAACTATAAGATGGGGAGAAAGAAAATGAAAAGACAAGGACATTTTAAAAAATTGCCTCACCTTGTATGTTCAAGGAAGGAGGGATGGGAGAAGTAGGACAGAGAGGGGTCAAGAGAGACGATAGTTAACAGTTGCTCCGGGTTCAGAACCAGAGAGACAAAAAGCTTGATGAATAGAAAGAAATAAAATGTAAGAAAGAATACCGGCTGAAGGTGCCATGTTTTGTTCTTGTTTAATCTAGTCTGGTACATTCAGTAAAACACCTTCTCTATCTTCAAGAGCCCAAGGCTGCCATGGACATCACAGACAGAGAGGGAGAGAAAGAGAGACAACAGAGAGACAGACAGAACAACAGCAGCAGTGTTCAGCAAGCTATACGGAGTAACTCGACGGTACTGTCTGTCTGTCTGTCTGTCTGTCTGTCTGTCTGTCTCTAGGGAATCTTTAAATGCTCTGATTCAATCTGCTTCAAGCTGAGCTACTGGGAGTACACAAACAAAGATGAAGTGTCCACAGCAGAGCTTAAAAATGTTTGCATTCAATATAACACTTAAAAAAAAATTAATTAAGATAAAATGACACAATAAACACATTTTAAGTAGTTATAGTGGGTGGGGAAAGTACATGAACAATGACACTGGTTGCAGTAACGGAAGACTACAGTGAAGTACTACTTAGATAATAAATTATGAAAATCATTGGCTTGGAAATACAGTGATAATAACAATATAATAAACTTTATTTGTATAGCACTTTTCTTAGCAGAACAAACAATGATGATTGAAGCAAACAACCTTCAACCACGAAGAGGAAACTTTTTTGGCCTTAATAAAAAAAAAAAAGAAATGAAGACAATATTGAATTAATTTTGTAAATTGCTGAAATATTGACTGTACGTTTCAGCACTAATCAATGATGCGATAAGAGTGGCTGTTGACCTTGCAAACAGACATTTAGAGGCCCAGTTTCTACGGGACAATGATTTTCATAAGCAAATTCACTCCCATTCACTTGTCTTCTACTTCATCTTTATCCTCCACATGAGGGGTGCGGGGTGTGGTTAAAGGTTGGGTACACCCGGGATAGGTCACCAATCTATCACAGGGCTACACATAGAGACAAACAACCATCAAACTGCCCATTCACACCTATGGGCAGTTTAGAGTGTCCAACTGGACTAATTCATTCGCAAATTATGATTATGATTATGAGAAAATGATTATACATTTATATAATTCGTTGTGTTTGGATTTATGTTCTCATTTAATTGTTTTTATGTGTACCTTATCTTGTTTTATTTGTCTAGCTATGTTTACATGTGGAAATATTTTTTGTTACGATTGGAATTTCATCCTTTATATGGATACAAAATTAAATTATCCAATTGCATATGCACATGCATAAAGCCGTCGGTCTAGTCATAGAATGGACTATTTTGACAGACACAGTGTAATTCTCCGGAAATAAAAGCAGAAGAAGAGGCTTCATTTCCGCCTCCATAGTAAACAAACGCCCATGCGCTGTCTTCTCTCCATTTCATTTTCCTCTTCTGTGTCTGTGACTTTCATGTCTGTTCATTATTCGGATTTGAAGTGGAAATGCAGCAGTAACAATAGGGAAACATGTCACGTTTACTTGGATCAGACACGGGATGGCACCAAACCAGGAAGTCATGATCGGATCAACTGTTTATATGAACAGTCCCAATCTTGTTAGGAAATAAATTTGTTTCCAAATGAGCTGTATCAGATCGGTGTTTTGCTCTTAGAGTAGTTTAATTTAAGACAATTTTAATTGCATCTTTCTATGTGAAGAAGCTCTAAGTCACTGAACCATATAACCAACCATCTGTATAAAAGAACCAAATAATGTACAAAGCACCAGGGACCAATACTCATTATGTGTGTCAGTATATATTAAGATACCGGGTGTAGGCTGGAGGACACTATGTGTGTGTGGACGTCTGCTGTAACATTGATTAAGACTACAGCAGATATAGAACCTCTTATGTAAATTAATTTTTATGCTACACTCTTCTCTTGTTCTCCCAGCTGATTCCACTCTTTCTCTATCTCTTCCCCTCCCCATCTCCCTCGCCCTCTGCAATCCTGCTGATGTGTATAGAAATTGAGAAGCAGTCATATTTTACCCTTATTTAAAACAGGCAAGTGCTGGTTACATATGCTTCAACACTTGTCTTTATATTATGTAGACACATAAACCTAAAGATCAAATGAGCAGTTTTTCATATTTGTGGCAGCAAATGACTATATATTTTTTACTGAGGTTTTAAACCACATGCTGTTTGTTGAGTGCTTTAATGTGGATGAAGTGTTTTCTTTGTGCTGAATGAACAAGTCTGTTCAAGATTTTTATGCTCTAGTTATGAGTGCAAAATTTACAATCAATATAAAGTGAACACTAATGAAAAGCATCATTCTGAAGGGGTGACAAATACCTTAAGGCCTGAGATACACTGGATCGGAGACCAGCACTATGGATTGCGAAATGTCCTGCTTTATATCTAGGCACCCGTGTTAGCTTCTTTTTCTGTGTGAGACGTGTGTCACAGTTGTGTCTCATGCAAATTGATTATCTATAGAAAAAAGCTCTTGCCTATTTTCTATGAACATTATCTTTGATTACAGTTCCAATGTCGATATGTGTCACAGACAAATACAGCATTTCTGCTCCCCCCAGCAGACAGGCTCCCTGTGTGAACAACAAAGAGACAGAGGCAGCAGATCAGTGATGCAGTCGTCATGCACTGTACACACATCCAGTGTGGCCCAGGCGATAAGGGCTGCAGGCAGGAAACAAACCTGTGGCTGCTGCTAAGGAACTGTATCCTCAGTATATGGAGTGCCAGATGAGCTATTGGGTGTTCTGATCCGAGAAAATACCATCCCTAATAATATTGCCTATAGGCTTTGTTTAAGTGATTTTGTTGAGTTATTTTGTAAAGATTATGCCATTCGGGTTAAATATCATTGTACTGACACTGACTAACAAGACTGCTATAAATTGCTGTATTTCCATTAAAAACAATTTTACCTGCTAGTATATTTTGATATATACTGCCTTAAATGACACATGGTGCCTATTTAGGAACAAGAAAAAAAAGGCAGATTAGATCAGTGATGTGACATTTGTGAACAAACCAATTGTTTCCATAGGACCTACAGCCAGAGCGAAGGAAATTATTTTATTAACATTGCTGCACTACTGCATTGCCTTTGAGTAAGATAGAAAACCTCAGTTAAGTGTCCAATATACAACAGTGGGCTTTGTTTGATGTTAGCAAATACCAAAGATCATAGTATTGGTGGGCATGAATTTTCAATTACTGGATTATATATTTAATCATAAAAAGGTGAATAATTAATGTGATTTTCTGCAAGTGTCTCAAAGAGGTACATTATTGAGAGACTGATGATGCTGTCTCTTTATCCTCCTTGAAGTAGCTTTACTTTGAGTTTAGGTTTGAGTGCTATATTAATTATGGAGTCATTGTGGGTTTTGATTTTTATTTAGTTTCTGTGTAGGTCTATCATATTTCGGTGTGTAGCTCTTGGGCCCTGGTTTGTTTGCCTTTCTGCCCTGTTGACTCTAATGGCCTGCTAACTCCTAAATTCACTATATCCTGTACACAACCAACCAGTGTTGTGATGACAAGATTTCCAATTAAATGCAGTAATTGATACAGAAAGAAACAAGTATTGGTAACAAGCTTCTACTTGTACAATTGCCGTAGGGGCAGAAAGTAGTTCAGATCAGCCAGCTGAAGAAGACCCATGGGGTTTAGCCCTTCTCTGGGTTTATGCATACATAACATTGCATGTCTGTTTTCAAGTTGTTTTGCCCGAGCATGTGAACAATCAAGATCATGTTCGTTTTGGTCTGACATGCTGGTGCTCATCTCACCTTTAAAAAGGTATGAGACCTCAACAGCACAAGGGAGATGGCAGGGTGGCTAAATGAGGTGGCAAAGGACTACATAAAGTTAGCTGCATTAGTAAGAAAGGAAAGGAATAAGATCTAATTGGATCCAACTTGGATACAGAAGTATGTACAAAACAAAGAAAAAAAATCAAATTGCACTTGACATCACTGCTCTTTGGGAGTTTAGTTTTTCCTGAATTGCCTCTGGCTGTGGCACCTGTAACAGAACAGCATAAAGCTGACATTGTTCCTTTAATTTGGCAGTAATGTTCATTTGTTTTATGTTATTGTGTTGCTGTTTTATGAACTATGAGCATTAATGGATCGAGAGATTCCACTTCTTCTCCCACATCCACACTGATTGGAACAGTTAACAGTTTTAATTTTCTGCTTTATTCAGATGTGTTTCAGCATTTTGCTGTGTGTGCTTGTGGGAGCTGTGAGCCATAATGGAATCAACAGTGCAAAACCTTCTCTCTGTAAATCTGTCACCTGTCTGAGAAGCTGCCATTCTTCTCACAGAGCTGTGGAAATGTTGGTTGCTGTTAAAAACAGTGTGTAACTTCTGTATGTTAGATATACTGTTATTAATTTGCATTTTAATTTATTAGTTATATAAACTCGGGCTCATGCTTGTCACATATGATGCATATCAATGCAAATGTCAACATGAGAATTTAAATCAATACCACATTTACAATTTTTTTTTTTTTTTTCAACTCCCCTACCCCCCATCAGTGAGCACAGAAGAGGATTATATTTGTGACTCGGCAAATGAAGTGTCAAACCAACATGGTGTACAGAAGGTGATGTTCTTGACCAGAAGGTGGCAGTTACATTGTTACAGAATTAGTAAAATGAAGATGATATAATCTTGCTTTATTCTTCACAACGTTTATGTAGAAAACAGTGCTTATACCATCTGTAGGCACTGTCAACTGGAAGGATAGGTAATATTACTTAGGCCATTTACTTTATTTATTAATGGATGATATGGCAAGAAATTGCAAAAAAAACATCCATGCAGTTATCCCTCTGCAGCACAGATAAAAAAAAAAAAAGTATCGGGGTACTTTATGTCTTCATAGAGATCTGCACAAATTCTAAAAGAGGACTTAGGCTGCTTCTCATCACTGCTTGAAACTAAAATTCTACATCAAGCTACATTAACTACCAGCCTACTAGACACTGCAGTCCCTACTGAGCAAGGCAACAGGTCCTTCAAGAGGCAGCTGCTACATAAACAGTTCGCTGAAGAGAAAACTTATGGCTTCTTAGGAGAGCACCATATCCATGAACCCAACTGATTAGGAGAGGGCTGATAATATCAGCAAGAGTCTAAAGGTTTTAAAGTTTAGCAGATGAGTCATCAAACTCCCATATCTATCCTGCTGTATGTTGACTGCAGAATATGACTCGTGTCTACTGTGGAACTGCTGAGAGCTATGATGATATGCAGCTTTTTCCAAAAAAAAAAGGGATAAAAAATGAAGCTGAATTGCTGAAATTTCTATGAATTTTTAAATGGTAGAACGATACATTGGTAAATGTAAATAAACGATATTATGTTTTTTACAAAAGAACATGGCCTTAGTTTCTGAGCTAACATTTCCATTTCTCCAGACAGTTTATTTAATCAATTGTGTCTGTGTCTGATTCATCAGGTATGGAGAGTGTGTGTGTGGCCCAGGCCTCACTGGTCTACCAATCAATCAAGTAACTGGGAGACAGGTGACATAGGTGCTTATGTCACTCACTGACTGAGGGTTCAGTTCAGGGTTCAAGGGCTCAGTTTGAATGACTGACATTATCGCCTCTGCAAGAAAACATTAACACACTGGCATATTTTCACTACCAGGAAAATAAGAGCTGGTAAGTGTCATTTAATGACAACTTAATTTGGTCCATTACACATACAAATCCATGTCAGTCATCACGGCACTTCCACTAAGGATGAGATTTATGACTCACAAATAAGCCATTATCAAGCTGACCACTTCAGTTGTGTTACTATGAATATAAATGAAAATGGTAATTTACTGTTTGTCCTTTGTTTTCCCCCTACATACCCAAGTACTGTGTGGTTACACAGTTTACCTGTAGCCTTCCAGCCAATTAGGATCGACTAACTCTCAATTTTACTTTATGAGCTGACGTTTACTGCAGTGTTTTTAAAGTTGTCTTTTTTCTTAGATATTTGACTATAAATGGGACCACAATTTACAAAATCGACATCATGCTGTCCCACAGAAGACCTGGAACTACTGATTAAGGTCACATATCAACTAGCAAAATGGTTTCTAAAGCAATAAATCAAGTACATTTTGGGTTATTTTCTCATAGACTGACAGGGACATTGCCTGAAGGTCATTCAAGATAATACAAGTTTCATGCACTTCAACATTTAAAAAAAATGTTCTGAAATTCAAAAGGCTGTACTTTCTATTTTTCCATCCACCATACCATGCATCCTTTTATCTTTCAATTATGTAATTATTGAACAGAGTTAAGGAACATTCGCTCATTCATCTGTCTCTCCTTCTCTCTAATTATTAAAATCTCTGCTTGTACAAAAGGTAAAACTATTTTAAACTATTATTGTTTCAGCTTAATTGTACAATTGTAACATAAGTGAAATACTCTAAATTATTAATTAAGAGACAGTCCCTCAGTCTGTTTTCACTGTAGCATTTTCTGTCTGATATTTATATATATTTAAAGTTGGAATACAGTCATTATAATCAAGTTGTAATTGTAAACCCAACAAAGAAGCCATAACTGCAATGACCCCATGGTCCTTGCTACATACATTTTGCAGCTACAGTCACTATAAAATTATCCAGGCCTGTTTTCCAAGATTATTTGTTTTATTGAAATGTCAGATTTAGTACCTTGGCTATAGAATCAGTAGATCAGATGTGTTGTCCTGTAATTCTTGTACTGTATTTTTTTCCCTATTATACAATTTTTATGCAGTTGTATCACCCTAAGGAACTTTGTACTACTGGCTGGTGTTTATAGTTGTGGAAGCCCTGCAATTCATGTCAGGAAGGTACAGTGCTATAGGCAAAAATGTCAAATAACAAATAGTTAAGAGACTGACCATGGAGTAAAGCGTGTGTGAGAGAGGCCCCTGCTTTTTTAGAAATCATTAGACTTACAGACATAGTGGCTTAATGTATTATTATAGAAATTGGCTATAGAAAATCTTCTGTTTATCAAAATTGAACCCTGCAGTCACAGATTTTTAAACATTAAGTGACAGTAAAACTTTTTCAAAACAATCTCTATTTTCTTAAAAAGAAATTTCTTAAGTACAAATGGACTTTGTATGAAGTGAACAATGTATACTGTTTTAATGTGATGAAGGACTTGTTCTTCTCATTTTCATTTTACTGGTTTGATGAATTTGCACTGTGCATTACTTTAAGGACTGGTGTCATATGTGTATCAACCCTGGCGATTTGCACATCAGAATCTGAGATGACGCCCTGCAGTTCATGCCTGGCATCGTCTCTGTTCCCCTCAGTACTGAACCGTCTTTAATAAAGTCTTCCACCTTTCCTCATCACTGACTCCAGAAATTTCATCACTGATCCCAAAATCTTGGCAACAAGTTGTTCAAAATGGATATTTATGGATATGATATGGATATTAGTTTTGAACACAAATAGAGTGGGTGTATGTCTGCTGAAAAGTTAGATTAGCAGATTCATTTTAGAAATCTCCAGTGCAGTGACATTGTAGTTTTGTCTATTTGCTGCTACTGGTGTTGAACTTCTCTTGGCTGCATTGATTGTCCCCAGGCTCTGTCTCTGTCACTGACAGTGACCAATTGCCTGGACTCAGCCTTGGCCTCTGAATCACTGACAGCTTTTGTGAATGAAAGCATGCATGTATGTGTGTGTGTGTGTGTTTGTCCACCCAAAGCAGGAAATGAAGAGATGCTGTGTGAGGAAATGGAGAGACAGATGAACAGATTGGGAAAAAGGCCTTATCGGTTTTGGCAACAATTTTCAATGAAATTGAGTGTGATAACTGGAATTTTTGTTGACATGGGTTTTCCAAGTTCTATGGGGGGGGGGGGGGGGGAGGGGGGGAAGAGAGAAAGTGTGTGTGGTGTGTGAGAAGGCGAGAAAGTGAGAGACACATAGTGAGATGAGTACAGACACGTAAATAGGACAAAGTAGTAAACAACGAAGTAAGACACCTGCCATAACATGATTCACTGCCTTCATTTTTACTTTCCTCTTCCTTCAATAAAAAACATTCAGCTGTGTATTTGTTGCCTATGCCATATATGGCAAGCAGAAATACACCATCAAGAAATAAATGATGTATTAAGAGAAGTATAAAAAATTGAGATAAATTTGGGTTTAGAATAGATGTAATTGCAGATATCAGTTAATTACATTTACTGAAACGTTTTATGTCTGCTTATTTTCTGAACACCAATTAGTGTATAACAAGCTCTGGTTGTAGTAGTCCTTATTTATCAATATATCCCATTAAAAAAATATTTAAAATATTTGAATCTGTACAATAGATGAAAACACAGTAACAGATTATTTTTCGAAAAGCATGTTATTTGTGAATTGTGTGTAAAATTTCGTTGCTGAAGTTCTGAATAAAATTGGTGCAACTAGTTGTACGATTTACCAGAGAGTAAATACAAAAAATACGATTAAAAATTACATACATGTAAAAAAAAAGAGAAACACCAAGGAGGCTGTCCTTCAAAAAATAACATAGCATTTTTGCAAAACAATAGACTCCTTTATGTAGTTTTTTTTTTCAACAAATACACATTTTATTCAGTCAATAAAATCATGATGGCAGACATGACTGCAGATTGATGTGAGCATAAAGCTCTATTAGCATGTTGCTCCCTGTTCACAGTACCTGTCATCACTTACCACAGTGGTTATACCTGTTTCCACTCCCTGACAGAAATCACATACTGTACATTCCCATTTAAAGGACAAGTGCCTGCATTAATGGAGCGGAAAGTTTCCTGTGCACTAAAAGCTTCTCATCTGGTTAACGAGGTGTGTGTGTGCCTCCTAGGTATTACTCATGTTGTGGGGACCTAAATGTGTTTACACAGTCACATTACAGTATGTGGCCAAGTCTTCTTTATGGGAAAAAAGGAAGTGCCCATAACATAAATTATTACATTTTAAGATGGAGCCATATGGTTTGGATGATGCTCGGGTTGTTATGGTTAGGCCAGTAGTAGTTATGATTAAAGTTAGAGTGATACTCCAGAAAAGTCAATATTATATCACCTGATTTCATGGAAACCAGACTGTGTATGTGACAGAGAGATCCAGGATTGGTTTAATGTGATCTTTGGGATATATGAATAAATTAAGATATCTGTCCATTGTCTTTTTTAGCTACATACACTGTTACTGCATGCATATTCCATACTGTACATGTATGTTAAAGCATACAGCTTGGAGGTGGGAAGTAAATGGATGAGTTCAAGAGTAGTCTTCATTTTAAGAATTGTTATTTATCTTTGAATTAGATCTGTTTCCTCTCATGGTATACAGTATTTACACAGCATGGTGGAACCATGTACCTGCACAGTGTTACTGTGTATCTGAATACACTCTACTATGACTTGTGCCTCGACATGTTATCACTGTACTGTAAGTGCGATCATGAAGACTTCTTGCAAGTTGAGAATGGTTTCATTTCCCACAAGGCAGCTGTTGAAAAATGTTTTTAGAAAATCGGAGTTTGTTATTATGTGGTATTATACATGTGGCTAAAATTACTTGATATAATTGTTGCAACATCTGCATCAAGGTTTAGCCTTGCTACATTCAGTGGTACATAGATTCTTAAGCTGTTGCCTTATTTATTTAAAGATGTTAGTAAAATGTTTTATTGTTGTTAACTTTATTCATTATACTATATATTTATTCTTATATTCCTTGTTTATCTCCATTGCATTTTTCAGTCAGTGCTCTGTTTTTGTTCACAAGTTTTACTAAATGAGTTGCCCCATTAATATTAATGAAGTTATTGATTTAGTAAATAAACAAGACTCTGCTAATCAAGTAAAGAACTTCTCAGTGCAATGCTATGTATAATCTTTTTTTTTTTGTGTAAAAGTGTCAGTGCATATCATAAACACACTGTATTGAAACAACAGACAGTATTCAGAGAGTAATCACAAAGTAACAAATAAACTATAAATAGCATTAAAATGTATAGATCATTTCGTGTCCACCTTTCTTCAAAGCAAAACAAGTGATTTTACATTTTAAGATTTATGCTGTTTTGTCTGTGTATGAATCTTCATCAGAAACCTTTGTCCTATCTGTCTCCAGTGTCTCCTCTTATAAAGCAGTTATTTAAGCCCCAGTGTAGACCAATTTACTTCTGCTTGACAGTTTTTCAGTCTGTTAATTTCACTGAGTTTCAGCCAGGTCCAGCCTCAATGACATGCCATGAATTCACTTCACACATCCTCCTCCTTTACGTCTGACTTGCTACATTTTTTTGCCGTGTTAATAGATGAAATGTACTTTATCGCTGCAGCCATTTGAAATTTGCTGCGTGGCTGAGTCAGCCAAATACAGTGCTGAGAGTAATTGTGATGATAGCTGGCAAATAAGAACATCACCATGTGATTTGCCCAGGCATTGAAATCTGTAGTGGCTGTTGAGGAAATAGAGTGATTTTTGTCTGATTAAAGTCCCACCACACCACTGTGTGTGTGTGTGTTTGTAGCTCTGTTATTAGTAGAAGTAGTTGCAAACAGCTATGTTTTGGTCTGAAGTGCACTGATGCTGTTACTTGGTTTTCATCCCAATCCAGGAAAGGCATTTTCTTTACAATTGTCTGCACCTGTGCATCTTTGTGATTGCCTAGCTGTCTTTATCTCTCTCTCTCTCTCTCTCTCTCTACAACCATTTGAGCAACCATTTATATTTTGAATCTACACCTGACAGGATATATATTTGCAACTTTTTACATATCTCCATAGTGGGAGGGAGTCCACATACTTCTTTGAATACATGTTATCAGTATATACAGTATATGTACACTTACATTCTCTACTATAATAACTTGTTTTTTTTTTTTTTAATTTAAGTCTCCTCAATGAGTCCTGCTTGAAAATCATTTAAGGTGTGTATTGCTCTAAAGTATATGTAACAGTAAGTGATTTTGCCTGGTAAGGGGAGCAACTCTACATTACCACAGGAGGGCACCACGTTCACACTAAATGTGACGAGGGAGAGGGTAGATAGGTAGATACAGTGATGACCGGAAAGAGTAACAGATAAAGAGCACTTCAGAAAAACAATAATACAATGTGGAGGGAAATAAAGAAGGAGGGAGGAGAGCAAGGCAGGAGATGAAATACGATGAAAGCAGAAAGGTAATAGAGGAAATAAAATGCGGGGGAATTAATTGTATTAAAAAGACTGAAAAAGACAAGCACAAATAGATTTGCCCTACTCATTGTGAATAATTCCCTGTTTATTTGTTTTTATTATATTTATTCAAACTGCTGTGGACATATTCTACCTATTTATAATGTTTACCAACCACAGCATCTACTCACACACACAAACACATGCACAGTTTAATGAATGAAGGCACACATTGATATGCTCTCTCTCTCTCTCTCTCTCTCTCTCTCTCCCCACTGTCTTCTATTTTTCATGAGACACCATTTGTCACATTTTTCATTATTACATTTCTGACATGTCTCCACCTCCTCCACCTTGCTCCATTATTATTTTTTCCACCTGTTTCTTCTTTATTATTCTTCTGTCTACTTCCAGTTTGTTGACTGTCTGTGTCCCTTGGGTGTTACAGCTTAAATGGAAAAGACTGGGTTATGGCTCTGCAGCACAAAATAAATATTCTGTTAAATGGTGTCAATGCCATGTGTTTCATTATTTTCAAAAATTGAGAAAATAAAGTTATTTGGTCTAATGTTTAGGAACAACTGCTAATAAAATCCAGACAGTCACCCAACAGGCAGACAGCATACTATTCAGAGCAGCTTTACAGTACAGTATATATCAGTTGTGTTTCAAGAGACTTTGGGGGGCCCATGCTGCACATCCATTCAAACTGAAATACGGTTGTTAGTTGTCAGAGTTTGCAAAATTTAGAACCCTAATGCAGAAGTTAATATGAAACAAAATGATTTTTTAATTAACAACCAAAGTACAAAATGGCAAAAATAATTTAAAGGAAAGGGTAAGGGGAAAAAATGCCAACATAACAGGATGAACCAAAAGAGACATTGAAAAACACAGAGACATTGAAATGACATGTAATAGAATAGGGAGGCAGGGATAACTGAACACAATTGAAACTTAACCAACCAAAAGCCGAGGGAGGGCAGATGATCACAATGGAGGGAAAACAGACACGAGGCGCACACCAGGAAGCACTACAAAACAAGCATCTAACAAGGTACAAGGTGAACCGCAAACCAGGAACAAATACTTAAAACCCAAAGACCACAGAAACAGAAAGTACATCAAACACTATAGCAAAAACCTAAAACCAAGTAAATGTCCAAAAGTCACTAATCCTAAGAAAGAGTTGTCTCACCAAAATGATGTTGCTGTTGACCAACATATGCAGCTGTTTTTGGGGCTTTGGACAATCACATGTGGTGCCTACATGTTGCAGCATTCCTGAATGTACAATTTATCAAACATAACACTGTATTATCAGCCAAGTGTGTTTTTGTTTTATAATAGATCACCACTTCAAACAGATGGTTGTACTTACTAAAGACTCTAGAGAAGCAGTGGCAATTTGGCTCAATGTATAACTCACTGTCAAATGTTGCGCTTCTCTCTCTGAATAAATAGAAAAAGGACAACCGTTTACAGAAAAACAGGAAGATGCATTTAAGTTCAAACCATGTGCAACTGACATCCTACTGCAAACATCGATTTCTCATTGCCATCCCAGTGTTTCGCAGGTGGATGGTGTTAATCTCCTTCACTGGCTTTTTGCTTCTGCTTAACTCAAAGTGATGAATGATACTGTTCAGGACATTGTGCTATAATATCCATATTGTAATAAATGTGAACATTTCGCTCCATTTTGCTTTAGTCACACAGAGCAGGTTTGTCCTTTGAAAGGGGCAATGGATTTTAGGTTTGGTGTATATTTATTATACATGGACTAATCATAATAGAAAAATAATTTAGAAAATATCTAAAGATAATAATGAAGATATAAATGAAAGACAAGGGCACATCGGTGGACTGTGAAAGGAATAGATCAACAAGTGTCCATATGCTTGATGTACAAAGCATCTCTACCACATACAACTTAAATATAGCGGCATAAGCTGTTTAGAAAGAAACAACACTGCTATGGAGATTATGAAATAGAAGGGAAAGTACTGGATGGACACTGTTAAATGTAAGGTTTATTATACTGAAAAGCTATAGTACATGGTAACAGTTTATAGTATTCAGTAATGTCAAAAAAAATGTTTGTGTAAAAAAAATGTTTTTAATGTAAAAACGTTTCAGCACAGGCACAAACAAAATACCTTCAAAGATCAAAACCAATTCAGTTAACGGGTTCCCCCTTTCCAGATGTAAATTTTTAAACTTTGAAATCCCTCAAATCCGCAGGGAGTAAAATAATCACAGCTCAACAGGAGCTTAGATGAAGCCAAGTGGAGCAATGACTCTGTAGTTAAGTTTAATCATTTCAGCACAGACTAGCAACAGGGACTAGAGTGGTGAGGGCAAACAGATACCAGAGTGAGTGTCTGAATTTGTGTGTGCACGCACATGTGCACATGCATGTGCAAACACACAGGAGTTTTGGAACACTCAAGGGAGATGAGCTGCCCCAAGACCTGGTGTGTGATCATCTTTACCATGGGACAGTGAGAAAAGAGCACAGCTCATTAAGGGATTCACTGTACTGTAGGAGAGTAAGTTGATCAAAGAGCTATCTGGGTCTCCTCAGAGCAGTTGGGAGAGTGTAAAGAGCAGGAGACTAACACAGAAGTACAACAATACTGACATAGGAAGAGTTGGTGGTAATTGTAGACAGCACTCTACAAAGCAGGGATAGGAATATCAAGAGACCGCTCAAGGAACATGTAAATAGCAAGAAAGAAATTGGGGTATCATCAACAGCAATAAGGGCCAGCCCAAGCCTTTATGGAGCCCTGAGCTGAATTTGATTTGGGGTGCCCTCCTCCCACCACCTCAGAGTAGCCAGTGCTTGACTATAATTGATACAAATGTAACACTGTAAATTGCATAAATTATAGTTGTAATTTAAAACCAGTGTCACTCTATTTTTTTTTTTTCTTTAATCCTAAAGGGCAGTAAAATCACAAATGCGTCCTAGTATTAATTTGTAATTTTGAAGCACTAAGTGTGGTGATACTGAACTTGAATTAAACACTAAACTAGTTTAATTACTTTGGTTTTTAAAACTTAGAGCAAATGTACAAATGTGCACTAAATAAGCAATTGTCAACAAAATAAAACTAAATGACTCAACACTAGAGATCAAAATATAAATACTTTTTTTTAATATGTTATAATGTTGTTTTATGTTATAACAGCTGCTTAGTTCACTTATGCCTTAGGCTGACTCGTTCATTCCAATAGACAGGATTCCAGGAAAGAATTTGGATACACGGAAGACCATTATTTTGAACTATCCTTTATAATTTAGAATTAGACTAGAAAAAATAAATAGTTTACCCAAATTAATAAGTACACACATGTATTGCACAGTAAAAAAGGCAAAAGAATGTGGCTGTCTACCAGCAGAGAGCCACATCTGGTCTGGTCAGAGTTAACTTATTGTATTGCGCATTTCAAACATGAAGCTGTTAAGTGTTCTGGAGCGTGGGGGGAGAGGTGAATCTGTTGACAGTTGAACAGTCTGATGGCTTGGGGGATGTAGCTGAGGTGGAATCAGGCCATTTTGCTGCTGATGTTGCGGAACCATTTTTCCACAGGGCAGTTGTGGGTCATTAGGATGAACGGCCGTGGACTCAGAACACAGCCCTGTTGTGAGCCTGTTCTCAGGGAGATGACACTAGAGGTGTTTTTACCCACACATTCATACTGGGGTCTATTTGTAAGAAAGTCAGCCTGTTGCAGCGGGGGCTCAGTTCGCTTACAAGGTGTTGGTGGATGATGGTATTGAATGCTGACAAGAACTCTACACACAGCATTAGCACATGTTTGTTCTTCCTCTCCTGAAGTACCAAGCTGAGATGGAGTGTCGGTGAAATGGCATTCTCAGTTTAGCGGTGTGTACGGTAATCAAACTGAAAACTTTCCAATGCAACCTCTCAAATAATGCAGATGACTGCTAGAGGGTTGTAGTCATTCAGGCATGTGATTGTGACTTTTTTTGGTACTGGTATGATGGTGTCAGTTTTAAATCATGACTGTACAATAGCCTGGTCCAATTAAGTCTTAAAGATGTCAGTGATAATTCTGGCCCGGTGGTCAGCACAGTCTCTGACCACCCTTCCTGGTATGTTATCAGGGCCTGCTGCTTCACAAGTGTTTACTCCTCTCTAGGGTCCTCCTGACATCGACTATGTCCAGACTGAGTGCCTGTTCATCTGGATGAGGAGTGGCATTTCTTGCTGAGGTGTTGTTGACGGCCTCAAAACTCCCAAAGTATGTGTTTGGCTTATTGAAAAAAGCTGCACTGCTCTCACAAGCAATGGCTAGGATGCCTTGCCACATGCATCTGGTGTTCACCGGGTAATGGAAGAGGTCCTGTTTTCTCTGAACATGAGCCTGCTTTGCAATTCTAATAGCATGATTCAGTTTGACTCTTGCTGCTTTGAGTGCCATCATGTCACTTGATTTGAAAGCATAATTTCAGATCATCAGCATTGCAAGTACCTCTTTGGTCATCCAGGGTTTCTCACTAACCTGTATGGTACAGTACTGTATATGCAGGCACAGACTAAGTATACTCGTCCAACTGTGTGTGTTGATTCACAATCGCAGCTGCCTTGAACATGTCTTAGTTGTTGTACAATGCCAAAACCTAAAGAATCACAACTAACACACTACTAATACACACAAGCAAAGTCGGAGGAAAAAGACAAAACTGTCTCAACACACCATTTTTTCAGACAGACACCCACGCATGCTTTGAAAGTCCTCAGGTCATTGTGTTAATTAATTAGCCTGTACAACAGCCCAGCATGGAGTTAATTAGAAAGTCTCTCACCTCCTGCAAGGCTCACAGATACCATTGTTTCTTCAGAAAGCATTCAGCAGTGTGCACACGTGCACACAAACGTCAAGTGGCCACCGAGTGAATGAATTTCTTTCCAACTGTTCAGCATCTCTTTACGAGTAAGCAGGAGTCATCCAGTTTGGTTAAAAAGTAAGATTCCTGTTGGCAACGAAAGAAAGAAAAACATGGAGCTGTTTCTATATTATGATTTTCTTTAAAACAGCATGATGTCCATTTTATAATGGACATCATGGTAACATTTAGCTAAACAGACCATAAATTAGGGTATGTGTTGAGGGTGGAAACAGTATGATGGGACTAACACAGGGGTTACACATGGAGACCTGTCTGTTCTTGGGCTCTCAGAAAGTGTCACCGCTCCACCCTCTTGTCCAGTTAAGGTCTTTTCAAGTTTCAAAAACAACAGCAAATCTTAAAGCTTCAGATCAGAAACCAGTGGACGAGATCATTGTGGGTTTAAACTTATTTACAAAGTTTAAATATCAAAATCCATAGTTGCAAGTGGCAAACCAGCTAGAAATATTGGGTTCAGATGATCAGGTTCAAGTGGCCTTGGCAGTTAAATCAGTCTAAATGTCACACTTTAGAAGTCACCAGTGGACTCTGTGACAGGCAATTTTCAAACGCTTTAGCGCCTTTAAGTTTAAATTTCAGGTACTGAATAGGTCACGCTCCTATTTAATGAGTGTGCAGCAGTGAGATATACTTACAGAGATTAGTAAGGGAAAAAGAGAAGCCTATTAAAAGATAAATCAAAAATATTCCTGTTATCATGGAATGATTGTATAAGAGTAAAATATGGCGAGGGAAGTGAAAACTTCATATCTGTGACTTACATCAAATGAGATTACACTGTCAGTCTCCAGTGCTATTCTACTATTTTTGGGCACTTGGGATGAGAATAACTCTTTTAAAGATAAAACCATGTCTCTGACATATTATGCTTAAAATATTAACTACAGCTAATGAGTTATCTTAGAGAATGATTCAGCCCTTCAGCCAAACAAATGAGCAAAAAAAAAAAAAATGGATTTAAAAGATAATTTTGACCGAAATTGTTAGATCTCAATGCTACTTTGAATCTACTGTATAACCAGGACTTATTTTCTTTCTGGTTGAACCTAAACTGAAGTGGGTCTGGCAATTCAATAATGGTTTTATCTAATATTTCATGTCATCTATTTTGTTTTTCTGTGTTTTCCAGTGGAGTTGCATGGAAATCCCTTGGTTGCCTATTTTAGATGCATTTAAAACACACTTATGAATAGAGAGAGAGGGAGAGAGAGAGAGAGAGAGAGAGAGAGAGAGAGAGAGAGAGAGAGAGGAACTTCATGTAAACAGCCAGGCAACTGCATAGTGAACTGAAAATATTAAAAATGTGTATATTAAAAAAAACTGTCAGTATTTTCAAATGCTCTGCCTTGCGACATGAGACACAGTAGCTCATTGGTTTCCCGTTTGCACAGTCCGCAGGTTGGTTGGTTTGCTGCTGGCACCATGTTAACAGTGTACAGAACAGCAGTCACATCAGCAGTGGAGCTGAGATGTCAGATATTTATCTGCACTGTAATCTTTGCAGTTATTGACTTCAGTTTTTTTTTTCATTTGGGGAAATTGTGTACTCTGAGCAGGTAACCAAGCAGGACAAATATCCGTATTTGAAATGCTAATCAATTTTAAGCCCAGTTCTGATAGGATGTTTGGTATTTTTTATTCTATATCACATGTTTAGTAGCATCATTTACACTGCAAATGCCTGTAGTCAGAGAACATTTGCAGTGTTGCATCAGTACCTCAGGTAAACACATTGCAGGTTATTGATTGCATTTGTTTTCCAGCTGATGTAGTTGGTGCCAACAACCAATCTACCATCTCTCTGTCTTACCATAACAAACTTAATGGTTGTTCACACCTCAGAGTTTATGTGACTCTGACAAAGTTACTCACTAACATTTATTCTTAGGCAGACCTCATCACTGGTACAGGCAGTGATTCCCAATTCCCAGTCTAAAACATTCTATTTTATTTTGATACTATTTTCTCCACAGTGAACTAGAACCACTGCAACAAAGCGGTGTCCACACACACAAATGCAGACCTACAGGCACTGTCACTTCTAATCACCATCCCAACCGCTGGAATGTTCCACTCTGTGTGTTCTGGGACCTCCAACTTTACAAATTAATCACTGGGTATGTCAAAATATAAATTGGTCTTAATTTATAGATGATTTACTTAAATTAGGATTTGTATGTTTGAGGAAAGCATAAAACTTAATAAAACAAAGATTGATAAAATGCTTTTAACAGTCCCATCTATCTTTGTTTAACTATCTTTTAGAATACAGAATGATTTTTATGAAAAATAATTTAAGGTTCTATTTGTCTTTAATGACTCTTCTGGAAACTCTTAATGACTTTGTGAGGAAGCCTGATTATGAGCTAAGCTATTTGCAGATGATTTACAAAGAAAGTCTTTTCTTTTCAACTGGCACTTTAAAAATACATTAACTTGATCAGTAGCACCATTAACAGACACTTGGGGAAGGAAGGGGCTTGGTTCTAATGCTATTCTAAATGTCCTTCATAAGTTATTCTTATTGACAAATTACATTTCTAACATACATTTATATTGCATGTATGATTACGTTTTAATGTCGCGCTGATCTTTTAAAACAAATGATAGCAAAACATACAGTATTGTTCCTTTACAAGTGCAGAACACTGGTTCTTCTTCATGTTCCGTTATAGTATAGTATGACATGCTGTATATTGTGTTTATAGTTAGGCAGGGAAGTGAAAAAGTGTGCTTAGAAATGACAGAGCACGGGGGAGAAAAGAGAGCTGAGCTAAATGGAGTTGGCTTTAAAATGATTGTTAATTGCTATTGTAATGCTCTGAGTGGCCCTGAGCAGATGAATTTGGCAGATGGAGATGATGGCAATATAGCCCCAACATTTTTTTTGCTGCCATCAAAGTAGGGACAAACCAGACACTAGTCAAATGCCAACTATGAATACAAATACTTACAAATGATTTCAGAATAAGCAGTTAAATGTAGCAGAAACAAAGATGGTAACCATTTTACTATAATTATTATTAGTAGTGATAGGTTGAGTAGGTGTAGAAGGTCTATTACAAATATTATGCAAATCCATGCAAAGACACAATTCTATAAAGTATATAAAACCATACTTTTCTAGTTGTACAATGTATATTAATACTATGTCATAGTATACAACTGTACATATCCATATTTAGAGAAAGTTTTACAACATACAAACATACAATATGTCTGTGTAAACACAGTATAGCATTACTTGCTACTGTGTAACCAATCACAGAAATGTTCATTGAGGCATTGTTCAAGACCAGAATGGTGACAAATTCAGGAAGAATTTGGGAATGAGCCTCTATTCATTAAACCTAATCTATCTATTTGCATTGCTGGACAATATGACTTACCCTGGGCATCCTGTGTGTATGTGTGTGTGTGTGTGTGTGTGCACTCAGGAAATGCTGCGGTATGTGCCAGACAGCTCAAAATTATCTTAGCTGCACACACCACTCTGCTCCTCATGACCCATTTAACTTCCTCTGTACACCACTGACAGACTCCTGTTACCCATGGCAACGCATGGCTGAAACACATGTGTTTAAAAAGGGAAATATTGTATATATTTGTGTTTCAACAGAGAGAGATAAGCATAAGTTTGCCCTGATGACATGAGAGAGCTTTGTGTTTCCATGGACTCTGTTGGAAACTGCTTATATTTATATTTAAGGGGCATTTGCAGTGTTTACCTGAGAAATGCTCTGCAATGCACACATATCAAGGTGAAACATCTTTCTCAGGAATCTATTACTTAAGAAACTACCTACTCATCAGTTTGTATTTATGTATGTATGTATTTCTATTTCACAGAAGCAGTGCAATGTTCCTGCAAATTATTTAAAATGTAGGTCAGAGCAGGTAGTTTGGCAGATTAACTTTTAGGCTAGAGAAGGTGGTGCCTGTTGGGTTTAATACAATCAGTGCAAAGTGGATAGATAACATATGATGTACAGTATATAGAGGTAGTGAGGGTATATGCCTGGCTCCTGTTTTTACCTGACATTTCCTCTCCCCATCCACTTATAACATATTTCTGTTTTTAAAATCCCCTTGCCTTAGGAAAAAAATAACATAATAATGTACAGTATGTGTTGCAAAAGTGGACAGAGGTCTTAATTCTAAATTCACTGCAGTCGTTGTGCCTATTTCACTCTTTTGTGCCATTTTCTGTGCAGGGCATTGGTTGCTTATAATAACAACATTTGTCTTCCCTTCATGTTTCACCCGAACAAATTCTCATTGATGCTGTTTTCAGGTTCTGTCTGGACTTACTGCTACCCAAGACAAATAAAGAAATACAAACAACCCAGCCCTCAAAGACCCAAAGCTGGCACAGAAGTTTTTGCTGCCAGAACTTAAAATATATGTTATTGTTAGACTTGGACTTGAGAGCTACAATGCTACTATGAGAGCTGCTCATGTAAATGTGATTCTAGGCCCAAATGAAAAAAACAAAACAGCTATACATTATGTCAAGGTCTTCTGTAAAGTATTTCTTCATACACAGCTCCTTTAACATTTGTAGATTCAGTAGTTTCCTAATCTTTATAAACAGATTTGGCATGCAAATTGGCAGACTTTGTATAGGGATGCTGCAGGCAGAAGTCCTCTGGTTTCTGAGTCTAGCTTGACCACTTTTGATGGAGTAAGCTTTGGTTACCCGGACTGTAAATTGTCCACGTCGAGAACATAAGATTCAGGACACAGAGATGCAAAGGACAAAGAAATGCAATGGCTGATTGCTGTTATAACGATTAGCCATATATTTGCTTGAAAATATCTGATCTGATTGTCTTTCTGCATGTCTCGTGTTGCTGCTCAGACTATTATGTGGTCTTTAAGTAGTCTGTATATGGTGCTTTTTCTAGTCTTGATGACTACTCAAAGCTGCTTTACACCACAGTTTTGACTCTTTCACAAGTAACTTCAGCTCTGGCTTTTATAATTGCTCTATTACAACCAGTGCTTAGATACTGGCAGATGGATTTCACAAGAATCTCTCCAGTAGTAGCTTTGCAGAAAGTATGTCCTCAGTACACAGAGTACTAATATATTTGAATAAATTATTATTTTTTTTTCCTTTCTCCAAGCTTAAAATTTGGTGAATTGAAATGTTCTCTTCAGGTCAGGCACATTATGGTCCAGAAATGAACTACACCATAAGCCAATATGGGACATACACACAGCTGAGAAACTAAAAGAAACAAAAAATGTAATGCTTTAGTTTCGTTTTCATGCTTTCGTTTCCAAATAAAACACTAACATCAGGCAATTAAATGTGTGTGAGACATGCGGGTCGAATGATTCTGCAGTAGTCACATGTATTTAACTGTTATTGATGTAGGCATTAAGGTCATCTGGCTGTAAAACTTGTTATGTTGATTTCTAAATGAGTTGAGAATCTAGAGTGGACTTGGAAGCAGAACATGAAGCAGATTTATTAAATGAATTTAAGTGACTTTAAGTATCAAACCTTATGAATTGGTCTGAACTAGACACAAAACTTATTTCTAATATATAATTTCTCATGTCTAATGTGTGGAAATTCTGACTTGGAACATGTTTGCACAATCAGGCCTTGCTTAAAAAAATTGAAAAACTAATAAGACAATGTCGCAACAATGATAATGGGACCTTTTCTTTGTTTACAAGTCTGCTACCCACCTGGTTTGCATTATATTGAAGTCTGATTAGAATATGTGTAGACCGTATATATGATAATTACTGTACCTTTCAGCATCTATCTGGGTGCATCATGCTCTACTGACAATGCATTAAATATTAAAATTGCATAGCAATAGCAATTTAAAATCATACATTGTTTACTACACAGTTCAACACAGTTCAATAAAGTGATGGGGGCCTGCAAGCTAGTTATGGCTCTCAGCCGGAGCTGCATGTTGATACCCATAAGACAATGTAGTGGGGTATAAGCTGTAAAAATTCCCATCTCTCACTCTGCCTGCCACTGGTACCGCTATCCTGTGCTGGTGTTGCTGCTTCTGCTTTAAGTCCCACCTCCACACCAGCATCCACCTGCAGGCTCTAACTGGGGGTTTTATGATGTTTGCTCATCACCCCCTGATATGTCAGTGAGTGTAAACATGTCTGTGGGGAGTGATTAAGTCAGGGACTGGATGCAAAAAACTAAACCATTTGTATTGTAATGCAATACACATTCAACATTCAAACCTGAGCTGTCTGAGTGCATTTTTGTTTTTTCCTCAGAGTACATCAGGCCAATTTTAACCAGCCAACACCTACCACCATTAAGACTTTGAGTGTAATAGACATATAGTAGATTATTGCCTGATAAGGCAGTCATGTGGGGGCAGGAGAACAAAAGCTAAGGAAGGCAGTAAGAGCAGCTGATGGACAGTAGATGGAAGAGACAATAAATACAATACAAGAAAGCTTTTTGTTTCTCCATATTTAATGATGCAGTTTTATACTGAATCAAAAAAGAGAGCCGTTTGCTCTGTTGCTGCATTATGGAGCTGTGTGCAGCCATAGTTGCCACTATCTTCCATTATGTTTTTACCATTCTTGGAGAGACCCAGCTGCATAGTTAAGTCTGTTGCTGCACTCAAACCCATGATTGACATGATATACAGCCCTCTCACTCCTGTGAGGATTTCTCTTTCATGCACCAGTTTGTATACATGTCTCTGCCACACCACTCTTTGCTAGTTTTATCAGTTTAAAAATATAATGCGACAAAAGAGGGAAAAAGCAGCACTGCTCTCAGCTATTTCTACAGTACAGTGCTTTGGAAAGTTAAACTTTATTACATTTGTTAAACTTTATTACATTTATTTATTACATTTGGAAATGTAATAAAGCTATCTTTTAAAGCATTTATCATTACTTGTCCAGACTCCATCCAGCAAACTTGGAGCTGCATGATGAAGAAAACAGCAGCAGCTGTTATTTTAAAAAAAGGAGGTAAAGCAGCATAGAGGAATCAGTAGGATTAAAGTTGTTGAACTTGATGGGGCAGTGGTGGCTGTTGTGTAAAGAGACTAACTGTAAAGTGGCAGAATAGAAATTGTGTGTGTGTGTGTGTGTGTGTTTCTAAGAGAGAGAGGGAGAGAGAGACAATGGAGTGACAAGAACTGCAGCACACTGAGCCTTTTTTGAAACATGTGCCTTTTTTTCTGGAAGCACCGGCTGAGAGTTTTCAAGGCTGGATGTGGGGGACGGTGGGTGGGTAGGCGGGCTGAGGGTACAGAGAGAGAGAGAGAGAGAGAGAGAGAGAGAGAGAGGGAAAGAGCAAGGGGGGATAGAGCAAGAAAGGAGGGGGAGAGTAAGTGTGTTATGTTTCCCTTCCTCCAGCAACTCCTTTTTCCCCTCAGTGTTTCAGTTCTATGTTTGGTTCATTCTTCAGATTTTTTGTAAGGTGAAGAATAGGGAGAAAAAAGGAGGACGAGGTGCAACGACTAGAAAAAATATAAGATAATAGCTGAGCTGTTTGTGTGACTCAATAGAGTCAAGAAATTGTACAAGTCATGAAGGTTTTCCAAAGATTACACAAAAAGGTGTGACGCAAAAAAAAAAAAGGACACAAAAAGGAGAACGAGAAAAGAAGTGTGGTTTGGCTAAAGGAAGATATCCTGCCACGTAGACCACATCTGCAGCTGACAGGTGAATCTTGGTTAGTCAACATGGACAAAGTGGAGCAAATAATGAAGATGGTGAGGGAGATGTCACCGAAGAAGAAGAGGAGAGAAGGAGGAGGAGGAAGAGGGGGAGGGCTGGGAGATCTGGAGAGCCCGGACCCCCTGTGTGACAAACTCTGCCACTTCAGCCTCTGCATCAGTGGTAAGGATCACACTACTGTGACTACTTTGAGACTATTAGAGACTACAAATTAACTGTAAGTGTGAATATGAGTCTGTTAATGGTTAGTGACCTGTCCAGGTTTACTCTGCTGTTCTCCCAATGTCAGCTGGGATTGGTGTGATGAATGTATGTATGAATGGATGGATAATCGTTACTGTGTCCTAAATAATTTTGAGATTAGAATGCAAACATGTCCATGAACTTGCGGTGCCAATGTACAAGAGTTGCTTGTCTAATTCTTCAGAGATGTATGGCTATGTTTTCCTGTGACACCGTATTTGTTTTGAGTTTATAATTATTATTATTATTATTTTAGAATTAAACTGCTATTTTAATTTAACTAGCTCTGCAATCATTTAGATACCTCATGTTCTTCAAAGACTTTGGAAAGCATTTCATAGAGATTTTTTGAAGATTTATTTTTTAACTTGCTTTGATCATACACAAACAGTAGAGAAAGATAGAGAGAGCGAGAGAGATGGACTTGTTACGGAATATAAACAGGGAAGTATAGAGCAATAAGTGTATATGTGTGTGTGAAAGAGAAGTCGGAGTGTTGTTTTTGTTCCTCCCCCTCCCATTTTTCTTTTATCAAACAATCTTTCTAATCACAGCCAGACTTCAAACATCATCAAACACCCGACAGAGAAAAAATCATTACACTGCAGGCAGGGAAAGGTCACTTTGAAAACAACAGGAGCAGGGACATGAGATAACTGCTCTGTTTCAGCATAAGAGATGTTTCTTTTCTCACATAACTTTTGCCATTTCGTGGCTGCTTTTATCTTCTGCATTGGACAGAAACAGAAGTTTTAGTGTGCCTGGAAGGAGAGCTGTGGACTGGACCACTTCATTATTTCACCAGTGTGTTGTATTAATATTTGCCTCTCACTCTAACGCTAGATAATGGTCATGCAAATCGCCAATACCTTTTCTTCACCAGTGGTCAACAGGAAAATTTGACCCAGATAGCCAGACATTTCTCTTTTCCTCAGAGCTTTTTGAGTTTGCTTTCAGACCACTGGGGCAAATTTTATTTTAATTATACTTAAATTATTATTATTGCCATTAATTGATTAAATCTGCTGCCACTTTGACAGTGCAACAGTAAGGTGAGAATTTGATTAGCAGACGGCAGAGGAGCATGAAATAATGATAATAACAGTTTTTCCCATTTTTTTCCACCACATTGGATATCCAGTAGTCTTTCACTAAAATAGCATTAAGTTTAAAAAACTAAAGTCTCCCCAAGTCATTTCAGTCAAAGCCACACACCTCTGACAGCACAATTCAACCTATCTTTTTAAGTGCATGCAGGTCCGATTGATTCCCTCTTTCCCAATTAGTGTAGCAACTGACAGATGGGGATGGACACAGCTCTTAGTAATTTGAGTGGAGACAGGCATGCTGCTATTTGCCTGTTGTCTCAGAACAATAGCTGTGTCTGTGCATGTGTGGGTGCTGAATATGTGTTTGGTAGGTATATATATATATATTTTTTTTTTTTTTTGGAAAGAGGGAAATGCAGGCAATTACGGGATGCTGGAAAATATTAACCTTGCCTTGAGGACAGGTTGGACCATCATATGTGTTTCATGTATATATGTATATGTATATGATTTTCTCCTCCAAGATGGCTTTGTGCCACAAGTGAGTAGCAGCAAAAGTGCCAGCTGTTATATTTTTCTAAATCAGAATAAACATAGTAGCTGTGCACCGTTGCAGCAAAATTCTAATTTACCTAAGGCAAATTGCTTGAAGGCCAAGGTGAGGGACAGACATAGAAAGTAACTTGGGATAAAAATAGCAGCCAAAATGCTGACACGTGTATCGTAAATATGAAAAGCAACATGCTCATGTGCAGAGGCATGATAGAAAGTAGCTAGCAACACTTGAATCCATACACTGTCAACAGCTTATAGGAAGAAGTATTTTGGTAAAATAAGAAGAGAGAACGTGGATACAGTTTTTCGAAAGGTGTCTGAAATAATGCAATGGAAAATGTATTACATGGAAGTAAATATAGTATTATGAGGCATTTAAGTTACTTTGACATCAGGTTATAATTAAATGCAAATACATAAATAAATTAAAGTTTGCAATAGCACTGCCAATAATAATAAAAAAATTGGAAGCTATTCAGTAAATAACTACTATCTATTTATGGCAGGGGTGCCCAAATTCTTCCCTATAATGGGCCAAACATGAATTCTGTGGGTGGCCGTGAGCCAAAACAAATATATATGTTACGTCATGTTACATTTGACTGAAATGTGTCATATTTGACATAAGATTATCAATAAACTCAAATGTAAATGTTAAAAACAATTAAACACTTCATAAAATGACTTATTTTAAGAGGTAGAAACATATTTGAAATGAAAGCAACCTTTCAGACTATGTGACTAAAGCTGTTTTGGTAGATCAAGCAAGTTGAAAACAGTTGGATATGGTACATTCCCACTCCAACAAGTGGGAATGTACTTAAGACTAAATCTAAAATTTGATTAACCATAAAATTTAACAAAAAATGTTAATTAAGCATGTCCTTGTAACACTGTGTCTTTTAAGTAATTTGAAAGCAGTTGGATAATCCAACTTGTGAAACCTGAGGGAATTTACTTAAGATGGAATATGAAATTAGATGGAGTAATGAGTAGGGAATTGGTTCATCTGAACTGAAGTAAGTGTTTGGTTTCGTGAAGAAGATGAATGTTGCATTCTTTAAAAACTGCCACTCTCTGTCTACAGATAAGGTACACTGCCGAGGAATCGATTTCAATGAAAAAAATAATTATTTTGCCAACTGTTTTTGACTTTTCATTTTTCCTTGTGCCACTGCCTGACACTACAGTGCTCCATCGTAACCTCTGCTCATCACTCGTGTCAGAAGCCTGCTGACAGACAGAGGCAGGAACTCAACAGCGCCCCCGTTGTCCCCCCATATAAAACTATGGTCAGAAAGTGAACTGAAGTTAACCCGTGGAAGCCACTGGGATGGGCACAGATGGGAAAATTCGAAGTTCCAAAACAAAAAGGAGCCCAGGCCAAATGTGGCCTGCGAACCGCAAATTAGGCACCTCTGATCTATGAAGACAACCCAGTCTCCCACATGCAGTTTTCCAATACAACAGATTCCACATGCAGGAAGGAGAAGTACAACATTAACAATGTGTAACAATGTGAAATGTCTGTCAAGAAGGAAACCATAGCTTGAGAACAAATGTTGGATGATTTGTTGTAGTGTATTGCATTGTTGGGAAGATGTGTGGGTGTTTTTATAGTCGGGAGTATTTGTCTGGAGAGAAACGCGTAGACATGTACATAACATATTTTCTGTTCAGAAAAATAGTTCCGTACAATATGTAATTGAGAATGCAATTTAGTTGTGTGATAGAGTTTTCTTTTTTTTTTTAATTGGTCAGCAGAAGATTCACTTTAACCTTTTATTGTATGGAATAGTTTTAAATCCTGATTCAGTCTTGTATTGAGGAGCTCATTTGATTGGTGAAGACTGTGTTAAACCCAGTCACGCCTTCTCTCCCTCTCTTTGCTACTTGCTGGTAGGAGAGATGGAGGTAGGACAGAGGAGTATGACTGATTAATAATTCTCAAATCAGACTCACAGCACATCATTAAGGCAAATCAAATCACAATTGCAATATCTGTCAAGAAAATAACTACATATTTTATCTTTTTTTTAATACAGATAATTAGTGCTCCCATTTAAAGTAGAAGTACTCTTGAATATGCGTGATATTCTAATTGAAGTGTCCAGTGTTGAAGTGTTTTCATTCAGCATGTGGATCTCTATGAACAACTCAGTCCAGTTACAGTCTCTCCCACAAAATATGTTACACCTCAACTAGACTGCATTCTCGGGGACATTTTTTAATAATAATTAAAGTGGTAGCTGAGTTCTAGGATACATTTTCTGTTCTCTGCATTCTCTGCTCTGGAACTGTGGGAGTGTGACTGTTTGAGGAGTTGAACACACACAAAAAACTTCTACAGATTAAAGTGTAAAATAAACCCTTTCACTTGAACAATAGCACAACCTGGAGTGGAACCATAATTAATGTTACTGGTAAAACATGTGTTTGTGTTTCATGTCAAAAAATACAGTATATGCTGTGAAAAAGGTCTATAATGTCACATTTATTCAAGAACATTCCTGCGCATTTCATACACATGTTGTAAGAGTTAAACTCATTAACAGCTTGCTAATATATAAGACAAACTTCCAGTCACGTCATTCCAATGAAAATTCCAGTTATCGCAGAATTTGACTAACCTACAGTAAAAACCACAAAGATTGTATAGTTCTGATTCTGATCCAACACATGTGTACACTAGTGCACAGTGTCTGTATATGTTCAGTGTCATGCATGGGGATAAAACCCACTGTCCTCAATTGGGGTCAAAGTGTTTTCTATAGATTTTAGTTTTCTGTAGAGATTTCTGTATGTATGTATTGTCCAAAGTCTTTGTAGCACTAAACTTCCTTTGTGTTACCATCCGAGCTCGCAAGACTGTCTGTGGAAACACAAGTGGTTCATACTAAAAAATTCCTTTGAAAGATATCATCTTGATTCAACTCAGACTGCTGAAGCATGGCATAGCTTTTTGACTGCGGACTTTGTAACCTCCTCATCCCCCACTGAAAACTCTTAGGCAAGTGTCCAGTGTCTAGTTTGGACAAAAGAACAGTTAATGCAGCAAATAATCATTTCAATATACTGTACATATATGAAAATTTTTGGCCAGCCTTTAAATTTAGATTTAATTAAAATTTAACTCAAATTAGGTTTCTTGAGTATATTTTTTGTCTAAAAAGTCAGACATTAATGGTATGAATAAATATCTCTGACATATTAAGAAAGTGAATTCCTCAAGGTATTCAGTCCTGGGTATCAGATGTTGTTCTCTCTCTCTCTCTCTCTCCCTCTGTTTCACTTGCTTTCTTTCTCTCTCTCTCTCTCTCTATGAGTACTGTGTGTATGTGCTTGAGACACATTTAGCAGCTAAATTTGCATGTTGAAACCTTCTTTTATTGTGCTCATCTCATCTCTCCACACTTCTCCTATTCATATTTGGTCAAGCGTTTCTCTTTTTCTCATTTTGCTCTCTCTCTCTCTCTCTCTCTCTCTCTCATTCCTGTATCTTTGCCCTGTGAATTGTGAGTCTCTCTGTCACAGATTTCTAATCTGGCGAAAAAACAGATAATTAGTGCTCCCATTTAAAGTAGAAGTACTCTTGAATATGCGTGATATTCTAATTGAAGTGTCCAGTGTTGAAGTGTTTTCATTCAGCATGTGGATCTCTATGAACAACTCAGTCAAGTTACAGTCTCTCCCACAAAATATGTTACACCTCAACTAGACTGCATTCTCGGGGACATTTGGCAAGGAAAATATTTTCTGAAACAAAATTGCAATATTAGAGGTATGTCTACCGATGTGAATATGAACTTTGTGATTTAACCACGTGTAGTGCTTTTAGTTAAAACTAGGAAATATCTGCACTACCATAGTCTGGTTTAATCTCTGGCTCGTTCTCTTGCCTTGACCCTCTCAGTGTGTTCAGGCCAACTAGGATAGTGAAGGTCTCACAGATTCATAGTCACTTCAGTCTCAATAGACTTTTTTTGACTCATAGCAAAAGGGTCACAAAAGGACCAATGAGCTTACTGGGAGAAAGAGCATATCTCTGTTATAAAGAGATAAAGAGCATCTCTTTATAACAAGTCCATCTGACTCACCTGCCTCTGATAACAAAATGGTGAATTTTGTTGTTTAATGTCTAAGTCGAGATGGCAACTGTTTGGCAGACATGTTTGACAGACTCAAGATAACCCAGTCATGCAGCATGACTCCTGCAGGCATGAGAAATGAAAACCAGAATGCGAATGATCAATATGTAGAACTATCATTACTGAAAAAAGCCTGACTCTGTAACCTGTGATTCAATAAAGACTGTTTTATTAAAACTTTCTGATAGTTGAAAAACACATTTTCCTTCAAAACATGTTATGTTATTAGTGGTGCACAATTTGGTTGACTAAAGATTCCCTAAATGGAGTTTGATCTCTCTGCAGTATTGGCAAATGACTTATCATTCGAAACACCCGACTGCAGAAGAGGAGATTCACTTAACCTTCTGCACCATGTGGTTGAGCAATTAACACAAGTGACTAAGTTGTCGAGTGGTGCTTTATATAAAAATCTGGAAAAAGGAGAAACTTTGCAGTGTTTGTGCGGGTTTTGGCTCAGTTTGGTGGATGTTTCAAAAGCTGCTCCTACAACAGCATTTTCTCTTCTGTCAACACTGGCAGAGCAACCACCCAAGTGTCTGGTGGCTGGTCTCAGTATATGTTGAAAATGCAAAACAGACTCACACATGGTCAAGCTGGTACATGCATATCTGCTTGGGATTTATTGTAAATGTAAATCGATTAAAGGAATAATCAAAATTGTGCTTGAAAACTAAACTAAAGAGCAAATCAAAAGGCTAACAGATCACATGCTGGTGTCAGGGAAAAGGTGAAGGCGAAAAAACTGGCTGCACATACAGTATGTTGCAAAATATGTTAATAGGTTTCAAAGATTTTGATTCCATAGAAATTACAAAGAAGAAGAGGATTTATGGGTGGAAATTGCCCTGTGCCAGTTCCTCTCATGTAGTCTGCAGTTGTAGCCCATGTGTGCGCAGGGAGCCCCTTTCACACAACACTGATTTCTCCATTTGGTTGTTTTTCACTGGGTGATTTGTGTGCTTATATAACTTTTGCCAAAACCCTTGAACTTTTCCTATGAAATATGACTCCAATTATAGTGAGGTAGCCTTGACTGACATACTCATTATCCTTTTCTTTCTACATTTTAGACAGTTAAATAGATTTTGTCAGTTTAAGGAGCAAATATCCACTACTTGCGATTGTGTTGTAAAGTGGGTTTAATTCATAAGTATGTGTCAGGTTGGGTTAGGAATTGCATCATGCACCCTTGAAGGGGTTAGCTTGCTAGATTATTAAACAGATATTCTATCTATAGCTACTTACACCAAAATCAGCACGGCCTATATATATATGCAGGTTTCTTAAACATACTGTAGGATGAAATCACACAAAACAGTGGGAGAAATGTCTATCTACCAAATCTTGTTTTCCCCATTATAATATATTACTATAAGACAAACTGACTATAACATAACATAAAAAGTCACATATGTACTGTATTTACATTCTTTTTGTGTTTTTATACAACCTAGTTCAGTGAGGGCACAATATTTTTTGGAAAAAAAGACTAAACATGAGTCCTAAAGCCAGGCTTAGAGAGCACAGGTCTCTGCTTTGAGGCAAAAGAGCCTCATCAAACGTAGTAGGGACAGTAGAAACAGCTCCAATGCTGTTGTTCACAGGGCTTTGTTAGGAAAATGCAGCTACTGTTTTTGTTTCATGGCATTATGGGCCATTGGATTATGGCTTCTTGTTGCATGGTGGAATTGATTGCAGCTGTTGCATACTGTTACATCAGATGTTCAAAAAGGAGAAAAATGTTCAGAGAAAGGGGGAAATAGGATTAGGTGGGGCAGAGAGTAACAACAGAGACAAATACAGAATGTGAAGTAACATTGGCATAAGGGAAAAATGTGAAGGGAGAGGAAGGCAATACAACACAATATGTTTTAGTCAGTGTCACCTGTCACTCTTGGTTGGGACATGGTTTCAACAACTGGTGAAGATGCATTTTGCTGTTAAATATCTCTGACCTCACCCTTCCCTTTCAAGTATGTACAAGAACCTATGGAATCCTGGAGTTATTATCAAAAGGTGTTAGTTTGTCTAATGTCATCTGACATGGCAGCCTCTGTAGACAAAACTCATTCATTCTCTGGTAAAAGAAAACAACAATTCATACATTCAGTTGATTGCACACTAATAAATAAATAAAAACACTATACAATACAATACAATCATTATTATTTTCTACTGGAATGATTTAACAAATCTTATACACTGGGCCTTAAATAAAGATATTTATTCAACATTCATCAACTAAAGTATCAAACATAGAAAGTCAGCAGCATTATTTGTTGTGTATTTTAGTACAAGGGAACACATGAATGACTAAAAACAATAGAAGAAAATATATTCCATGTAAAGTAAGAGTAGGAAGAGAGAGCAATTTAAGATTGGGAAGGGAAGAAGTGGTAAGGAAAAGGGAAAGTGAAGTATGACAACTGGAGCGCACAGGGATGAATAGGACGCGGTGGGAGAAATTTCATCCATCAAAATGACAGATAGGTGAGGTAAAGAAGTAATTGGTGGAAATGTGACTATTACTGTGTTTGTCCTCTGTTTGCTGTGGGTTATTGTTCATGTTTGAGTTTCTGCTGTGAGGCATTTTCACTGTTGTTGTGTTCAAAGTAAAGGCTGTCAGTCAGCTTCCAGCATATGGTGTGTACGTATGTGTCCTATTTGTGGGTGAATTTAAAAATTCCTGTCTGTAAAATGTAGATTAAATGACCATATGATTTAATTTTTCCTGATTTAATGCTGCAGTTTACAGTGTTTTTTTTTTTTTTAATTAGTTTTCAAAGTCAGTTTCATTGCATCTTATTTGGTATTGCAATCATGGTTTGTACACACTTAAATAGCACCTTACATCAATTTTTATTAAACATTGCTATATAATCTGAAAAAGTAACAGAAGAAATATATAACAAAAATAGATTCAAATATGTACAGGGAGAGATTTTGTCACAAATGCAATTGATTTTGCCACATCTGATTGCACATTATAGACAATGATCCTATACTCTGCTTTTGACATTTTGTATATAATGCACCAATGACCAAAACAAGTTCCATGTGTTGTGAAAGCTTCACTGATTAAGAAAGACAGCTCCACCAACACAATAATTCAAAGATTTTGCAAAATAACCAAAGCAAATCATCACTGCTGTAGAACCAGATATATCACATTTCTATTACCTTTATACTTTCTTATGTATGGAGAAAAAAAATAATAATTCCCCTTCACCATAACATGGCATATCTGTTTTAACAGGTTTGGAGGGCAGTTACATGACTTTATACTTCATAATGTCTTAAGATCCATCTACATTTTGAAACTCAGTGGCAGTTTTGATGCCAATTATGTTTTGTAGTTCAGCTTGAAAGAATTTTCAGGTGTCATTCCTAATGCAACCACTGGAGTGTGTGAGTGTGACAGAGAGAAGAATTCACATACAGCCCTACAACTCCATCCTTTGCCTTCACCATTCTAGAAATTAAGTGTACACACACATACATTCAGTACACACATATGCCCTTCATTCACTCTCCACTTCCTGTCTCCTCTCTTCTTGTCCATTACCCCCCATTTCCTTACTATAATAAATCATGGCTATAACCTCTCTTAATGGTTCACTTAAAACCCTTTTAACCCTGAGTTCACTCTGTAGTGACTTCCTGTGCATACAGGAGTCTTTACCGACTCTATACTGAAATTAGAACCATTTAATTTCCGTCCATTAATTTGTCTCCATCAGTTTGACCTCATTGAGTGCTATGTCCCCATCATTCAGTGTTGTACTTTTTTTTAATAAACAGATCTGTAGAAAAGTAACACTCATGTCCCACAACTTTCTTATGAAAGTCAATAACAGCAAAATGCCATACAATAATTGCATTGACCTCAAATGGTGAGTGGTTTAAACTGCAGTATTATTGATATGCATTAAACAATGGAGTGAAAGTATGATCCATCCAATCCCACTAGGTTGTGGGCGGAATTCACTCAGAATTTGCTCAGAATTGAGTAATGGTTGAATCATAGATACTGTTAAGAAAAGTCTACAAATACATTTTGTGGCACGGAGCAATTAATATATGATTAATTTGAAAAAATACTTTTTGTTATGCCTTGGTATGAAAGTGTCATAATCATTGGATTAATGTAAACTAATCAGTAAACCCAGAAGAAGCATGAACTTAAATGATAAGATTTTTTGTTTTTCCAAATACATTGCAACCTTGATATTCCACTGATGCAACACAGTGAGTTTGGTCTAAATCTGCCATTGCTTCTCCCCATTGGCTGCTGATATTTTTTCTTTCTTTTTCAATTCCAAATATCCAGTACTAATGTGATGCTGTTTTGTAGTTGACATCTAATGATGTGGCCTAGATTCAAGACATGCACACAAACACAAACTGAGAGAGACAGAGAAAGAGAGGAGGAGGAGGAGAGAGGAGAGAGAGCACAGACAATCCAGACCACAGTGGTATGTGACACAAAAATGTGCACAATGTTCACTTATCCAAAAGCCAAGATGCATCTACAGACACAATATAGTATGGAGGAGGGCTCACCCTGGTGTATACTTATGTGTATATGAACATGAAGCCTCTTGCTTTAAAATTAGCACTGATTTTCATTCCTGTAAGACTGAAGAGTAAGAGCAGAGAAGGACGGAAGAGAGATTGAGTAAGACAGGCCATTTCAAATCAGCTGGAAAGAGGAAAAAAAAAGAATCAAAGGGAAATGAAGATAAGAGGTGGGTTATCACGTGTGAATGCAAGAGCAGGGAAAGGATATTAGGGACATATTGATCCAAGATAGTGATCATAAAGTATATTGCCAACCCTAGCTTTAATGTTGTACTATATCTGTAAAAAGCAAATAGTAATAAAAGTCAGGAAAAATCCCAGAATTAGTAATCTAATGTCTACAATGTTTGCACAGTTGTGTGTTGTACTGAATACCTAAGTAGGGATTGTATCAGTACTCAGGTGAATCATGACCACACATTCTTCCTCCCCTCCTTTCTACAGCAGATGGTCTGACATCCCACCAAAACAATAAATTTTCAAACAGCTATGTTTATTACCACACACCACAACAGATTATAATTACGTACAACCTAATTACTCCGTGACGACCCATAAAATAAACACCACATTTAAACTGCTGATCTGGCATTTCTACATTAATTTTTAATCACCCATTTGTACCCATAATATTTCATATAAGGTATATGAATGTTCCTGACTTGCTGAGTTCTTACTGGAAAGTGCTTACTGGAAATTAAACCTATTCATATCAAATAGAAGAGGTACCAACATCCTACAATATGTCCAATATAATATGTACAATATAATACAAGCAGGCAGACTATCAAACTATCACTTATATTCGTCAAAGACAGAGCATGCTAAGAAGCCCTCAAACAGCTAAACACGAAACAATATTATATTGTGGTCAGAGACAGTAGCAATGTTGTTTTTTAATGAAGTTTACACCAGCACTGCGCTCTGTGCAATGGTATAGGCGACAGGCATTGCAAAGTTACCTTCATGAGTGGCTGTACTAAAGGGGAGTGTGCACCCTAAATGCAGGGATTTTACTGTATGGTGGTATTTCCAGGCTGGCTCATACAAGAACATCTAGCGCTGCCCAGTCAGCATAATAATATAGCGATCAATTGGTCTATTGGTCAATTGTGATTTGAGTCGATATATCTTTTTTTTTGGGGGGGGTATCTTTTTTTGGGGGGGGGGGGGGGCTACGATGTATGCATTGTGGTCTTCTCTGGCAAGAGTATCTGCTGTGGTGTTGATATTGCAGTGTAGTTGTTTCATTTATTAATACTTGTGTTACATGTATAACTTTCCACAGTGGTATGTTCCACTGTTGGTGGGGAGACTGAGCTTTGTAACAAAAGTGGGGTGGACTAGTGTGGTGATATAGGTCTTGATCACTGTTAAGTGAGATATTTGTTGTAGAATTGTTTATGCTATCACTTTGCTTTTGATTTTCGCTATTTTTTTTTTCCTTTGGCTGAATTAATAAATATTTCCAATTTTGTTTTGACACGTGTTTTTCCTCCTATTTTTTTTTTTTTTACACTGCTACGTATTAGCACAGGTTCAATTCCATTGCTTGCTTGGTGTAAATAAATACTTCCTCTCTGTATATCATCTGCGGCAACTTCCTGTTAAAAAAAGGCCATCCTTCTATGGTTGCTTTTCCACATACACAATACTTTGTATATAGTGTTGGCAGGCATTTGTGTGGATGGTTTTCAGTATAGAGTATGTGTTAGTATGTGTTTGCCTACAATGCTCTGAGGATGTGATACACAATCTTGCTGTCTCTCATTCTATCCCTACAGGACATTGAAGACAAGGGGTGCTTAAAACTTCATGCCTATTTGGGTCTCTTGTTTTCAAAGAAGCCATTTTTCTTAAGGATTTTCATCCTTTCCTTTGTGTGTTTACACATGCATATGTATGTGTGTATCAAAAGGCCCATGCACATTACAGTATGTGTTCATGTGTGAAATGAAGTGGAGGAGGATGCCCTGCAGTGAGAGCGACTAGGAATCATGAATATTGATCAGGCTATTTGGTGATGATGGATTGAAATGTCAAAGAAAAAAGTTATACTGTGTAACCCTTGGGGTCCAGCAGGAAGCCTCTATCTCCTCACATTCAGGTTGTTTGGATCTGCTCTGTTTGCTTCTCTCTGCTATGTTTGCTTTAACTGTTTGCTGTCTGGTCAGACAAGAGTGACCACAGTAACATCTTAAAGTCAGTGGTGAAGATTTGTAAAGGCTTGGGGTATGTCATGTGTTTCTGCAACTCTTCTTATCATTCATTGAAATCCCCATGGCCAACAATAAACAAAGTTGTCATTCAGTCTTTGTGCTCCTCAAAATATTCCAATTAAAATGACATATCGTTTCATTCAGACCACATGGGCCATACCTGTCTGGTCTACCTGCACACACCCTGCTTGTGTGTCAACAAGCACAGTCAACAAGCCAGATAGGCATACATCACTGAACCAGAGACATTTGCCAGATGATAAAGTGACATAAGAGGTGCAGGCAAAAGATCCACTTCAGACAGATTCCAGTGGTTCAAGGACAGGAACATTTTCCAGACGTCCAGACCATATGAAGCTATGAATCATTTCCACTCATAACAACAATAAGGCTTCATCAATAGAAAATAAATTATTCAACCAACAAGACTGTGGTTGGTTGGAGAGGGGAAAAGATCTAGCATTTACAGTTTTGGCAAAAAAATAAATTAATACCATGATGCTATATAATAAATATTACATTGTCATTGGTCATTTATTATTATTATTATGATACTTAAAGTTACAGTATGTACCTTTAAGGAATTGTTTTGTTGTAATTCCTTGTGAACAAAAACAATTCAGACTTATTCTATGCTGCATCCTTCATCTGAATACTGGCTCTGTCAAGCAATACTATAATGCTGTGTTGCCATGGTATGGTTCATTTTTGGTACAGTACAGTATGGTTTCGGAATGGTGACTGAGAACAGCACATTTACTTAGTACGCGAGGTGTGGGCTATGCTCTTTATTTCCTGCTTGGTTTGTGGCTGTTTGTCGTTAAGCGTTATATGAGAATAGACTGCAGGCGTTGAAGAGAAGGGGGCTAGGGAGTGACGTTTTTATGTTGCCCAATCAGCCGACTGTCGTGACCCTGACCTTACATAACACTCTGGTACACTCTTCACTCTGGTATCCAAAGGGAACGGTGCCCATCAATGGAATAGTTGGGGCTGTTTTTTTAGTACTTCTATTTCAGCTACAACCTGTTTGCAGCTGTCTCACCTTTTTGCTCGTGCACTGTTGCCTCTGTCTTGACATAAAATGAATCACCTTGTGTGTGCAACACAAGCATAACGGGTGACACAAGATATAAACACCACTTGTCTGACAAACACAGAGAGACTCATTTGGAGCTGATTGACTTTGACATTGGTTTGAACATAACTAATATTTTGTCTGTATTTGAAAGTTAGGTCCTGCAATTTTAAAGCTGTTGTAAATATCATAGTTTTGGCTAAGATCTGTCTCGGTTCCTGTCCTATTAACTTCCTTCCCGAAGCATTCACCTCCTTCCTTTTTATCATGTTATGAACCATGTCTTTGTGGATTTATTTATTAATTACTACTCAATACTAAACACTACATTTAATAATAATAATAATATCCTAGAAATAATCTTTTAAACTGAGAGGCCTGTGTCACTAATCGAACATTAGTCAAAGCTGTTGGAATATAGAACTATTTAACACATAGTTAATTTGGATATTTCACCGAGATAGATAGATAGATCCTATAGATCCAGTTCGTAGGAATAAATAGAATTGAGTAGTAAAATTGCCAACTGCAGCACATTTCCCTCACCCCTCCCAAGCATGTCAGGGATCATTGGTTGCTTTTGCATAGCAGAAAGGATGTTGTCCTCAACCATCAACTTATGAGCTTCCCATAATGACATATTTTAATTAACCTTAGACTTTCTGTGAGGTGTATGCATTGGGTTTACGAGGGTGGAGCATTTCTCCTAATTTGCGCTGTAAGTTTATGTTTCAAAAAACACGCTCTAGTTTTTTTGCACATTGCAGAAAGATGGCAGTGCAATATGGTGGCCTCCAAGCAAGGTCATTGCATGAAGTAGTACATACTGTATGAAAGGCTTATTCTGACTACAAAAACATTATTTCATATTATACACTTGTAGAGAGACTCTTATGGGTAGTATATTTAACTTCTGCGAATAAATCCTTCTTAATGTTACAAACTGGACCTTTAAAGGGGATTTTTCAGAAGCTAATAAATGTAACTGCTGTTCCAGATTTTATGATCACTTGCACATAAAAAGATTTGATTATCCATGCGATTTTAAACAATGAAATCAAACATCAAGATTAATCCTCAACTCTATAAAAATGTTTGTATATGGCAGTAAATGCACTTAAATAATAAACAAATGGCTTAATTTTGAAGTCTGTATATGGAGGAATACTGGAATAAAGTTTCATCCTCTGCAACTAGCATTTCTAATTTTACAAAACGGGCCAGGAAATCGACATACTGTACCTAAAATAGTGTGCTGCTATGTGGGTGTCAGTCCAACACACTCTGCTGACTCTGCTGCATCCTCCACAACACTCTGAGCATGTAGTTTCCACTGATTTCATTCATTTATTATTTATTTATTTATGGAAACCATAATAAGAAAATGAGCATTCCTTTTTTTTTTTATTTTACTTTTTGTGGCATTAATCGTGACACTTTCCACAAACAATGTCCTTCTTCCTCCTCCATCTCTCATCTATCCTGTTTCATTCTCCTCTCTGAAAACACCACAATTCAACTGCTTTATTTTCAGCTCTCTCCCTGTTCCATTGTTCTCTCTTTCCCCATCTTTTGTTCACATTTTTTTCATCTCTTCTCAAATTCCTGCCTCCACTCAATCACAATGCTCACTCCCTCCAATTATTTTTCATCCTCTCTTTTATAACTAGATTTTTCAATTTCGTTGTTCTTTCTCATCCAACTTCCCGCTCCTTTCTCAGTTCCCTGCTGCACATCCCACCATCCCTCCCTCTCTCTTTCACCTCCCTATCTTTCTATTAGTCTTTTCTGCTGCTGAGCCCAGACACATGCTGCTTTGATCACTCTATCATTTTTGTTATAGCTAAACCCTTAACTTCAAACCCCTCATGACAAACACAGACAGTGGGGGTATGATAGAAAGAAATCGGAGCTTGACTGGGAGGTGGGGGTCGGGTGGGGGGGGGGCAAGTAAGGAGGGGAGTTCCCTGCTGCACATCCCACCATCCCTCCCTCTCTCTTTCACCTCCCTATCTTTCTATTAGTCTTTTCTGCTGCTGAGCCCAGACACATGCTGCTTTGATCACTCTATCATTTTTGTTATAGCTAAACCCTTAACTTCAAACCCCTCATGACAAACACAGACAGTGGGGGTATGATAGAAAGAAATCGGAGCTTGACTGGGAGGTGGGGGTCGGGTGGGGGGGGGCAAGTAAGGAGATTATTTTTGGGGATGATAAGGAATGAGACAGCAGCAAAGGGAGAGGGAAAGAGAAAGGTCAGGAAGAGTCAGTAAAAGACAGGGGCCAGAGAACTAGGAAGAGATAAGTAGTAAGTAAGTGAATAAAAAAAAAAAAAAAAAAAATCACTGTAATAAAAAGGGAAAATACTTTTATTTTTTGTATTCCTGTAGCTGGAAAAGGGAAGAACATTCTTGTGTCTGACACTTTAAAAACTTCTGCCGACATTTCCACAAACATGAAAATATGTTGGTGGCCACAGATTTAACTGCACTATTCATGTACTCATAGATTACTTTTCCATTATTGTCAGCATGAATTTAGCGAGTATAACCTACAGTATATGCAAACATGAAGACTCCCCACGTACATCCATGTAAGTAGTTCTGTGAGGCTATATTCAAGACACATCGTGTGGAACAGGACACTATATGTTCCCAAAACCAATATGTTCAGATTTTACCACAAGTCCATTTGATAAATCATTAGGTTTGGACCTGCTTACGGTGCTGGATGCAGTTTGGAGTCACCAGTAAAGTGAAGATTGTTCAAGAACAGAAGAGAAAAGGTGAGGCAGTTTAAAGTCTGTGAACAATGACTATCTGGACAGTATCTGTGAAATATCTGTACAGAAAACCGACACTATAGATGTTAATAGACAAGGAGACTGAGAATACTTTCATTAATCCAAGCTAAAAAAATGGAAGAAGATAAAGAAAAGCAAAGTGAGTGAATAAGTTAAAGAGCAAGACCTTTGTGTATAAAAACAATGCCAGTTACAATCTCGAAAAAAGGGGCAGATATTTGGGTTACAGAAAAGGAAAACACAATTAGTAATGGAGGATGTATAAAATGAAAAGGACAGAGAGAGAGAGAGAGAGAAACAAAAGGAAGTAACATCAAGACAGAAAACAGGAATCGCAGAGAAAGAATATGAGCAAGGAAGCAGAGAGACAAAGAGTGAAGGAGGGAAGGAGGCAGCTTAATTTTATTCTACTTCCTACACACAGAGAGATAGAGAGAGAGTGAACAACAAGAGTGAGTGAAAGATGGGGGGTGGGGGTGGGGGGTGGGCACGTGTGATCACTTTCCCCTGCAAGAGAGAAGGACTGGCTTGCTCTCCCTCTTCTCTCTCTTTCTTTCTTTTTTCTCTTTCTTTCTCTTTCTCTTCATCCTTTTCACGCCTTACTATGTCAGACTGAGGAGGAAGAAGAGGAAGGAGGTAGAGAAAGAACAGGAAGAAAACTAGAGAAGAAAAGATAGAGGAGATGTTCTCGGTTTCGCTTAAGTGCCGCTTAGGGGTCATCAAACACCGAACCAAGGGTACTGTGTGTGTGTGTGTGTGTTTTTGATCCTTCTTAGATGTGCATGATCTTATATACAATACATTTGGCTGTTAATGTGCGTGCAGAGTTTGTATCTATGTATCTCAGTGTGTGTAGGTTTTTCTGTATGTCCAATGTACACGTGTGCATCTCCTGTTTGTGCATGTTTTTGTGTTTGTTCTCTGCATATTCGTTTCTTCTCTTTCTCTTCCACGTTTTTTTGGAACTTGCACTTCATTTCTGGGAGACTTTTTAAAAAACAAAAAAAAAGACCGAATGTCCTCAACAAGCTTTCCGCATTCTGACTTTATATATCTGAGCTCATATTCTCCTGAGTTGATGTAATTTCCTTGATGTCAGTAAACACTGTGTCTCGGCTGCTGTGAGGTGAAATATGAAGCACTTATAGTTTTCCTCCTGTGGAGTGAAGCTAATCAGTTTCAAATCAACAGGTTGATTTCCTACTTCTGGGGGACTTTAAAGTTGATTGTTTGGCGTGAATGTGATCTTCTTCAGAATGTCTTGAGATCTTGTTTAAACATCTCATTGGCAAAGATGTTCTGGTTAGGGAGGGAATTGATGGACCAGTTTGTGTGACTTATAATGGCAGAGTTGTTGAAGTGAAGCAGAAAAACACCTTAACGTATTTAATTAATTTATTTGAATAAATGTAATTGTTAATGCCTGTCTGTGTTGCCTTTTACTTGACACGCAACAACTTTTGCACAGTGAAATTCATTATATTTGAAGAAATATTATGACATGCTAACAGTGAGCTAAACATCACAGCTAATGTCGGGAGATAGCTGCACACTCTGGTCCTGAGATTCCATCTTGTTTAAAGAGAGTTTTTTTCCCTCTCTACTGCTGTGTGCTTGCTTCATTTAAAGTGCCAAGAGATAAAATATGATATAAAAGCCAAAGCTTAGAATTGATTCATTTCCTTTTTTTTTTTTTTTTTATAAATAACTACCCTCAATTATTATTATTTTTTAGTTTATTTACTTGGATGTTGATACATCCCCATGATGCTACTGACTTTTCGCCACACCTGAAAAAAACAAAAAAAAATGTTGTGTATAATTTGTAAGCTCGCCTCCATTTAAGATGAATTCACACTCACAATGATGAAAAATGAAAACCTGTTAGCCAAAGATGAATTATATTTTTTTTTAATGTGAAAATGCCCAATTATCTTGCCCAATTTTGAAGCCTGGGCTTTTCAACTCTCATTTTTCATTTTTAAGGCTGTTAGATTAATTCATGATGTGTTTTATGTTTTGCGTTTCAAATTGATATACAGTATCTGTTTCTTCAAAATACGTGGTGCCAGGATTCCGTCACTTTTTAAGAGGAAATCTTATATCTTCAATAAGATTGAATAAGACTTTATGAGCAAACTCTTGAATATTAAAGCCTGGTGTCCTGCATGTGCTTTGTGTGTGGGTGTGTGTGGGTGTTGAGCACAGTGACTGTTTGGATTGGTGCCAGTTCATGAAATTTTATGACTTGTTATATGAAACTAATGATGCATGTTTCACTTCGCAATTATTTGGTGTAACGTGTAAAAAGAGGGGGAGAATGTTTTTTTTAATTATTATTTATTTGGAACTTAATGGTTAAACTGAAGGACAAATTCATCTTCAAACACAAGATGATGAGTGTTTGAGTGTTTGTGACAGCACTTAAGAGTAATTTTAATAAATAAATACTTGATATTATCGCATCAAACAAACAAAAACTATTATATAAACATTGTCTCGCATGAAAAAAGCATGAAATGCAACTTCAATGCAGAAATAACTTTTAGAGCTATTTCTTCAGTATTTGTTTTTTCAGTCTATTCTTAAGATCAGCAAACGTGCACGGCTTCTCTTATGTGAAGATTTTTTCATCTTGTTTCAGATGAAGTTGGATTCACTCAGGAGAAGTTCTCTCACACATCACACTCTTTGAGGCACTTACAGTTGTTTATTACTCTCTTATATTGTTTTCTTTATTATTTCAACTGAAAAACAGGATAGGTTATGATTTTTGGATATGATTTGATTCTGTTAGACCACATTAGTCCAGTTCCCTGTAATTGCTCAGTTGTTAAGTATGTGTCCCAGTTAAAACTACAACTTTTGTTATAATACTGATGTGCTTGCAGTAGATTCTCGGTCTCTTTTTTTAGATTTGTATCTGATCACAAAAGGACCCACAAATGTGTTAACCAAACTTAATCTAGACTCTATCCACCAATCCATCTATTTTTTACAACCAGGCCTTGGATCAATGCAGAACTGAGAAACACTGAGCCCAATTTCAGCCTTGAAATACAGGCCCAACGAGCACAGACGAACTGAAGGAAATTCAAACTTTTACCCAATTTGTCATTGAGGAGCCTTTTTTGCCTATACCTGGCAGTGAAGCATACAATCAAGGAGAATGGTTGTAAAATACACCCAGATTGTTTGTTCTTATTTTCTGATTAAAATAGAAGCATAATGTCAAATTAAGTTACAATAACAGGTGACATATGCCATTCATTTGCAATTAGGTTTGCAGTTTGGTAGCAGCATAAGTAAGGCAACTATTTGCCCTTTTATAATTACTTGTTTATTGTCTTGCTGCTGCTTTGGCTAATTGGCATCACCTGCTCTCTCCAGACAAGTCTGACCACTGTTCATTTCTGACTGACATGGCCAGGGCAAGGTCTTTTCAGGTTCACTCAGTTTTTATATAAGAATAATACAGGTTGGACCCAATAGACTTCACAATATATGAATCAAAACTTGTGGCTGTGGGTCCTGGTTAAAGTCTTGATTCTATGTGTGAAAATTTCTACTTTATAGGGATAAATCCAACTTGAACTTTATCTGTCAATGTAAATGGCCTGTACATACCGTATCCTGCACAGTAAGCACAACCAAAATTGACACTTCAAATAATCATGTTTTTCTTTACATTCACATACTGATCCTATCTCAGTCCACAGATACTTTGACAGATCATATTTGTCAAAGCATATTTGTGTGGTTATCAGAGCATATTTGTGTAGTTGTCCTACCTGCGTCTTATTTCTTGAGAGAGGGGAGGCATCTGTAAATAGGTTAGCTGAGTGTTATGTTTCATACTATGACATACCATGTTTGTTGCCAATTAAAGCTCTTCAGGACCTTTTATGGCATAAACACTGACCTTGTCATGACCTGTTTTTGAGAAGAAACTCTGGTCCTAATGAGGCAGAATTACTTTTTTTAGGTTAAGTTTTGAACTGGGACTGGGACACTGTGGTGAGTTTAAGGTTAGGGTTTGTCATGAAGACTAAACCCTGTCGATGACAGTGACAAGTGTGAAAAAATTGTCTGTGTGAGTGTGTGAAGATGAATGATGTGTAGTCTCGAAGGACTGTGTAACCACGGACATAGGTGGAAGCTGGATGAATAGCATAACTTTGTGTAGTTCAGCTTTTTCCACTGATGTTTCACTGAAGCACCTCACACCAGCTTCCCTGCTTTTCCCTGTCAGCCCAGGTTGTCAACATTTGAAAAGAGTCAAATGTTTCATTATCTTACAGTCCCACATTTAGGTTTTCTTTGTGTAAGCTTATTTCAGAGGTTGAAAAGAGTGGCAGAATTCTTCACCTTGGCTTTAAGTAGTTTGTTCTCTAAATGCATCCTTCTCCTCTCACAGGAGAAAGAAGACAACTGCTACAAAAGAGGGAGGTGTTATGTGTGAAATCCATATTTAAAATAAGGCAGAAGTGGCTTGAATAGAAATTGTCTATGTGTAGGATTTCTTACTTTGTGGAACGCACAGGCAGCAAGTGTGTTGCCGAATGTGTTAGATAAGAAGTGTCCACAGTTCAGAGGCATGCTACTATAAACTTTCAGGTATCTGCAGTTAAGTAAGCATACTGCTTATGCTTCTTTTCTTTTCTTGAATCTACCAAGTAGCTCAAGATAATAATAGCAGTTTTACAGTGCTTTAAACTTAAAAAAAAGCAAGAAAAAGAAAAAGTGGGGCAAATATATATATATTTTTAAAATTTTAAGTACATAATTACTCCACAACTGTAGTGCAAGTACTATTTCAGATAAGGACACTTGTCATACATTTCACATTTACTATTACTTCATTCTTCATTTGCTTTAAGCTTACACATACAGCCTTTTGGCTCCAACCTGTCATTATTATCCAATCCAATCCAACTTTATTTATAAAGCACAAAAACAACACAGTTGACCAAAGTGCTAGACAAATACAAAAGTAAAGGAATAAAAAACAATAAAAGAGTTAAAGTAAATATCTCAAACTGAGTTAAAAGCCAAAGAGAAAAAAAATGTGTTTTAAGAAAGGACTTAAAAATGGGAGGTGAGTTGGCCTGTCTTATGCAAAGGCAATTCATTCCACAGTGTTGGGCAGTGACTGACATGCGATCACCTCTCAGCTTCCTCTTTGTCTTAGGGACAACTAAAAGTGACTGATCTGCCAACATGTGAGAGCGTGAGGGAGGGTACGGTTGAAGTAGGTCAGACAGAAACTGTGGGACAAGACCATAAAGACATTTAAAAACAAATACAAGAATTTTTAAATCTATCCAAAAATGAATAAGGAGCCAATAAAGTAATGCTAAAATTGGAGTGTGGAATGTGCTCGTGTTTCTTTGCACCAGTTAAAAGCCGAGCAACAGCATTTTGAACCAAATGTAGTCGAGCAAGTGACGTCTGGCTGAGCCCAACAAAGAATGCACTGCAGTAATCTAAGCGAGTCGTGATAAAAGCATGGATTAAAAAAAAGCGATGCAGAGAAAGAAATGGTTTAGCTTTGGCAAATTGTCTCAATTGACATGAATCTGATTTCCCAGTCTAATGGTGATAGGGAAATCATGAAATAAATTCATATATACAGTATATACATATATGTATATATATATATATGTACCTAGCAGATAAGCTGTATAATATACGAAAGAAAGATCACAGATATCTCCAGCTAACATGGGGCGAGAGGCAGGGTACACCCTGGACAGGTCGCCAGTCCATCACAGAGCGCAATGAGTGAATATGATAAATGAAATATAAGACAAAAAAACTGACAACATAACGACAGAACATCCATGAAATATATTGGTAATGAATAAAAAAGAGGGAACCTAAACCTAAAGCCACAGTTTAAATCTTAAACATCAGAATTCTGCTGCACTGGGATAAAAATGTAATTTAAATGAGCTCAAATCCAGACATAAAATAGTGTTGTTTTTATAAGAGATTACAAGGTATTGTTTTTGCTTTAATCCCCCTGTGGTAAACGGAAAACAGTCGGGCGAACCTGTGATCTGTGTGTTTTATTGGGATGGCTACACTTTTTCAGCTGCTCTGTGAAATGCTTGATTGTATTTCTTCCTCTGAGTAGAGGTTTCCTGTATGAGAATAGGTAAAAAGTTTCCACTGGTGATGACTGAGATCCATTAGACTGGAGCAGCTTGGCTGAAAAATAGATGTCTGCCACACTTTCTCCCTGTGGTGCTCTCCATGGTTCTGATTTGTGGCCTTCAGTCACTCCCCATGGTCATGAATGTGTTATAGAGTATACACACTTTCTTAAGTTTGTCTTTAAGTGTGAAACATACCACCTACACTTTGCAGCATATGTCATGATGCACATTCCTTCTTGCTATGATTTGGACATTATCATAAGATATTCTTTTTGCAATTTTTGTACAAATCTTGAACATCTTGTTCTTGGAGGCCTTCGGCTCAGCAGATGCTCTGAAGATCCGTGTGGATGGTAGCGGTTACCTAGCCTTGGGGTTTCCAAACTTCTCTGTCACTGCATGTCCCCCAAAACAACGGGACAGGAGACAACAGTTATTCTAAATGGCGTTAAACAAGGCTTTATGTATTCTGGTGAAAATCAGTAAACTAATAACATGTTTTTTACTTTAAACGCCAATTTTTAAAACAATTTAATTGATTCACATGCCCTCTTGTTAAATCAGAATCAGTAATCATAGCTTAATAACAGTTGCTAGGTAACGTCTAATTTTTGTTGTGTGTGACTTAAGTAGGAATATACAGTACGTACAACGTAGAAAATTTTAGAGTTGTTATCTTTAGTCTCCTGAGTCTTGCTACAGTCATGATAGCACCTCACTGTAACAATAATACACTTTGAACACTGATCCCTGTATGGAAGGTGTCTTTTTATTTAACACACTCCAAGGAAGTTAGAGCATACAGACTGCAACAGAGCAACTAGGATTTATCATCAAGCCTGATCTCCCAGATAAAAATAAAGTATTTATTATATTTTCTACAAAACCTGGGAAATATTATAGCTATAGGACATTTGGATAAAAGCATCATCTGCCAAATGACTAAATTTCAAAGTGACTTACAAGTGACATATGCTTCAGGCACTGCTATTAGGAGCAACTTGGATTTAAGTGTCTTGCCCAGGGACACATCGGCATGAATAACGGAGCAAGGGACTAAACCCATGACCTTCTACATAAAAGACCCACTGTACCACTGAGCCACTGTTGCCCTGTAGTGTTTGTGGCACTATACATGTGAGATCCTCACATTCCATTTTCCTAACTATTTCATGAATGCCAAAATCTCATGAATGAATTGTAAGCTTATATATAATTAAGTACCTGTTAATTCAGTCTGTTAATTTTTTTGAAAGCAAGCTGCTACAGTTGGATCTGCAGTGACTAACAAAACTCAATATATTTAGTAGCATTTCTGCCGATACCTTTTTGTGTGTGTATCAGCAGAAGAGGCAACATATTGGTCTTTCACTCAAAGTGACCCAAACAGCAGCTGTGAAGAAAGTCCTTAGGCAAGAGAGAGAGAGAGACTGCTCTTCCAACTTGATCATACCATAGCAGTGGTTTTTTTGTAAACTGAGAGCATCAAATAGAGGTAGCATCAAAGGTTGGAGAAAATTGTCCTTGAAGATCTGGTCTCAATGGCAGTATGTAGGCTGTCCCTGTCTATCTCTGCCAGTATCAATCAATTTAGCAGTCGGGATGAGAAGAAACAGCAGGACCAGCATCAAAGCTTCAAGAACCTGATGAAGAACTATGCGGGATGCCACCTTCCCTCAGGGGGACATCCACACATGTATTCTCTCTCTCTCTCTCTCTCTCTGTCACTGTATCACTCATTCTCTCATTCTAAAAGGCACAATACACATTTTATATAAAGTATACTGTACACTCCTTGGGGGAGAGTACACACCATTTTTAGTAAAAATGAAGGGACATAGTGGGAGTCAGCAGTGCATAGACTTACATTCCCAAAATAGCAATCTCCTTATAATTCAAGCTTGATTGAAATTAAAATGTAAATAAGCTGTCTTTTTCTTTTGTCTCTGAAAGAGGGAAATAATTGCATGCCAACATACAGTATGTCCGTTTTTTTTTTGTCATATAAATAGAAAATATTTTCTTTGTATGTAGGTTGTTAAACAATTGGACAACAGACTATGCATGTTTTTTGTTGTTTTGTTTTATTTAAATGTTTTATGTGATTTTTCTGTTTACAGTCATTTGTGTATGGGTTCGGTGTCTTGATTGTAGGATTTTGTTAATCTCTTACACACAGAAACCACTTCCAAAGATATTTATGTAATGGAATGCTTGTTGCCACCAGTTACATGTGGAGCTGACAGATAGTGATGGGTAGGTAACATAGGTAACAAACTTTTCATTAAAGCTAAAAAATGGGATGCTAGACAGTGTTGGCATGTTTTTGTCACACCTTTAAAGGAGAACAATGCTTCTGAGGTGCTGAGACTAGTCAACCTTAAGCTGGAATCCATTTATATAAAATCATTCTCAAAGTGCTTCTTTATAACAGAGAGGATAAATTACTCAAATGAAACTTTTCATTTTTACATCAACTATCATTGGTAAAAAGATGACAAGGTCATGATTTACTCATGAAAAGTGAAAATGCTTCCCAGTATACATTCTGCCTTTTCATAAACCCTATCTCCCTTCTCATTTTCCCTTAAACCCACAAGGCTATATAAACCCATAAGGCATATTTACTTAACTGACATAAGTTGACAAACAGGCTTAAAAGACATGTGGCTATAAATCTATCCTAGTTACAAAGTAATTCATCATTATTATTTAGATTTTTTTTGAGCCAAGTATGGCCTGTTCACATTAGATCACTCTAATGGGTGTTGAACTTCTCTAATGGGTGTTGAACTTCTAACCCTTTGTTTTACCATTTGAGCTGAATGGGATTTAAAGTCATGCTTTCCAGCCCAGGGGCTACGTTGTGTTGCTCAGTAGGATGAGAGTTATGCCTCTAATCAAGCAGCTCTGGCTTTATATCGTCTGTCTTCCTGCTCTTGTCTTCCTGATTCATGAGGAGTTCATCAGTCAACTGTAACTCATCTCTGCATCTTTGCATTGATCAGCAGGATTGTGAAGCATTCATTTGTTTCATCTCGTCTTTATGAAGAGTGTCGCAAGCATGAACAACAGGCTAATAATGAAACTGTCACTTGATACGTTTTCAAACCAGCTGTAATGTGCATAGCCATATATTTATTGAGACTTTATATTAAAAAAAGTGTTCGGTCAGTGGGATTTACTGTACACTATGTCTGTGGTTGAGAATACATCAGATAATAATCAATTGCAGTTGGAATACTGGAATACCATTAGCTACATTACCAGAGGGTTTTACTTATTAGCTTTATTGTCTGGTAGTGAATTAGACTTTGGACACCTTGGCCAATAATAGGCTTCCAGGTTACAGAGAAGATATCTGGGCCACACGTCCATCTCATTTCCTGATGTTTGAATGGTGTTTTGAAACAAAACCAACAACACTTTGGCTGATCTCTGTTAGGAGATATATGCATATGAATGTGGATAAATAAAATAGTTGATAGGTGGTACATCTTGGCCAATATGACCCACCTCTTTTACCCTTAACATGGATGTTTAACCATGATCAACCAAGGTCTGTTCAAATAAGATTTGTTAACCTGAAATAAAAGTGGGTTTCTGGGGTCAAATACTTGTTCTTTGCTTGTACATTTTACATTTGACAATATTGTGGTCAAATTAATTTGAGACTTAAAATTGATCATAAGTGTGAATGTTAGAGGAATAAGCTGGAAACCAAGTCAGGGTGAACTGAGATAAATGGATGGATGGATGGATGGATGGATGGATGGATGGATGGATGGACTGAAGCACAGTGTGTGACAAAACTTTACATAGAGAAGAAAACCCTTAAAGTATGTGACAAGTATGTTAAATGTTTTCTTGGAAGGAACACAATTGATTCTGATATTAGTTTCATGCATGTTGGTTGCTTAAAGGTTGCCTAAACAGTGTGTTCTCTGTAGTGCATGGCAGCTGTGGATTATATATTCAGACTGCATTTGTGCTTCCTCAGTTCATTTGTATATTCCTAGTTTTTTATGCTGCTCATCAGTGGCAAAATCTTGAATTATAATTGTGGGTTTGATGCCCTTGCGTTTGCCTGAAGGAAAAGTGTATGTGGGCAAAAACACACAGTAGTTTATTTTATTTGTTGGTAATTGGTACTGGGAGAAGGGTCTCGTTTATACTTGTATGTAGCACCGCAGCATGTGTCATATGTCATTATGCTATGAGATGCCATACAAATAAACTATCTTTGTATAAGCTGTAAATAAATTAATAGCATTTCCCTGTAGGGGTGTCTGCTTCAGATGAATGCAGTGGTTACATTAGAATAGACAAAACCCTATATTTCATATGTCTACTGACAGGTATGAATGCAGTGTTTATAATTTTACAGATTGGTCAGTAGAAATACAATGATTTTGTTTTAGACCTCACACATCTAACAGGCTACATTTAAATAGTAAAGAGATTATGGTAGCCAATTATTCCATGTGGCATGAATGGAATTATTGGCTGGACTATTTTAACAACTTTAAATATTGTTGGCTTTTGAGATGCGAAGAGGATTTAAAGAAGATTAATTGTTTCAGAAACAACATTACAGACCCTCACTTTGTTCCTCTTGTTTTCAAGCCGAGTCCCAGGAGCCTTCAGCTTATGCAGATTATGTATTTTCTCTCACCCTCATGAAACTTTGGAAAATCTTCGTTTACTTAATGTGAAGTTTGTTCGCTGACTGAGAACAAACACATTGACCCCAAGCTCTTTTCACAGCCACAGTATCACACAACTCTTTCAGTCTCTCACACAAACACACCTGACACCTTGATGAGCTCCTGTAACTCAGTGCTGCTGACACCTCCATAACTTGTAAAACACCTTCAGCAGAAAGATGGTGGTGGTGGTAGTGAAGCAAGTTTTAATTTGTCCACTACCCCTCAGGGTCCTGGTTCAGCATTTTTTAGCAGTGCTGTTGTACGCAAGTGTAGTTTGGTTTTTTTTTTCTATCTGCCCATATATTATATCATGTGTTCTCTGACTACATCAAGACAATTACAGAACAAGTATGCAGAAATAAAACAGACGAGCTTCGGTCACTTGCTTCCACAATCACAGCTGCAGCTGTGGCTTTGATTTTAATGAGTGTATCTTTTATTAGGCTGCATCCAGCAGTCATTCTGTCTTGAAATAACATACTGCATTGATTCACTGCCCTGTCTCTCTGGTTCCAGAAATCTGGCCCATACCAGGAGAATTTACAAACCACAGGGTAGCTGAGATTTAGACAGCGAGATTGAGAGTCTTCCTATGATGCAAAACAACCTACAATAGGGAAACAGGTCTAAAAGAGATTCAGACAATGAATGTTATAAAATGCAAAAAATTCATTTTATGCACAACAGATGACCTGAGGCTGTCTATCCATCTCTGAAAGTGCCAACACTGACATTGCTTATGGTCTGACTCTCTTTTAGAGTCTTTCCTGTTTCTCGGTTTCATTGTACCATAGGGAATTGTTGGTGCTGCTGGAGCAATTGCTCCGAGGTGTAGTGGAAGAGCCAGTAACAGCACTCACTCTCTTTCTCCAAACTGCCCAGTGATGGTCAAAGCCTCATGTAAGGCTAAGAGGTGCAGGAATTATGTTCTTTGTCAGATCACTTGAATTACTGTATGTCGAAACGTGGCAATGGAATTATTGGTCAGTAAAGCCATAAAACCTGCCTACTGCACCTTTCAATATGAATCAATCATGCTTAAAGGAATACTTTGCGAATTTGCAATAAGCTTTTTAATAATAAAAACATTGTATTTTTGAATGAACCTCTTTCCCTTCGTAAGTTTCCTCTGAGCAGAGAAATATATATATTCCCTGTCTGAAAAAAAAATCTTACGATGACACACAATGTATCATTTTGTGACAGGAAGTTTTTGGCAGTTCCACTTGGCCTGAGAACAGTGACCCCCACTTTTGGAAACTAATTCCTCACTGCATTCACTGTGTCAATCCTTCTCTCCTGCATTCGACATTGGGCACACTCTAGCTCTTGTTGCAGTAGTTTCCAAGACCTAGCCACCCCTGACACAGCATGCTGGTAATTTATTCATGCCTCCAAAAGATTCTTGGGCTGTTGACTCAAATTCTTGCAGTGTTCCAAGTAAAACATTTTCACTCAAATATGCCAAAACAGTGTTGATGTAATCCGACACTGCAGCCTTTATGCTAAAAGCAGAGGACATAGATGAGACAGGTAGAAGAAATTAAACTGAGGTAGCAGTCTCAACATGCCAATATTGAATCACCTTATGAAAGTGTTTGCTGTGGAGTGTTTTCTGTGTGAATCTTTGAGCCTTAGGAACCCACTTCCTTCCTCATAAAACATTTAAAATCATGTGTAGGTCCCTGTAGCATTCTTCTGTGCTGCCTGTGGTGTTGCATTATGGTACATTATCATCAGCTGCTGATCAGTGAAATATGAGATGTAATGTGAAATGCAGGTGTGACTCAAAATGTCCCAAGGGTAAAACCAAGTTAATAATATAGCAAGATGGAACAACAAGCAAGTCTGCCTTTGTCCAATCTCAACCAAAATTAAACTGAATCAAATAAGAGATTTGCTTTATGTTTTATGTTTGTCTACTGTAGGATTTTGCAGCTTACACTGCAGTGTGCTGTCAAGACAAAAGAAACAACTTCATTAGTTTCTTTTGTTTTGTGTTTTACATGAAGGGAAGTCTGTCATTTATTCAGTCAGAATTTAAGCATTCAACGAGCCAGAGGGAGTAGAGTTGATATTTAATTTAATAAATCGGTCATGCTTTGTTAGAAGAGTTGGGACACAACCTTATTTACTTACTAGGCAGACAAAGAGTCAACCAAGAGCCTTAATGTCCCCCATCACCAAGCCGTGGGTTTTAAAATTGGGTGATTTACTGCAGGATGCTCATGTATTGCAGGAACAACATGATCCTGCAGCCATGTTACTGCCACAGTGCCACCCTTGTATTCACCCTGTTAACACCCTGTTAACACCCTCTCATTTCATTATCTACTCCCTGTACCATCAGTGCCCTCTGCTGATCGATGGCAGCTTTACAGCACACTGGAGATGCTGAGCAGTGTATACTCTGTGATGTGGTTTCCTGTTTTTTCACATGCTGCCCTGTAAGGCATCAGAATTCCAGTGGAGCTGTATTGAGTTCTCAGTGTCCAGCACAGCTGGACAATGGTTTTACTGAGCAACTGATTCTAAATCTAGATGTGTTTAGCTCTTTATAACTAGTCTTCTCAGTAACACAGCCACTTAGGAGGTGTCATCAGAATTTTGCACCACTGGGCAACTAACATACCCACAACAAAAGAGGGAAAGACAAAGGAACAGAAACACATCAGGGGAGCACTTAAAACCTGTGGTTACCCAAACTGGGCCTTCATCAAAACCTCCAAAAGAAAAACATCAGACAAAGAAGATGACAGCAATAGACATTGTTATTCCATATATTCTCTCTGGAGTCTCTGGAAAAACTCAGGAGTATCTTTAATAAACATCACATCCCAGTACATTTCAAACACTGCAATACTTTAAGACAGAAACAGGTTCATCCTAAGGATAAAATCGCCAGACACAAACAAAGCAATGTGGTTTATGCAGTGCAACGTGATGAGGAGTGTTCTAACCTCTACATTGGGAAAACCAAACAACCACTGCATAAGCACATGTCACAGCACAGAAACCCCAGCTCATCTGGACAGGACTCAGCTGTCCATCTACACCTGAAAGACAAGGGGCACTCTTTTGAGGATGAGAATGTTCACATCCTGGCCAGGAAAGACAAGTTTGAAAAAGGAATTAAGGGAGCCATGTATGTCAATCTGGAGAAACCATCACTAAACAGAGGAGGTGGACTGAGACACCAGCTCTCATCCACCTGCAATGCTGTCCTGAGCTCTCTTACTAAAAGGACCAACAGGCACACACAGCACAACAAGTGAAGTCCAGCACCCACACAATAGAAGAATTCTGTCTCTCAGGTGAACTTAATGACCCACATTCACACTTTGTCTCAGGTGAAACTGGGAGGGGATAACGATCTGCTTTGTTCAAAACAATTCTTTAGACAGGTATCAGCCTCGGAGGTTAAATACCTGGTTTCTCCCACCAGTTAGTCAGAACTGAAGAAGCCTCTTGGATGAGAGGTGAAACATCTTCAACTAACCCAAGCAAGTCCAGTCGCCTACAGTTACTACAGAGGAAGACTATGATTATTTAAGGGGACACAAAATTTGTGGGTGTCTGTGGTTCACACTCAACAGATTCATTTGTTTAAGTTTGTGATGGTGCATTTTCCAACAACACAGATGTTGTTACTGATGGATTTCATTTGTTATGGAAGTTGTGTTTATTTATTTATTTACATAAGCAGAGAGGACAACCTCTAAGTCAAGCTCTGGTTTCTCATCCTAAAAAGTGCTGCTGTATACTGCTGTAGAGACGTGTATGGTCAGACTCCTGAGACTGAGCTATTTGATGTGTTAATGAGTTTACCAAATGTTCAATTTATGGCAAGTACAAATTAATTTGGTAATTTCCAGATACCAAGAAAAAAGCAAACAGAGTTAAAGCTGATGTTAGTGATGTCATCTTCTGGCAAGATGACTAAGGACTGGCCTCATAAATCCATTTGTATTTAGCTCATTGGCTCATGCAGTTGCCTGAATGCCCTATACACTATACCCTTTTGCAATGCCCATACATTTATGTAATCTTGATGTTGCAGATATGCTTGCATCACAAACGGTTTTGTATCTAAAAGTGTGATCACAGTTTTTTTTTTTAGTTTGAACACCATTATAGAAACATTGCAGCATGTTTTTTTGAATATACATGAGTGTCTGTGAACAGGACACAGAGAAGCTCTTGTGAAGCGTATGATCAGGTGATCAAGCTCCCCTTAGAAGCCTGAGTGACATGGGGATTCACAGCCGTGTGTGTGTGTGCGATGAATGTTTGATTGTGTCAAGGGAGAATTCTGACATATCTGGAGCAGAGACAGATGACATTTTCTCATTAGCGGAAAAGGAAGGTGAGAGATGGATGAGGGGTGAGTGAGTGTGGAAGGGGGAGGACAGATGGATGAATACATAGTTATGACAAATTGTAATTATAAAAAATAAGAACAAATAGAAGTTGAAAATACGAGAGAGGATGAGCCCTATGAACATTAAGATGGAGAGAAGAAGTGATAAAGGAGAGGAGAAAGTAATGAGGGGGATGGATATAAATCCTTGTTTTATTTTAGAGAGAATGACAAAGGTAATTCAAAGAACCAAAAACTAAAAGGGCAGAAGACAAGAAGTGACAAGTAGGTTCCTGCCTGTTTTTAGATCAAGTGCTAATGCAATCATTCTGGAAGTAAGAAAATGTGTTGTCTAATAATGGTCATAGTAATTCTGTGATTATGATTACAAATCATTATGTTATTTTGCATTTATGGAGCTGCAGCTTTTAGATGATTCAGAGAAGCCGCATCAGTGGAAAGTCAGTCATACATTCAGAGAGACTCACAAAATGTAGCATCTGCCTCTTCCTTTAAAGATGCATGAAGGTTTTTTGTGGAAGCAGATGTGAGATGTTCATACTGTAATAAAAGGAGCTGAGCCGACAGTAAGGAAGTCTTTGTCTTCGTATCGGGAGAGGACTATACTCCAATGCCAAACTGTGAAATTTAAAACTTCAAACACACTCAAGCTGATCCACTTTCTCTGTATGGACACTTAGCTTTTACAGCTCTAAGATGCTATGAAGTGACTTCTTTGATATTTCAGGAAATTTAATTTGCTTCCCAAAGCAGCTTCACGTCTTTTCTAAGAGGAAACTCGAACAAGATCTCATCCCACCAAGGCATCCTGCATTATTCCTAAAGTGGCTATGAATCTTTACTCAGCTAAGTGTATCTGTGAAGAGACATAACTTTGTGCCTTTGTCCTAATTTGACACAAGTTAAAACAGGTCAATGTGGTCAGATTGTTTCAGAGAAATTTGATAAATTGCCTCAGTCAGCCATAGCATATGAAGCATATGTGTTTGTCCGTGCTAATCTGTTTGTGGTGGGGTGGTAGAGGATACATTATATAAACCCTAAACAAATACAATGCAGTTTTTAATTATGTTTTGTAAGTGATAGTGACAGAGTGCAATTACTGGGGATGTTAAAATAGTCACTCTTTTTTCTGAAAATATTTTCACTTTAGTTGTTTGAGAATGTTTGTTTACTTTGTTTTCAAGTTTTTACTGTTCTTATTAAGGACATTTTTGACAAAGAGTAAAGCATGTCCTTGTTTGCTGCAGCAAGTCAGTTAATTAGGATTTGTATCCAGTAGTTCACCACCAAAGTGCAAAGTCTGACTAAACCCAGTCTGTTGGTTGAGTCATTATTGTATGGGCTTCTGAGCTTTGTAACATGGAAGTTTGGCTTTGTAAAAGATGTAATTTAATGACTTGAGTGAACTCTGAAGAATGCTCCCCCTGTCTGAGGTAGGTCTTCCATAAAACCTTCTCTTCCCATTGTTGCCCATTATGGATGAGGCTGTTAACACTGTGGAAAAGCCTTGTTTGTTTCAACCAACAGATTTTGCAGGGTCGGTTTGTTGTGTTGCTTGAATCATATCATCGTTTGCTGAAATACTGTATAACATTCCCAGAGTCATAAAGGACTGGTATGACTCGATCATTGAGGTTACAAAGATTTTTATATAAAAAAAGCACTCAGTTTCCCACATTGTCAACATACTTCTTTTGCAAGTTTAATAGTTAATGAAAATTTAAACAAATAAATGTGAATTTGGATCAGTAGATGGATCACTATAATTTTTTTTTTCCACAGGCCAACACCTTACATTCCAGAAAAGATTATATTAGAAAAAAAATATTTTATTACCTTCTCGTTAGAGATGAATGTCAGCAATTTTGCTAAAGGTAACATTTGTATAAACAATTACTTTTCCTACTACCCAGTTCTCCAGTATCTTTTCCATACATCAGAGAGACCTTGTCTGTTGGAGTGAAACAAACAGCAACTCCAACAGCATTTGTTTTCTCACATGTGGTTTATTATTTAACCAATTTTGGCCCATGTGAGTTCTTCCCTCTGCTCTGCTCCCACTGATCAAACACAGCCCCCCACTGCTGCACTCTGATCAAAGTACAACAGGTGAGACAGAATCCAGCCAAGACAACATAACAATGTTGTCTTTTTTAATAATTCTGTGCTAAAAAAAAAAATAGGGGGAAAATACAATTTATTGTTGCTTGGATGAATATAATCATTCTGCATGAATATAGACCAAAAATTGCACTTTGTCACTGGGAGCTGCTACTGTCAAGAGGTGCAAGGACAAAGTACTAAAATGGCAGTTTACAAATCAATGGGTGGGTGTAGCTTCGTGGAAGTGCGGCACACAACTATGACAAAAATGTGGAGCACACCTTTACACCGTCTGCTGTATAATAAAGAGTTTGATGTAGATTTAATCAGTATTACAGTATTATTTAAATGACAAAGTGGTGTTTGATCAAGGGGCTGCAGGTAAATGGAGGAAGCTAAGAAATCTGCCTACCAGTAAATTCCGATTTGTCCTCACTATGTCTAAACCCCTGTTAAACCCGTATTCAAAAACAGCTTTAAATATCCGCTTAAGATTTGAAGATGTAATTGGAATGGCCTATGCAGTCCCACAGTCAAGGTGAGGTGGTTCATCAGAACCAGCACTTTTAATTATTAAAAAAAAAATCAACAATCAACAATGTATGTATTATTAAGTATGTATTTTTTTTTTTAAGTCTGAGAACAATGAGCTCCATGTATCTTACTAAGCATGCTTCATTAACTGCTTCACAACCCTGTGTGGATGTATGTGTGTGTCCACGACCCCCAAGTCTAGCAGAATGCATTAGGAATTCATTATTTTTATGTCTGCATATTTGTATTCGTCTGTCTATGTATCAAAACATCAAACACCCGCTTTAGCATAACGCTCCTGTTATTCAGGGCTAAGAGCTTTAGAAAACATAATTTTAGAAATGAGGTCATAGCACATTTAAAATTCTTTGTAGTCTACTGAAAAAAAGCACTTACATAAAAGAAGTTGATTTACACACAGTGCATAAGTCAGAAGACTGCATTTGAATAGAGAAAGTGAAATTATTCAAATTATACTTGTGTCCTTGTCAAAGCTCTCTGCAGTGCAGTGATATTCTGAGAGTTCAGGGCTAAGATTTAAAGGTTAGGGTTAGTTATTAACTGGTTACAATCAAGGAATGTTCAGGCTGTCCAAAAGAATGGAAGTCAATGTAATGTTCTTAGAAGAACAGCTGTGCGAAACTTTTGTATGTATTTGAAATTATGTCTTTGTAACGTCCAAGAAAAAAAAAATGTACAAACCTATTTTTGTAGGAACAAACTTTAAGGGTTAAGACCTGTTGGGGTTGGGGTTAGAATTGGGTTTAGGTTAGGGTAAGAGTAAGGATTAGAGTTAGGCACTTAGTTTTGATGGTTATGGTAAGGGGCTAGGGAATGCATAAAGTTAATGATGTGTCCTTGCTAAGATATAAAAAGATTTTTGTGTGTGAGAATAGAGTTGTGATTAAAGGTTTCGGTTGGCTGCATCAGATTTTCTGAATTAGAAATGAGTTCTGACATAGGGTGGCACATAGGGTGGCACATAGGGTGGCACATAGGGTGGCACATAGTGTGCGCGTTTGTGTTAAATATAATTTTGTAGTTTCAGAGAATCGTCTGTCTGTGTCCGTGTCTTGCCTATTCTGCTGTGGTGGTTCTGGTTAGCAGGTTAGCATTGCTGTTCTAAAAAGTGAAAAGTCACTGTTAACTGGCATTAGCTACATCTTTGATCGTTACCAAGCTGCCCAATATATATAACTCCTGCCCCATTTGTCCAATTAAATTACAACTCCAATAAAATTAAATCTTGCACACTGTGCAGGAAGCCGTCAGAACTTGGAACCTGTCAGCTTTAGTCAGTTTACACCTGTGTAGTGTGTGAGCGTGTTTGTGAGACTTTGCTCCCATCAGCCTCTGTCAACCTGACATGCCAGGTGGGATGAAGTTAATTATCTTGACCTGACCCGGAGAAACAACTCATCCCCAGCTGTGGGTGAATTCAGTTTCACTTGATCACAGGCTAAAATGGTGATGATAAGAGTAAGAGAGACAATATCAAGGGTATAGGAAAATACATCACTATATTGTGCAAAATGGCCACAGAAGCATATAGATGATTGATTTCACTCACTCCTCATGAATCATGTCATGGTCCATTCAGTGGCCCTTTGCAGCATGATGGGTACAGATAGGCATAGACACCAAGAAGTCAGTACTTACTCAATGTCAAAAGGTAAATACTGTCAACAGAGAAATTCACAGACTAAGCCAACAGATTTTTGCATCACAATAATGGCTAGAAAGCTATTAACCAAGGGAGATAATGGAAATTCAACTAGAAATCAAAATGAAAAAAGTTTATTCAGGACAAAAATTTGGTCAGGAGCCAGTGTGATTTTGCAGTAGAGATGTGGAAGCAGCATTGTGTCACTTTCCATGCTTATAAACCTGTCTCTTCCTGGCAATCTCTTGCTTTTGGGAGAAATATGAGAGTACTTTATCCTGTATACGGTGCAGATAAAATTACAGGTGTTAATGGGAAAGCAAACTGGACTACTAATCTAGACTTTTTGATATTTAGCAAACATATTCTAAATGAATGTGTGTTGAGATGTGTTCTGCAACTCACCAACAAATGCCCAAGATCTGTGCTCATTCAACAGTTGTCACTCACTATATGTGGACTCTTCAACCAGACTTAGAGTGTACGGCCATCTGCCTTGACTGGTTGGTGTAAGAGAGGGAGTGAGAGGAGGGGAAAGGGAAGGGGGTTATTAAAGTGGTTGGAAAAGAAGAATGGAAAGGAGAGATGAAGATAGAAGAGCGATGGAGATCAGGAACGGTTGTGCAACAAGTGTATTTTTAAGAATCAATAACATTAATAACAATTACCCTCATCACTATCGTCTCTGTCATGTTGACATACTGTAAATGGTCTATTGCAGAGTCTGCTGCCAGTCTAATAATGATAATTAAGTCTGATTGTAAGTCTGATTGTAATGAAACAGGTGAACAGTCGGAAATACTCCTGAATACTTTCACTTAGCATCTAATTTTGTTGTATTTCTATGCAAAGTAAAGGCTTTCTGATTCTGATGAGTCTGCCCAATTAAAGCTTGATTTGGTACATGATGCCTGTGGTTCCTGGTTTGTATTTAATGGCCCAGGTCAGGATTAATTAGCCAGAAGAACTAAACCAGGTAACATTTTGGTTATCATCCTTTTTCCTTTCCCGGGAAACTGACAGTGGAGAGCTAATGGATTAAACAGTGAAGGATTTGATGAAGAGAGTTTATTTACAAAAACATCAATTTTAAAATTAACTCACAGTAATCATATATTGTTTTTTAAATTTTTACTTCAAGTGCTAAGTTCACAAAAAGCCCCCAAACCCATGGAATATCCGTTCTGAATCAGACGGAATATACAGTAAGTGCATAATCCTGTCTTGACATGTAATGTCCAACCCTTTGGTGACGTTTCAATTTGAAATAGAAAGCAAAAAGTCCATACATTTTTAGTACACAGTTTGAGGCCATGCTCTCCAGTAGATGAGAGAAGAAAGTAACATAAGAGTAGCTGGAGCCAACAGACTTCCACATCTGTTCTCTCACAGGACCGCTCCCTACAGACATTTCACTGTTGACACAGGAACAAATAAAAATACTAGATGGAGGGACTTTTCTGACATTTCTGTTGGTGACAGCAACCTTGTAACTGACTGAAAGTTAAACTTTTCAGTTATTGAAAAAACTTAGGAAATTAACAAGTGGAATATAAAATAATATAATAAAAATGATTATGCCAAAGACACACTGAACAATCAACAGATCAGTTGAATCAGGAGTAAGTTTTTCTCATATTGTCTGTCAGTTAAATAGATGCTCATGCTACAGTGGGTGGAAACGAGAGCATGGATTAGACCTTGCTGTCTAATACAACCAGATGAAATTTTTCTGCAACTAAAACTGATTTATATACATTGCATAATTGTCAAATCATCAAAACTTTCTGTGGTAGCATTTGTGTCTGTGTTCTCTTCACTCGCGACATTTCAGTGTTGTCACTTGAAGATATGAAAACATTTGTTTTTACTGGACAGAAACTTGTGAAACACAGCACTGCTGAGCCTCCACATGATACAGACAGAAGCTTGGATACAAGGACTCTACTTCAAACTTTATGTTACCAGATGTTGACAGAACACACTTGCTTGTTTATGCAAGGCCTGGGCTTTGTGGTTTCACATGCCTGGAAGCTGTCTGGTGCAGTTTTAGAAAAGAAATATCTTTTTTAACCTATTTTTATAACTCAGTATTATATACCCATCTGTGAGTCTGTCCTGTAATGAGTGTGAGAGTTTGTGTCTGAATATGCTGTGGTCCCCAAACACAGAGACAGTAGTGACAGATATGGTAAGAGTTTGCAGTGTAAGATTTTGGGTAACTGTGAAAAAGAAGTGGGTCATAAACTAACCAGAGAACGACCCACAGCTCATCCATTCTGTAAGCCAAGATGTTCTCTGGCAAAACATTGAACTGCAAACTGCTCCTGATGGCTGTGCTAGTATAGTGAGAATGCTGTGTGATAGACAAGGCATTGCATGGAGGCATGAATTTGTGCATGTAAATAAATATATTTAAATCCAGTGTATCAGGTAGAGGAAGCCTGGTGTTCCATTGTGCAAATTTTCTCTTCCATTGATTGTTGATTGCATTGTTATCCTACATTGCATGTGATAGCACCTAAAAAATCTATAGGGTTGCAATTTGAGGCCAACAACAAAAACTACCAAATTGAGTTCTAGTGCCATTAAGCACCTGATGACTCTCCAGAGACACAATTCTATAAGCCTTTGTGGACTCAGCATGAGGTTTTGAGTCTGAGTGTTTGTTTGAATTTTGGTAGCACAGCAAGCCAGGAAGTAGAGTCAGCGGTCATTGTCCATGGTGCTGAAATTCAGTATATAGCCATGTGGCTTTTCTCTGTCTTGTATGTCTTCTTTTAGGCTCAATTTAAACTGTGCTATTGTCTTCCATCAACAAATAGTAGCATTACCTCAGTATGTCTGAATACATACATCCTCGTTATGTCATAGAGAGGAAGTCCCAAAGCAACTCTGACTAAATCTGTGGTGAATGTGGCAAATTAAACTTCTGTTTGGCTTCTTTTGACTGCTTTAACATGACAGTGCAGGCTGTACACCACTACTCACTGCAAGTATGATTTAAAGTAATCAGCCCCAGATCAATGTACTTCCAAGCCCAGCTTCTGCTCATATACTGTACATAGCAATTTGAGTGACCAAAACAATTTGTGCTGACTCTCAGTTTTAGAGAGTATTTACATCCATAATGGCTAAACAATGAAGGCCATGCAGTTGAGTATTATGTATAGTTTCATGCCGCAAATTCTTCTTTCCACTGTAGCTAAAAACTCTAAAACTTGATACACTGAAGATGTGAGTCAGCACTTTGACCTCATCAACATTAGCTTGTTCCAAATCCAATATATTGTGCCACATCTATACTGTAAAAAAAAGGCAAATGGTACTGAATGGTCCTGTGCAACTCTTTTCACAACTTCAAATAGTATATAGTCTTTTTTTTAGTCTTAAACTCTGCAAAATAAGGGACATGGCACATTTCTTGTTGTTGCACATGTACTTACAGGAGCATGCAACATTTGCAATAAAAGGTTTAGGCTGTAGCACCATGTGCCTGACACAAGACTATGCAGGATGGATGGATGAATAAGGACAGTGTTTCTTGGTTTAATGTCACTCAAGTGACTCAGGTCAATGTGGTCACCAACCTTACAGGGGAGTCGAGAAATAAGTAATAATTCAGATTTAGGTGTAGGAAAGGAGTAGGAAACTTTCATCTTTTGGCTGCACCTTTGATGAAGAGAGATGGAGGGAAAGAGGCTGTGAGAGAGAGAAACCTGCTGCACACATTCATAAAAATCCAGTAGATACTGAAGACTGGCAAAAAAAGAAAGAAAAAAAAAAAAAAACTAGGGCATCAAAAGTCCCGAAGGCATTGAGCTACAATTTTTTTGCATAATCATGACAGAAACATGGGGGGGGTGCTGCAATTAAATTAGTGAATCAAGAAAATGAATCGGAGAACATGGGGAGAAGATGAATGTCAGCACAGAATTGATATCAGAAGAAAGGACAGAGCTGATTTACATTGATTATTTTCTTTTAACCATTTAAGTGCAAAAACACATGCACACAGGCTACAGTTCATGTGGTGTCAGCAGGGAGAACGGGGGGGGTGTCCCTTTGAGAGAGTAAAGTGAAGTGGAAAAGGAGGGGAGAGAGAGAGAGAGAGAGAGGAATGCAGAGAGAAGTTCTGCCTCCCTCTTCCTCCTCCGCTTCTTCCATGAGAAGAGAGTCCATTCTGGAGCCTGCGTGTGGTAAAATGCTTTTTCTTCAGGCAATATTAAAGAAAAGGCTTCTGCAAAAAGGTAAAATAAAAGGACTTTCTTTCTATTGTTATTTTTTTATTTTATTATTTTTCTTACTGGTTCAACTTGACATGTCAGACCGTTGCATGCTACTTTCCTTCTGCTAGTCTGCTGTCATTAATCAGAATCTATTACTTGCTGTTTGCACCTCCCTGGGCTCTACAACTAACTTCATATTCCCTCATCATCAATCTTGTGTTTTTGTCAGTCAACAAAGACATGAGAGAACTTTCTTTTCTTTTCTTTTCCCCCATTGCATTTTTTACTCCTTTATATTATCTTTGTTGTGTTTACACTATTTTTATTGTGAACCTTATACTTACCCATTTAAATACCAATAACAATATAGTGAAAGGCAAAATGGGAAATACATTCTTACATCATTCTTCCCCTCTTATACTGTATGTACAATCATACTCATATATTACAATTAGACCATTTTTACTCTTGTGCTTTAACTACACTTTCTATTTGTAACAGTAAAAGGGATGCTGTATGCTTAATGGAATTCATTTGCATTGCGCAAATAGTATAGCCATATATTAACGGTATGTTTATGGCAATACGGTATGCTGACACTACAGCAGTCTACAAAGCAGACCCAACTGTGGGATTTGTTATTTTTTTTGTACCCGGTATGACATGTTGTTTCTAAGTTTTTGAATTGTGCATAATAAAACAGTTTTTTAGCTCACTGCTTTATTCAAGTTGATGTTGTGACTGAGATATTTAGTTTTATATTGGCCTTTGTTTTTTCTCTTTTTTTCTTAATTATTTTTAATATATGGGGTGCTCATCTGCGAGGAAGAGAGAGATGTGCCGCCGCCACCCCACCCCCACCCCGACCCCATCTTCTCCTGATTTATTTATGAATTTGGGGATCTATTGCTTTGAAGTCAAGTCTGGAGAAGCAGTGCTGCAAAAAAAGGCAAATGGGGACAAAAACACCACCTATCGGTCTGTCAGAGAGTAGTAGCAGGTTCGAGTTGATGATAAAACCTCACAATGAGGAGAATACATTAGCGACCCAGAGTTATGACCTGGAGCTGCATCATTGTTCTATCAAATCATCATATTGCAAACAGTCAATGATTCTGTCTCTTACTAAAACTTCAGCTTCCTTTTTCTTCACAAATATATATGTACTGCACAGAGCACCACTGGTGTCCTGTTGTTTTACTAAAGAATGAATGATAGAGATTTGGCTGTCTTCCAGATTGATTAAAGACTTCACAGTTCAGTACCAAATATCAGTGATGTCATTGAGAAAAGACCAAAAGCCGAAACAAGGTGGATGAAAAACCATACTTTCTATACTCAACACATCTGATGCATTCACTTGATACATTTCTTGTTAGTTTTTTTTGCAATCCATTTTTCTGCATTGCTTTTCATCTGGAAGTTATTACCCTTCCATTAAGGAATGGCCTGGACTAGCCATCAGTCTAACACACACTGGCTTTGAAATATGACATCTCTTTTGTCCAGGGTTTAGAACATCCAAGATCGTATATTTTACTCAAACAGTGGTCTATATCAGACAAACAGCACAATTTTTAATGAAATTTATAAAAGTCAAAATCCTCAGTGAACTCCTAAATGAAAGCAAAAGACAAAAACATTTTGGACTTGTTTAACGGCTTAACACATAACACTATTTCAGAATCAGCTGCTATTTCAGAATCAGCTGCTTGAAGTTCAGGAGTTTTGGAGTTTTCTAACATTTCAGTACCATCACCTGTTGCACAAATTCAAACCTGCACTGTGACTGAGCAAGTCCTTTCAAAGTTACATTGGACAACACCTAAAAATATATTCATGGTTATTGTGGTATCATGTTAGTGATGAATATCGAGCTGAGTGAATTACTGAAAAATATGTGACAACGATTTATCTTTTTGTTCATAAATTATATGATAGAGTTTGAAACATCTCACATTCCATTGACTTTACTCTCATTATCCTCCCACTCTACTTTATAGTAATGGCTTTTCCATTCCTCTCTTTCACTTTTATGTCTCCCTCCATCATATAATCTATTTTTGTCTGTCGTTTTCAACAGTATCATTCTTTACTTGCTTAATATGGTTATGTAATTCCCTTCTGCTAGCAATTTCAAAGTATTACACAGTATATAAAGATACACATATTTAATATATTCCAGATCAAAAATTTTTTGATCTCGTTTTTAAATCTGTTGATAGATCTGACTCCACAGTTTAACTTTACTTCTCTGCTTTCTTCTCTCTCCTTCCTCTATCCTTCACCACATTTCACCTTTCTTCCTGTCTGCATCTTTACTGTCACTCCCTCTCTCCCTGTGTGGCTCCTCTCAGCAATGCAGATGTACTTACTTTGATCTTGTCACCAGAGATTAATTAGCACTTTATTAAGAGACTTATTTATACCTCTATTGGGGAGAGGGGTGGAGGAAAAAAAGAAAGATAGAGGGAAATGGGGTTGGAGAGAAAGAGGCAGGAGAGCGGGAGTATAAGACTGAAGCAAAAAAAAATAAGAATGGTGAGGTAGAGGAGATGATTTAAGAAAGGCCAGACTGAAAAGGGGATGGTAGGGAAGAGGAAGATGAGAAACAAAATTAGAGAGAATAGAGCAAGAACTCAAGTAGATGGTCAAAAGATAACAGTATAAAAAAAGAAACGTCCAGGAGAAAAGGAAGTGTAAAGAGGAGGAAAAGAGGACACTCCCCAAAAGTAATTAAAGAAACAGATGCTATCTCAAACAGACAATACTAGAAACAATATAAGAACAACATATAATATAATATAATATAATATAATATAATATAATATAATATAATATAATATAATATAATATAATAAGAAGACTATGAAGACCCAGCCTCTTCCTCCAATCTCCCACCAATCATCTGCTTCATAACAATCAAACCAGGAAATTTCCATATTTACTGTTGTTCCACTGATGCCCAGTTTAAGTTTAAGAGCATTTCACCTTATTTGCAACCAATTAAGTGACTTTAAAACAAGGTAGGATCTCAAGATAACGGAGAGGATTACATACATTCAAGTTCTGTGGCAGGAGGATCCAAAACCGATCCACAAACAAGAGGCACCATGTCCCAGAGGCTGATCTATCAGATCCGACTCGTGATTTCATGTAATGTATGTAGTTTTGTAATGTATGTAGTTTTTATGTTGGCAACCATTTGAACAACATTATGGCTCTCTCCCATTCATCTAGATCAAATGCAGATTAACAAGAAAGCTATAATAATAATATGGAGGTGTTACACTTATTTGACATTTTCATTCTATTATTAAGGAGTAAATAAAGATATGAGGCAAGGGATTAGCAGTTGAGGAAATTCGGCTGTTGAAGAAAAGGAGTAATGTTAGTGGTAGTGTTAGAGTTGATAGAGTGCGAAAAAAGAGATGAAAAGTTTAGTGAGAACTGCATGAGATGAAGAATGAAAAGAGAACAAAACAGTTGAGGGGTGTTAGACAAGCTAAGTTTGAAATGTGTATAATGAGTTTCAGTTAAGTGTATGTTGTCAAAAATATAACCTAAAAAAAGTTAAAATGCTTCATTGAAGAGCTGCATGTGCGTATCTGACTGGAGTCTTTGTGGATAAAAATAGCAAAATCATGAGCATGAATTATAAATAATTAGAATATTAGTGCTCACTGAAGAAAATGTTGCTGCTGGTGTTTTAAAAAGTAAATAAAACATGAGAAGATTAAAGTGAGACCAACGAGAAAAAGAAAGAAAGAATGCAAATGTAAGAAACTGCAGCCAGAGTCATGAGAAAATTTGAGTGAAATAGAAAAGAAAGGACATTGATGAAAAAAAGTCTGAAACACCAGAGAGGGGTAAAAACGAGTTAGGGACAGAGGTTAGGAGAGGTGACATGAGGAGGAAAAAGAAGAAAAGAACAAGCACTGGGGGAGGCAAAATACGACAGAAAAGAAATGAGAGAGGGATAAAAATGAGCAAGTGATGACAGGTTGTGTTGCATGTTTGGGTAGAACGAACAAAAGCCGTGACATGTGTCAGTATTGTTCGGTGGTACGAGGCAGATAAAGGCCCAAAAATAAAAGCAAGGAGAGGAAAAGGCAAATATGAGACAGGGACAATGAGAAAAAAAAAGAGAGAAAGTCCTTCATACTTTTTTTTTTTTTTAATGCTGGCCTCATTATGTCAAGGCAGGTTTACAAGTGAGAAAAATGTGGGATGAGGATTTATGCGGGAGTGGTGATATTAAGCGAAAGGAATAAGAAAGATGATATGAAATATATGAAATTGTCATCTGTGTCAGGGATGCCAGAACAAAAACACATTGCCTTTTCCTGCAGACATGCAACATTAACAATTTATTTTGAGGAAACGGTTGCCATGGATAATAGATTTTTCAATACTAAAGTCATACAGGAAAAAAGGCTTAAAAGGAATAGTTTGGAATTTTCTGAACTGGGTTGTTTGGGGGTTGGACATAAAGTATGTGTGGTATCAAGTATCACTATCAGTAAATATCACTACCTATAACTATCACAATATATATCACATAATTGAAGATTGATTTTTGCACTGAAGTGAAAGTTAAAGGAACCAGTAAAACGTGGTTTTATATACAGCACATGTCTTCATAAAAATCTTGAAGTGTGTTTGTGTACACTGTAAGCTGAACTTTGGTTGCACTTTCATTTTTCTGAGACTCGCTTACTAACTTCAGGTGATCCTCTCTACTTCAGTGGTGTACTGCTGTCTCTCTGGTTTGTTGTGACACACTATGTTTGTGAAGGCAGACAGGTGGGTTAGTGACAGATAGGTATGAAGATTAATTGTTCCATGTGGTCTGAATGAAATCATTAGTTGCATTTTTAACTGTACTGTCAGAAAACTTTATTAATTGACGGCTATTTGTGCATGAAGATGTCATTAAATTCAATTAAGTCTTTTCAAAACAAAATACAAATGTTATATTTTTAACAGGAGCAGTACACTAACAATTGCTTATCTTAGCTTTTTTACATCTACACTTTATACTGGATAATTCAAATGAAATGTCATTACACACACATTTACAACCATCTTAAATGAGTAAACTAGGCCAATGAATGCTCCACATTAGTAATAAATCACACGTCCCTTTGAGTCACTAATGCTCTCTATGCAGAGCATCCAACTGAACAAGAAACACACAAGAGCGGCAAAAGAAGAAACAAGGCAAGAAAACATTGAGGAAATGAGAGAGTGAATTAGGAGAGGACTGACAGGTAGGGGAGCTGGCATGGCAGAAAGCTGACATTCCTCCAAGAAAGAGAGGAAAACAGATTTGGGATTAATTTGCATTTCAAACTCGCCTGAAATCCAGCCAGCAGTGTGAAAAACCTGCTGATTTGCACTCTACTTCCATCCTGTGTGTGCCTCGTGTCATCTCTAGCTCCATTTTGTGATGTTTTCTAGTTTTATCAGTTTTTCTTTTGCAGATTGGTTTAATATTTCTCTATTCTGTATTTGTTTCACTCCTAAGTTCTTGCTTTTTATGATCTTATTTATCCATCAAACTTACTCTACATTTTGTTTCTTTCAAAGTCTTTTTATGGCTTGACAGTGAAGGTTATTGGATTCTTTGTGGATTTGTTTTGATCATTGCAGATTCTTGGGCTGCTAGCAGTCATCTGGTTAAATGTCACTGGCTGTTCCAGATGCACTTTGTTAAAAAAATATATGATATATTAGTAGATTTGGATTGGTTAAAAAAAACAAAAAAACAAAAAAAAAAAACTCATGTGTGTACAGTATGTAGACATCAGATGTCATGGTCAGTGCTGCACTTTGTCTGGTGGGGCTTTAATACAAAGAATATAATCCTGAATATATTACTATATAAACTGGCCTCGTTTGTGTCAAGATCAAATTTTGTTTTTCTTTTTTTCAAACTTGAGCATAAACATGCAGCAATGACCTTTGCTCAGGAGATATTGTTTTGATTATTTGATTGTTTTGATTGTTTATTTGTCTATCGGGATTACTCAAAAGCCAATGTTCATGAAATTATGTTGAAAAGTGGGGCATGACCCAAGAACAATTAAATCCTAAAGTGGAATTGAAGGAGTTGAACCTTTTTTTTTTTAACTTTCATTAATATGCTGATAGAATACAGGGCACTTAGTAGCAAAATATAGTGAACATGTATCTGTTGGTGCTCCACTTTTTTTCTTGATTGAGGAGGATTTCCTTAATCCACTTACTTTCACTTATTCTCCTTTTTTTCCTGTCTCTCATGGTTTTATTTCCTTCACAGAACACTTTCATTGCTCCTCATTTCTGTCATACTTTCCTTCTCCCAGTATTCATTCCATTCTGTTTTGCTCAGTTTTCTGTGTTGCTCTCAGACAGTTTTTAGTCTGCATCTGTCCTCATTTGTGTCCTGCAGTGCCGAGTGCTATTAAAATGATAGAATGATGATACACAGTTGGGGGAGACATAGACTCAGGGAAGAAGACGGAGGGAAGTAAAGGGAGTGAAAAGGAGCTAGAGCTACATTAAAATTGGACAAACGTGTTTGCAATATGTGAGCAGGAAATGTTTGATATCAGTAACAACTCACCAAATAAGGGTATTTTTCCAACTGATATTGCATTAGTTGTTGCAATGAATTAATCAGCATTATAGTCCTTCACATTTTACATTGTGAATTTACATAGCAGGTACCAAATTGCTTTGATTTCTACTACATTATATGTATTAGTGTTTAGCGTTAAATGTTATATTTAGTACACATATGTATCCACAGATAGTATATACTGTAAGAACATGTGTGCACATGTTTTTTTACAGGACATCCTTAGACATTAGCACTCACACTGCATTTTGATACTCTTCTTTTAAGTGTAAAAACTATTGATTTGTACATATGGATGATGTGCAAACATTTAAGTGTTTGTTTTACCTCGTCTTACAGAAATCATGCCCCCCCACCCCCCCAATCACCCTAAGTTCCTCAACATGTGCACCACAGACAGTGAAACTCATTTATGTTGATATGCATGCCCACGGACATGTCAATACCTATTTTAATGTAGTATAGCTGAGGATGCAGTTAAGTTGTGTGGGATAACGTGATTGTTTGGAAAAAAAGGCTGTCTGTCTACATAAATTATAAATTGCCTAATTATCGTAGAGCTTGAGCGAAAAAGGACCATCTTCAGTTAATTTATACGGCATTATGTAAAACTATGTGATTTGTATTGTTATCTGCATATATCGACACCCAAACTCTGCCCCTATACTGTATGTACTGTATAGTACATACTGTATATATATTTTTTTTGCAATAAAAATATTATTATTGAAGCTGATTGAGGGAAAATGAGTGCATGCAGGTCAGATTCAGGTCAGATTGCCAGTCTTTTTATGTATGTGAGTGCATATGGATGATATATTCTTGTCTAGATGCTCAGAGGTGAGTGCATTGTTTTCTTAACCAGCTGCCTACTGCCTGTGTGTGCATGAAGATCATCATTTCATGTGTGTGTACATGTACATGAGTGACTGTGTCTCTGTCAGCATGTGCCTTTGTGCATGTGTTCCCCGCAAGGAGCCACATCAGGCCATCATTCAACCACTTTAAAGTACTTATCAGTAATCCTTGAAGTGTGGATTCATTTGCACTTTAAAACCACAGAGAGAGAGAGAGAGCGAGAGAGAGAGAGAGCAAGAGAGAGGAGAATAAAATACTCAGAAATAAGATGAGAAAAACTCTGCAATGCAAAATACGATTTAAGGTCTCAAGACCATGTGTGAGTGTGTGGTGCAAGCTGACATGACTCATTTTTGTGTTGGCCTCTTTTGCCTCCTGCCACTTCTGCCCCTCTCTCTCTCTCTCTGTTTCTCAGTTTCTCCTTATGTTCTCTATTTTGTTTTCTGTCAGAGTGTCTAGGAAGAAAAGACACACACACACAACCTTGTCTTTCTATAGCTGTGGGGACACTCCTTTCTATAGCTGTGGGTATAAAATGCATTCTCTATTACTTTACCCAAACCTTAAACAACTAAATGCCTCTTCTCCACTCAGTAAGCCTAAAATCAAATGTTAGCCTTCTCTTGAAAGTTGGGTTGGCAGAAATGTCCTCACAATGATTATTTGGATTTGGATTTTTTGGTACTAAAACAGAAAAACACAAATTTCATATTTCTAAAGATACATAACGACATAATGGACACTTTCATATGATGTATTTACTACTCACTTCGTGAATTTCTAATTCGTAACCATGAAGCTACAAATAACTTGGACCAACCGAATGACCAATTTCACCACATACATCCCAGTGAATATGTGTTACTGAAACATCATAACATTAACAGAAGAAAGTTAAATTGTCTGTGGTCATTTGATTTACAATGGTGAAAGGTTATAATGAAATTACTGCACCAGTAACAACTGACAAACCTTGTCTAATCCAGCTTTTATGTCACACTCGATGCTAAAGTTTTCCTTTCACTGTTTCTGAATTAATAATTAATTGAAGGTCTGAATCATGTTTTCCAGAAATTACCCTACAGCGTCTATGCAAAGCGTTGAGTTTGGTTAGAGTCCAGGATATTTTCCTCTCTGTGAACTAATGGGGAAAAAACAAAAAACTGACTCACCATTTTGAAAATCCTAACCTCAGAACCCTTACCCTATCACTTAGAAAACAAACAAAACTGCATTGATGGTTACTTCAGGTTTACAGCTTTTTCACAGACATATTGCATTGTGCAACTGAATGTGATATTCATTTGCATAAGAACAGATGAAAATGGAGGATATTTTCAGTTGCCCTGTGATTAGTCGCTAGTTCTTTGTCAGATCATCAGAGTTTAGTAATCAGCTGTAGACATCCTGGTTTTCAGCAGCTCCTGCCAATATCCACAAATGTGAGGAAAAAAAACAGTTTGAAAGTAGTTTAACAGAAACTTTATTTGTTTAATACAGAGTACTTACGACATGGAAATTGAATGGAATGGCATGTGTGAGTGTGCATTTGTGTTTTTTACTTTAAATCCACCAATGCAAACAACATTTAACATGGATTATTATGTGTTGCCAGTAAGATTTGAGTATCAATCACAGGTTGTTAGAGAGACAGTTCAGACTTTTTGCAGTGTTGTTATAGTATGTGGTACTGACATAGTCAGCCCTGACTGCTCTGTGTGTGTCCCGCATTGAACTTTAAGTGTTGCATATATTCTTAAGTTGATTTACGCAGACATTACTTTTGTTATGCGAGTCTTTTAACAAACTCTACCAAAATCCAGCTCTTAACAAATGCATCAAACTAAACTAAAATTTATTGTTTTGTAAAATTTGTAAATAAGGAAATTACCAAATCTAACAACTACATCCCCAAAAATATCATCTATATATCTATATAAGACATAACATCCTAGGCACAATGGCACAGATAATAAACATTGTCATATATATATATATATATAAATATATACATATATACATATATATATATATATATGTATATATATATATATATATATATATATATATATATGTATATATATATAGATAATCTCCATAATTTTTTATACCTCGCTCTTGCGCACTGTCTCTATCCTAAGCTTTCTCTTCAATATGCGCCGCTCGCTCGCTCGCTCTCTCTCTCTCTGAGGTTGAGCAGTCGTAACTTAAGCGCCAGTCATCTCTTATCATCATCGCACTGTTCCCTGAGTGCTCAGCAGTCCACATCTCCCCCTCTGTCTCTTTCTCTATCCGTGTTTTTTTTTTTTCCTTCCTCTCTCTCCTTCTCTTTTCTTCCCCTTTGTGGATGCTCGTCCCATAAGGAAATTCATGTCAGCTGTCATGTTTTGTGGTCTGAGGAGGGATGTTGGGCCAAATAGTGTTGGTAAGTGTTGAACCCATAAGTTGAAATTCATTTATGGAACTGACAGACTGAGCTCATAATTTTGGTTGTTGTGGCATTTGGAACTACATTCCCCAGAATTCCTCTGTCAGTCAGACACTGTATTGAGATCCTATGGCATCAACCTGCTAAGGTGTTTAAAAGAAGGAATTGTTGTCGATGATGTTTTTTCTGTCTTTTTTTTTTTATTTTAGCAAATTTTATTTAAATTGTATACCTTTTTCTGAAATGGTACAGAATGATGGTTTTCCGTATGTACCTTCCGCATAGAAATATTTTATATCAAGTTTTGCCTGCTGAAGTGATAATATTTACTAATTTTACTGTAGTAGGAATACTGTATATACCTGTAGAAATGTCTTGGCTGGTGTTGCTGAAAAATGGAAATGATCTCACTCACTCACTCTCTCTCACTCATTTTGTACCGCTTTATCCACTGAGGGTCGCGGGGGGCATCGGTGCCTAACTGCAGCTGACATAGGGCGAGAGGCAGGGTACACCCTGGACAGGTCGCCAGTCCATCACAGGGCCACATAGAGACAGACAATCATTTTCTCTCACATTCGCACCTACGGGCAATATAGAGTGTCCAATTGGCCTAATCAGCAAATCTGCAAGCCGGAGTACCCGGTGAGAACCCACGCACACGGGTGAGAACCCGGGACCTCTTGCTGCAAAGGCAAGAGTGCTACCCACTACACAAACCATGTGGCCGGAAATGATGTCAGCACTGTTTTTTTGTGTGTGTAAAATGATGGCTTCCTTGATAAAAAACATGAATGTTACAGCCACTTTTGTAATGAACATGCATTTTACCAGTGCAGAAGAGCCCAGAGCATCAAGCTATAGCATACAAATAAAAGAAACTAAATGTATCACTTGACGTATCACACTGGTGATTTAAGAAGAACACAAAGCAGCACAGTTAACAACTTCTTTTCCAAATACTTGTGAATGTTCCCTTTACATATAGCTCTGATTTTTCCAAGTTAAGCTGTATTTCTGAAGTTTCAAGAATTCAACTTCAATAGAAAGGTTAAAAATTCATGATTGGCCATATGTTAAATTCTGTTTATGTTCTGAAAGCTGTAACCTGAGAGGGTGAGACTTAAATTTGGTCCCTGTTGTCTTTCCATGTGTGAAAATCTTGTAGACCAGCTGCTACTGCTTCTGTCACAGATGCGTTACTGCCAGTGCACTGGACAAAAAGAGAATACTCTCACTCAGAGAAGGCATGATTACATTTTTTAGCTGATGATAATAAATAATTTTCATTTATCTTCACTTAACATATCTTTGTCGTGCTTTTCAAACACTGTTATGAACTTTAGCCTTCCCTCGTAGTTGACTGTTCCTTAAGAGGCTTTTTCTCAACATCTGCATTACAGTGGCATGACTAGGCTGTCAGTTTTAAAGGCTCCTTCAAACGGCCAGCACACAGTAGTTCCAATCTTGGAACAACCTATCCAAGAATTCAATCATTTGGTATGGCCATCTAAATGTAAGAGCAGGTGAGTGGATATATTACTGCAAGCTCTTCCTCTGAACATCTACCTATACTGGATTTTTATTTTCTTTTTTAACATATACATTTCTATCAGCAGCCAGAGGTGTTGCCCTCTGAAAAGAATACATGGTTTAGGCACTTCTGCATTGGATACATTTTTCATGGTGTTCACTCTTCTATACAGTCTATGCTCAAAATGATCAAACATGAGTACAGCAAAAGGCTGTTGCTCTGCTCCTTTACTGTACTGTAGTCATTAGCAAGCTGCATCAAAGCCATTAATAAGGTGAGTCTCATCCTATTTTAATGCACCAACAAGCACAGTGACTCTTTTCTTTTATGGCCATAGAGACTGAGTTGATTACGGTGCTGAAACCCACAAAGCTGTTCTTTGTTTGTTTTTTTGTTTGTTTTTTTTAAATGTTTTTTCAGCCTTATGTTGATACAAACACTGCGGTTAAGAAAACTGACCCCATGGTCACATAACTTGGGATGATCTTTAGAATATGTTTTCTTAGAATTACTAATGTACAGTATAATGTATAAAACAGTGCTCATTATATCTGCACTCTGCATTGTTTTGAGTTGGAGTGATTAAATCGTTTTACTACTGTGAAAGTAATGGCCACATAAAATCCCACCTGAGAAGAAAATAAATGAATGAGGGCTTTATCGCCACCTAGGCTTTCTGCCTACGCTTGAATTCATCCACTTCATTTTCTGAGCATTACCAGACTGACCACGCTGAGAATTTAATATTGACTTTGAGTGCTGTGGACCAGTGAGTGGCTGCAATGTTGTCATCATTCATGGTGTGTGCAGTTTTCGCTTCACTTCACCACAAAGTGCATTTCTCTCAGCATGGTGTAACCATAAACCTGCTGGAGGGCGTCTCTGCTCTGATCACAAGGGTGACAACAATGCAGATAAACTGCACACAGCTATGGACCTTGAAAACAATGAATGGATTTCAGTATTCACTTGTAATTGGTGAGAAGAATGCATACAAGTCTGCAGATTTCATTTACGTCATTGTTCATGTAAATGCGTTCATCGCCAGTCATTAAAAGTTTTACACAAAGAAAGTTTAGAATTTTTGGAGAATAAAGAGAGGTTATTGAGAAAAAGTTAAAAAAAAAAAAAAAGATCATTAGAGCTAAACTGATGACACCCCCTTCAACACCACCCTGTCTTTCCCAATCCAACACTAGATTCATACAGCCTGCAATTAACCACAACAGAGTAGCAATTAACCACCCTAATTACTGTGTGTTCCTTTCATGGCTGCTCTACATGAATGGGTGAGACACAGGTGTATGTGTGTGTGTGTGTGTGTGTGTGTGTGCGTGTGAGAGATAGGGTGTAAAAAAATGTAAGGGCTGACAGAAGTTGTGTGTCCACAGATGAGGTATTGTGTCCTCTCTCTCCCTGTACTCTCTCTTTTTTTTCCAACTCAGTGTTTGTGTATTTCTGTGTGGCTTCATGTGTTAGCTACAGTGGCACTTTGTCTAAGTGAGTGTTGCAAACAATAGTTAATTACACATCTTCACTAACCACAGTTTCATAATGACCACAATCAGATGCCTTTGCATTCTATAATACCACATATAAGAGCTTGTCTATGTGTGCTTGTGTGTACTCACACAAATATTCACACAGAGGAGCTGTACCCTTTTTTTTACCGTGGTTTGCTGTATTGTTGCATGTGTTTTACGTGACAAAACACATACAGCAACAGCACCTGTCAGTCTCCTATTGCACTGAAACAAGACTACACAACTGGTCATACTGTAGCCGCAACAAACACACCTTTTTTCTTTAGCAATTATTGTTATTTGAAATTTTAAAAAAAAGGGGGATTAGTTTACAACTGAACTAATCCCTTTTTTAAATTTGTCATTTCTTCATGAAATGCTGAAAGTGCAACCCTGATTCACTTTGGCTCAAAAAACTGCTTTGGCTCATGCACGTAGGAGTACATTATGAAAATATAGTGTCAAAGGAAAGCACTGCTTCAAGGCATTTTATACCACTGAAAATATTCAAATTGTAGCATGCAGTTAGCATTTGTTTTTGGCTAGGTCTTCTTCACATTTTAATTTCTGGCCACACTCTCTGCAATACACCATGCAAATCACCCGCTGGTCCATCAGCTTTGCTCTCCCCAGAGGCGGCTCACACTGTACAATCGCTGTATCACACTGGCTTTAGGTCGATACCTAAAATAGCCCCATTTAAAAAAAAAAAAAACTTAGTACCAAGAATGCCACTGATTACAACTGTTTGATTATGTCAATAAAGTCCAGTGTGTATCAGTTCTTTCACAAAATGTTTCTGTATTGTCACCATGAACAAGCAGGTGCCTGTGCCTCAGCCTCATCCCTTCAACAGCACCAAGTCATTAGCATAATGGACACCTACAAGGTAGTTCACTAAATAGTTGGTTGCTTATAAAACCATGTTTTTTTTTAACTCAATCAAGAGAAATTATATATATATACACACACACACACACAAGTTCTCAGTTGTAATGTGATGTTGATAAACTGAAGAAAAAAAAAATTCAAATTGAAAGGTCAAACAAAAATGGCAGCAAAATGTGAGGTTGATTCTATAATCCAGAGCTTAAGAAGGGATAATTTAATTCACTTAGGTCTATACTAAAACTCTGTGGCCTCACTGCTGACCCTGGTCTGTAGAGCACCAGTGATAGAGGACTCTAAAAGTAAACTTAACTTCCAGCACCATCAGGACCTCAAGTAGTACTTCTATGGTGACTTAACTGCTGCACACTGTTAAAGTAGTCAGGGCATTACTCCTGCTGCAGCCTCTGCTGTGTGTCTGTGTGTCACATAGTGTGGGGTGAAGGTTTGATCATAATGCAAATTTGCCAAAAGAACAACATTCCTGTTGTGCTCAGAAATCACATAATTCTACTTTTGTGTCATGGATAAGTGAATTTATAATACATTATCATCCCAAAGAATTTGATGTGCTATGATTATAAAATTCCCTTTTAAGCTGCGTATGCATTGCAGGCTACATGTACAGCGTGTACAAGTAATTTGTATGTGTGTGTGTTTGTACTTTAAAAGAGAGCTGATTGAAATTACCTCGTCTACCTACCTAGAAGAGCCCACGTACTTCAGAAAATGTAAGGTCGTTCAACTGCAACAAGCACAGCAGAGTCTTTTGGCAAAGCTATTCAAGATTGTGTTTGTGAGGGGAAAGACAGATAAAGAGAAAGATGTTTGATATATGTGCCATCATTCTGCAGTTTTTTGAAGCAATGAGGATATAGAGCAGCTTTGGAGTTATTAGAAGGAACTATTATAGAAATGGTACTGCTGCTTTCTCTACTGCCACTCTGCAGCCAACATTAGCTATCTGAAAGAAAGTTGCATTTGAAGTGAAAGAGATGTGCCTGAGACACAATGTGGCCACTCTGTTAATATGGGGTGCCGTAATGAAGAGCCAGACATTGTGCAATGCAAATGCTCTGCTCATGTCGCCATTATGAACCAAGTCTTAATCTTATTTTCAGACATAACAGTTTACACAACTCAACAACTTATTGTTGTATCATTAGACAACACTGGCTGCAGGATGGGGGGTATATGTAGAATGTATAAAGATAATTTCCACAACCATATTACAGTGTAAATGTGTTCTATAACCACCATTGATATCCCTGAAAAGTGGACCTCAAAAGGTGGTTTTTTTTTTGTTTTTTTTTTTTGTTTTTTTTTTTAAAGTGGGGTGGTGTAAAGGAATAGCATGAATATTGCACATGTCATTGCAATGACATGTGCAATCACATTTTAATGTCATTGCAAGGTTATCCAAGTAAAGGCCTCTACATTTTGCATATAAACATCATCCGACCCTGTGTTTACTTTCTACACTGACGGAAATGAAAACACTGTTATCAATCACAGATCAGATTAGGAAGGGAATATATACGCAGTATGGGACCAATGGAAATGGGGAGGCTGAGGGGAAGAGAGACCCACACCTACCCATGGTGTTCAGGATAGAATCTGCATTATGTGCCTGCGCTGTCTAACAGCAAAAACACCACAAATAGAAATAAAGAAAAACAATGTAGCCCTAATGTAGACCAGCGGGTAATTGCGGATTAATTTCAATGTGACAAGTACTGTATATCCCTGTTTAACAAGAAGAAAATACCCTATTTATAGTATGTAATTCAGCCTCTACATACACTACCATTCAAAAGTTTGGGGTCACCCTTTTATTTATCAAATGAGTTTCAAAAAAGAAAATATAGTCAAGACATTGACAAGGTTAGATCGAACCCACAAATGTGATTCTCCAGATACTCAACTAGTTCAAAGGAAGGTCAGTTTTATAGCTTCTCTAACCAGCTAAACTGTTTTCAGCTGTGCTAACATAATTGCACAAGGGTTTTCTAATCATCCATTAGCCTTCTAAAGCAATTAGCAAACACAATGTACCATTAGAAGACTGGAGTGATGGTTGCTGGAAATGGGCCTCTATACACCTATGTAGATATTGCATTAAAAACCAGACGTTTGCAGCTAGAATAGTCATTTACCAGTCACTCTATACATTAACAATGTATAGAGTGTATTTCTGATTAGTTTAATGTTATCTTCATTGAAAAACAGTGCTTTTCTTTCAAAAATAAGGAAATTCCTAAGTGACCCCAAACTTTTGAACGGTAGTGTTTACATATGTGTGTGCATGCCTATATGTGTGAAAGGTCACTCTTTAGTACCTTCATAACACATAAAGTCATCACATATAAACCAGCATCATTTGGGTTCAGGGTCCCATTAAGATATCAGGGTAAATAACAGAGTTGCAAAGCAGAGCAGAAGCTTGGGCTTCAGGGCCCCTGAAATCTTGGGCTCCTGGGTCCACAATTGCTAGCATCCATGCTACAATTGCTAGCATCTGTTTCTGAAAAGAGACTGGTGCTGTAAACATCATGCCAGTGCTTCTGTTGTAGGAGTCAAATCTGGCCCAATGCCTTGTTTATAACTCAACCTTTTCAGTAAGCTGACAGCGCCAGCAGTCATTAATCTAATCACATTAAAATTATTCACCAGGAAAGGCTAATTCATCAGAGTGGGAGAGAAAAGCCAGCAGAAAAGAGATCCTTAAAAGAAAACACGCTAGAGTCAAGCTGATGGGTGTATCCATTCAAAAAGATGATTATTTCTAAAATATCATGTAACTAACACATAAAATCTAGCAGATTATCACTTCCTAATGCCTGTTGTAACAAATACGTTGGCTAGCATCTGTTTCTGAAAAGAGACTGGTGCTGTAAACATCATGCCAGTGCTTCTGTTGTAGGAGTCAAATCTGGCCCAATGCCTTGTTTATAACTCAACCTTTTCAGTAAGCTGACAGCGCCAGCAGTCATTAATCTAATCACATTAAAATTATTCACCAGGAAAGGCTAATTCATCAGAGTGGGAGAGAAAAGCCAGCAGAAAAGAGATCCTTAAAAGAAAACACGCTAGAGTCAAGCTGATGGGTGTATCCATTCAAAAAGATGATTATTTCTAAAATATCATGTAACTAACACATAAAATCTAGCAGATTATCACTTCCTAATGCCTGTTGTAACAAATACGTTGGCAGTGTGATGATAAATCAGGCACAGAAACTCAGCAGTGGTTTGTGGGCTCTGGGAATAAGAAGTGAAGTTGATGAGCAGCCTCTAGGGCCATTTATGTCTGTGACAGCCTTACAGCAGGAAGGCAGCCAGCCAGATAACTTATGAAGGTGGTTTCAAGCCAAATTTAATCCACAACCTATGAAACTAAACTAAACTCCAAGACACAATAACAGTAGCCTCCTTTCCACTGTCACTGCTTGAAAATGATTTCAAAGCATTACCGGTGGGGAAGTGCTGCTCCAAAATCTTTCCAAAAGCTTTGCACACACATAAATCCCACAGGGTAGAAAATTGTTCCAGGTATGAGTACAGTGTCTGCTATAGAAGGAAAAAAACGCTCAATACATTGTGGTAAGTGGAAGCCAGTAAACTAGTTGTTGAGATTTTGCAAAATTGCTACAAAGTGTTCACATGAAAGTGTTTGAAAAAGCCAGTAAGGAATTTAAAGACTATAACAGAATTAGAGAAAATAGAGAGAAAGAGAAATGTGACCTGGATAATAGATAGTTTTTACACATAACAGCATCCCAGATTTGTGTCTGATCTTTAATGTCTGTCAGTCTTGACAATTTAATTTGGTGTGTTCCCCTTTTGAAGGCCACATTACATACTGATGACTTTTTGTAACAAAGAAGACAATAATTTTTCCTCATTCTATTTCATCTAGATGATGGCCCATATGGAAAAACAAAGGATATCTCTGGACCAGAACAAACAATGGCCTCTAGAAGACACAGTATACCAGGTATATTTGCAGTATCTATCTGTCTGTCTGTTTCTGTCTGTACATGCCTGAAAGTATTCATCCATTTTGCAAATGCTGGGTCACTGTAACCTAGTCATCTAGGTTTCTCTCAGTAAGGTATACAGTCAACTTCTCATGACTGTAATTTTGTATAAAAAAATAATGTATAGAATATGAACACGATCACCTCTGCATCATTTGTTATCATTTCAGTTCATGTGTTCCCTGTATCAGAGTACATTAGTAAAAGCTCCTGGGCTTTTATGCAAATATGAACAGTACAAGGACTACAGTAATTAATGAGTGAGTGTGTTTCTACAGATAAAGTGAAAGTGTGTGTGTTGTAGCACCCACAGAGATGTGTTTTGAAGCACCTCACTGATTGTGAGAGTTGCTTGAAGGATTTGCCTAATCTAGACATCTATCACTCCAAAGCTTGGACTGGGAGGTAGGTGATGCTACACTGGGTAAGGAAGAAACTGAAACAAATTATTTTATCTGCAGTACTCATATGTTGTATTTCTGTTGGCTGTTTATATACAATAATGGTAATGACACGATGAAAGACAATGGTGGGATGGATCTCTATCAGCACAGCTCATTCATTAATCCATTCATTCCATTTGAGATCGGGTCATGGAGCAGCATTGAAAGCAGGAATTTCTGGACTTTTCTGGTCATGATTGATTTTATGGAGATTTACAGGAACAGTTTGTACAGTAAAATATAGACAGCAAGAGGCAACCCAAGTATATTGCTTTAATAAGAACCATTTAATTTTGTCTCATATTAGTGACCTAAACTGTTTTAATACACATATATTATTCTGAAGAGTTCAGTCAGTGTTGTGTGAGTATTTGTATTTGCTGTCACTCGTGCACAATGTATCTAAACATTTTCATTTACTTTTTCAGTGGAATGGCTCCATGCAACATCGAGTCTTTCTTAACTCTCATTAGCTGATGCTGATCTTATCTGAGTTTTACATTTACATTTTAGTAATTTTAGCAGATTCTCTTATATTGAGCAGACAAGAGGATCAGAGTCTCACTCAAGGACACACAGCAGCAAATGTTCTTTAGTTTATCTTTCTTGTATCTTGGATCTGCTTTAATCCATGAACCAAAATGGGGCAAGGGATGCCTCTAACAACTTATCTCTCTGTTATATCTTGTGTGTTTGAGTATGTGTGTGCGCGTGCATATGTGATCCTGTCCTTGTCCTGTTTTGTTGGTGTGTATTTTGTCTTTATGTGTATTCGTGTTTTTGGTTAGAAGCTCTGCGGGGGGTTACCATGGTGGAGCTGGTGAAGAAAGAAGGCAGCACACTTGGACTCACCATCTCAGGAGGAACCGACAAGGACGGGAAACCACGGGTATCGAACCTGCGGCCTGGAGGACTTGCAGCCAGGTGGGTAGAACAGAGGCATCACTAATAAGGACGAGGCAGAATGTACATTCAGACTTTTTTAGGACAGAATAAATCTGTTTTATAAAACAAATGGGACAAATGCTGCATTTTGTACAAAACACACTTATGGTAAAGCACAGTGTCCAGATTTTACATCCTTTTTTTCTGTGCAGGAGTGACCAGCTAAATGTTGGCGACTACATCAAGTCTGTGAATGGCATCAATCTGACCAAACTGCGGCATGAAGAGATAATCAGCTTGCTAAAGAACGTAGGAGAGAGAGTTCTGTTGGAGGTGGAATATGAACTGCCCCCTACAGGTATGTATAAGTCACATTATGTGTGGCAACATTTAGCATGTTGACATTTTGTATTGTACAATAGAAGTCTTTACAAATAAATTTTATTTTTTTCAATATTACATCTGTAAGCCACATTAGCAATGGATTGGAATTATAAAGATCATAGTGGCAACAAGAGCAAATATGTAGAAAATGGTTTAGCAACTATAAACATACATATTCTCTCTCTCTCCCCACTCTCCCTTCTCAAAGCACCAGACAGCAGCTCAGGAGTTATATCAAAGACAATCGACATCTGTTTGCACAAAGAAGGGAACAGCTTTGGGTTCGTTGTGAGAGGTAACCATAAGAAAAATAAACCAGTTTTGCATCTGTTGTGAACTGTAGTGATCCACACCAAAAGCCGAGACAGTGTCCTGCCTTGTAGAAATAGAGACATTGATTCATTCCTTCACTTTAGTGGGCTGAATTAGATGCATATCGTGTTAAATCATGTTGATACTGGCATCTGTGAACTCAGTCAAAATAGGCAGTAACTGTACGGATGCGACGGAGTCGCTCCCTCATCATTGGCCCCGTCACTGACTGTATGCAGCGCTCAGCCCACACGCGCGCGCACACACACTCATTCAAACAAACACCCTTTCCGTCACGTACCAAAACTCTTTAACTTTCTTTGCGACAAAGGTGCGCACTTTAACCCGGCGGCGGCTCTTTAAACTCACCCAATGTTGAGTCACAACACCACACCTTTACACCTCCTCGCGTCAGTTTGTCAAACCGGGTCATTTCCACTTCCGCTTTAAAATAGCGTAAATTCGCGTGCTTTTTGAGTCGTGACCTACGTTGTTTTCTTTTCTTTTTGTCCCCCATATTGTTTAATAAATACCCTCTATTTAAATAAAAAATAGATGCATGGAAGAGGTTGTACAATTAAAAGTATGAGACATAATTTAATTCAAAATACTGTGGTTGAGTAAGCAGCTAAAAACTATTTAATTTATGTGGCAAGTTGCAAGAGGGTGTTAAGAGCTTTACGGAAATGATGGCTTTATGCGCACACAAATCCCCCTGCTGGTTAAAGACTGTAAGACATGCAGATATGTTCATAGTCATTTTAACTGCATGTGGTACTCTCAAAGCTGTCTTGCCACAGTTTGTGTATGGGAATAATGACTGTCAGGAACAATAAATGTATTGATTTTTGTTTTGCTGTGGATTTTTCTCTTGTGAGTTAGCACAAGATAATAACCCATTCAAACCATGTGTTTTTGCCTTTCATTGTTAACATGCTTGTGCTTGTTTGTAAATCGGGTGCATAGGAGTTTCTTGGATGATACATGCCAATCGATGCTCCGTGGTAATAGTACACGTACCAAAGTGAACCTCCTTCTGCATCAATATTCGGAAAAAGTCATATAATAATGA